>OX578137.1:138425942-139025942 GCA_951213105.1 Amaurobius ferox
TCAATTAAATATGGACTGTAATATGGACGGAAATAATAAAGCAGTTATAAACATTAAATATTCACATTTATATCTATTCATGAATATTCTAATATATTTTCTAGTTTAAATATCAATTTTTTGGTTTAGAGATTGTAAAAGATTTCTGCAAGGTATAAGAAATACGGCTTCAAACTCAGTAATTAAAGATAAGTCACCAGTAACAGGGTCGTAAAAAATAAATTCAATTTAAAAAAATTCATGTGTTAGTGCCATAGAACTACAAAAAAATTAACGCATACAACACGATTTACCCTGTACTCTCAGCAAGGCTAACTTGAATACATTGTTGATGCTGTGATTAGCTAATGACTCGGTTTTATATTCATACGCCATTCTTGGTGGTTATTATAGCAACGGAATTAATTTTATATTTCAGTTATAATACATTTTTACTTTCCTTATATACATGATGTATAAGGAAAGTATTGTGAAGGGGTCGAAAATTCGAATTCGAGTTTTCGACGGGAGAGCACGTTTCGTGCATCCCTGATTACGAATCAAACATTTTTGAAGTGATGTCTCTCTCTCTGTGTGTGTGTGTGTGTCAGTGAGTCTGTGGAGACGATAACTGACGAATGAATAGACCGATTCGAACGAAATTTGGTACAAAAATCACAATCCGCAAACACTGGAAGCCTATTGTTTTTAAACGTAATCGAATGTTCAGAACCCCTTAAATTTTCTAGTGAAATTTTGAAAAAATCGTCAAAAAATTAAAACCGCTAATAAAATTACACAAATAGACATTTCTTATGTTATTTTTTATTAGAAAACGATTAACATAAATTTTAGAACACTAACATGACCCGTTCTCGAGATATTACACATTTAAAAAAATATCAAAAAGTCATATAAAATAAAAAAAATATATTTTCTATTGAGAAACATGTTCACTTTTCATATGTAATATCATGCGATAAATTGGGTGACATCATTCTCGTGGATCTAGCTCGTTCCATTCATGAGAAAAGATACTTTGAGTAATACTTTTGTATTTGAACGCCAATAGTCATTTATCTGCTATAAGAATAACTTATTTCTCCAGTAAAGCTTGGCGAGATTTTGGCGACGAATTTGGCGGAATGTCGCCAACTTGGCGACTTTTTGAAATGATGTCAAATTAACGAAAAACTCGCCAAATGGATTAAAATGACGCTAAATCAATGAAAATGACGACTAATTGTCGAAAATTCAATATCTTGGAAAGAGTATAAGTATCTACTATAAGAAAAACCTATTTTTTTTACTGTAAAAGTAGTAAATTCATTGCATTATATAAGGAAAGTCATGTGTTGCCCACATCAGATTTTTTATTGAAATATAAAACTATATGACTATATATGACTATAATTTTGAACTTTAATGACAGGAATTTGTTGACTTGAACTCAAACCATTGCTTTATTGTAGCAAAATTTTAGCTTTTAGTTATTAATAGAGGTAAATGGATGATCTATATAGCTTAACGGAAGTTTACAGTAATTTTCAGCGTTTAGTTAGGTTTGTCGCAAATATAGGGGATAACTATTTTGTTATTGTGGAAGATAATAACATAAATTTACAGTTTCTTTCTTTATTTATAATTCGATCGTGAAAAATTAACAGTATATTTGTTATCTCTGACAGAACAAAAAACTTCCAAATATCATAAAAACTGCTTAATTACTTTCTACCTGTGTAAAAAAACAGCTTAATATCCCAAGAACTTTTCGTGGGAACTCCTTAGCGCTCAGTAATTTCTATTACAAATGCTTTAAAATTATTTGTTCATTTAATATTAATGAACACATTTTATTCTAGATCAAAAACATCGTGCGATATCTCAAACGGCGCAAGAGAACGGCTAATAAATAATTTTTTTTTCGTTTTTAAATAAAAATATATATATGTCCACTTTCACAACTGAGGATACAATTTTTTTTTCATTTTACTTTGTCGATTTAAAAAAAAAATATTTGAAAAATAGGAGTCTTTCAATTAATTTGTTCGAGAAATATCCTGCTCAATGACCCACAGAGAAACAAACATATCCATACTTGAAAAATGATTGATTTATCTACAGGGACGTTCAAAAAGTGTGAATACCTCAATATCTGAGAGTCGAATATTTTACTTCATTATAATACTTTCATTTTACATACACTACGCATTGTAAGGAAGTAAAAGAATCGATGTTTTGAGAAAGCTGTACTCACTTTTGGTATTCTGTTTAAGTTTTTCACCATTTTCAGCGTCTTCTGTGTAAAAGCCAGAATTTCAAAGCTTCGGGATCACTCATAATTCCAGCTATTTCAAGAACGTACAAGTGACAAGTCATTCGCCTGTGTAAGAACCTGGAAATAAAATAAACCGCCCATGAACCAATGCAGTGCATTTCAAACTGTTGAAATCGGGAGCCTGCCATTCGCAAGCTATGGACATTTGCTCTAATTTTCCTTCTGTGCATTACTTAAACCAGAACCAAACATTCTTTTTTCATGTAAAGTGTGTGATCTATACACTACCATAGATTAATTTTATTTTTGTGTAATACATAAACCAGAACCAAACATGCTTTTTGTATGTAAAGTCTGTAATCCAAACACTGTCACATATTAATTTTCTTTCTGCGTAATACGTAAACCAGAATCAAAAATTCTTTTTGCATGTAAAGTGTGTGATCCAAACACTATTACAGATAAAAGATAGCAGAAAACCACATAAATTTTCGTCTTATGGAATACAGTATAGCACTGTTCAAATTCTGTTTATGTGCGTTGAATACATCGGCGGATCCGATAGTGGTTTGCGCCGGTTAGACATCTCGGAATAATCAATCTATGATGAAAAAATCTCGTGACTCTTTGAAATTACATTAAAACGCGATTTAAACAATTTGCTTCATTATTAATTTAATATTAGATATCATTTTAAGAATAACATTCTGTTCTTTGCCCCGTGGGCAAGAACATGTCCTACTGCTATTAAGTTACATCGCCAACTGAAGTAATCACAATATTCTGACCGAAGCGTCTTAGTGTCAATGCGCGTTTGGTCATGACGGAACAGAAAGTAGTTCCAATACATTTCAATATGAAATGCGAATCCGCGGTACACGTAGAAAAGGCAGGATTGTAGCATTACGCCAAGGTTTACCGAAACAGACGGGAAAAAATCAAGAAGCCAAAATACAGAATTGGCGCGTTATCAACTTGGAATAAAATATTTATGAACAAGTTTTAGAATCGAAACAAAAATGAAATTGTCGAATGTAAAATTTAGAAAGGAAATAATTAATAAATAATCTGATGTGGGCAACACATGACTTTCCTTATATAATGCAATGAAGTTATTACTTTTACAGTAAAAAAAATAGGTTTTTCTTATAGTAGATACTTATGTTCTTTCCAAGATATTGAATTTTCGACAATTAGTCGTCATTTTCATTGATTTAGCGTCATTTTAATCCATTTGGGGAGATTTTCGTTAACTTGGCAACATTTCAAAAAGTCGCCAAGTTGACGACACTCTGCCAAATTCGTCGCCAAAATCTCGCCAAGCTTTACTGACGGAGAAATAAGTTATTCTTATAACAGATAAATATTGGCGTTCAAATACAAAAGTATTACTCGAAGTATATTTTCTCATGAATGGAACGAGCTAGATCCACGAGAATGATGTGACCCAATTTAACGCATGGTATTACATATGAAAAGTGAACATGTTTCTCAATAGGAAATATATTTTTTTTATTTTATATGACTTTTTGATAATTTTTTTGAAAAATGTTAAATATCTCGAGAACGGTTCATGTTAGCGTTCTAAATTTTATGTTAATCGTTTTCTAATGAAAAATTACATAAGAAATGTCTATTTGCGTAACTTTATTAGCGGTTTTGATTTTTTGACGATTTTTTCAAAATTTCACTCGAAAATTTAGGCGGGTTCTGAACATTCGATTACGTTTAAAAACAGTAGGCTTCCAGTGTTTATGAATTGTGATTTTTGTAATAAATTTCGTTCGAATCGGTCCATTCGTTCGTCAGTTATCGTCTCCACAGACCCACACACACGCACACACACACATACTTTCACACACACACACACACACACACACACACACACAGACATCACTTCAAAAATGTTTGATTCGTGATCAGGGATGCTTGAAACGTGCTCTCCCGTCGAAAACTCGAATTCGAATTTTCGACTCCGTCACAATACTTTCCTTATACATTATGTATATAAGGAAAGTAACAAGGGCATGCATTTTATAACAGTACAACTGCAAAATCTTATAAGAACGTCAATGGATAAGAATGCGTGGGGACAAACAAAAAAAAGCGTATAAATAAGAAAGTATAAACTGTGCTTTACTGCATATAAAAGTATTGTAATATAATATAAATATATGATTTTATAACCACATTCTGTCAAGCTCTATATTTTAATCATATGTAAATAGATTCTTGCCTGATTCCTCTTGCGTGATAGATAAAATCCTACCATATATCTGAATTCAGAATAAAACGAACTCTAGGGATAACCATTGTAATTCATGTGACAGAAAACAAGTGCTATGTTTTTAAACGTATAACGCGCACTAAAAATATTCGATAGTTCTAACTTTAAAATAATATAGCTACACACAAACTTTCAGAAGAGTACTTGCTTCTATTTCTGAGATACGGTAGCTGTCCTTACATACATACATACATACTTACATACATACATACATATGAGTCAGGAATAGACGAACATCTTTTCAAAAGTGTTTGAAATGGATTTAAAAATCTCGAATTCCAAAAGTGTTTGAAAAAAATAATACTTTAAAAAATAATATGAGAAAATAAAAAGTAGAAGATATCACTAAGAAAGTAGAATAGTACAACAAGTCCTTCTCAATATCTGGATGCCTATACTGGTAGCATAAATAGGTTGAAACTTTGAGATTGTTCGTAAAGAAGGTAAAGCTTTAATAAGTAAGAAATCAAATATATTACAAAGGTCTTAAACTACTGATGTGAGAGTGGCGACACCTACAGATGTGAGAGTACTACTACTGATGTGAAGTGGCGACATCTACAGATGTGAGCCAAAGGTCCTACCGTGCTGAAAACACCGGTTCTCGTTAGATCACCGAAGTCAAGCAGCATCGGGCGCGGTTAGTACTTGGATGGGTGACCACCTGGGAACATTTCGTGCTGTTGTCATATTTCGAGCGCGGTAACCCGGTGGTTTGTGCGCTGGATTTGCATGCTGCCACAACTGCCGCAGTGTTCATGCGGAGTACGACCACGTTAAACATGTGGGTCCGTAAGTCCTTCCGAGAAGTTGGTGGTAGGGGAAGGAGGGTACGGTCCCTGTGGATTATTTCCCCACTGGGATCCGGTCTAAATTAGGTGGCACTTCCCGGCCGTCCAAACGGTTACCTTACACCTTTCTGGTAGGTCGGACGATCTGGGTCTCAACAACAATAACAACCTACTGATGTGAGAGTACTACTAATGTGAGAGTGGCGACACCTACAGATGTGAGAGTACTACTGATGGGAGAGTGGCGACTCCTACAGATGCGAGAGTACTACTTATGTGAAAGTGACGACACAGATGACTGTAAAACACAGTAGTCGCAGAGGAGTGTCATCAGAGGATGGTTCAATTTTACTTTCTTATGCGTGTTATTGAGAAAGTATTGTTTTCACGATAATATTCGACTTCGAGATTTTGATGTCAATGCAGGTTTTATGACCTCCTGGATACGTTTTGACTATTTTCGGAGTGCTTTCTGTCTGCATATATGTATATCTTCGATTTCTTACATGCATGATAGCGGCCACACATATTAATGGATTTTCATGAAACTTTATATCCGGCTTTGTTAAAAAAAATCTAAAACTATAACTTTTTTTAAATTCTAACAAAAACTTATATTTCTTTTAACATGGCAGCGTAGGGCAAAATTTGGCATAATCATGCATACAAGGGTTTATTTATGGATTAATGATAACGAGACTTTATAGTTTCAATCATTGTTATGAAAAATAGCCGGGATGCAATTTGTTTGTTCGTGACGTCATTACCTCTTCGAGGGGAAAGTTACCCGCCCCCCGGGGGTTACATTGCTGAGCATGGTATCAATCGAAAGGTTTCTAAAACCTTTTAACGTGAAGGGTAACGCGCTATAATTGTAATCATTTGTAAACATGATATCGATTTTTCAAAATTGTTCTTGTAAAATTAAAAAGAACATCTTTGTTGTGAGAATCTCCCAGAAAACTATTCTGTCGTTCTCCGTTTATTTTAATCTGACTCCATATATTTAAATAACTGACATCATTAGCTAACGGAAACAGCGTTTTATTTAGAATTCACCAAATTACAGCATTTTACAAGATTCCATCCTTTTCCAAGTTCTATAATAACAAATCCACTGTTTCCACTCACTTCATTACAGAATAATAAAAAAAAAAAAACGATAATATACAACCATAGATATAAACATTTTAGACTCTGTTCTGGGGGGAAAAATCATAGCAGACGATCTTAATGCTGCTTTTGACATCCTCCCACCTTTTGATTTTTGACTACGAAAATCAAAACATAAACATACCACTATTAAGGAAATAACCATATTAAAATTAAAACGTTAAAGTTAAATATTAGTTATCAAAACGCTTAGGTCTCACTACAGTTCTCCCACATTCAGTTTTAATAGTTACAGGAACGCATTTGTCAGGAACAATAGTATCTTTAATATCAGGAACAATGGTATCAACAGTTCTTGTTTCATCACATACAATTTCTGTTGGAACAGGAGCTTCTGTTTCACCAATGACAGTGTCACTAGGAACAGTTACTTCCTCAGGAACTTCTGCAAATTTACTATTCTTACATAGCAGATCCTGGTGAGAAACCTCTAAGGGGTATACATTTTGTACTGGCCTGGTGAATTCACTAGTTGCAGTTTTCACCTTAACGACTCGGATGTAATTGTCACTACCAGAAAAAACAGCCACAATGCGACCCAAAGGCCAATCAATTCGTTTCTTATTATCACAAGTAATAAGAACAATGTCACCCACTTTAATTTTTCTAAGTAAGTGTTTTTTCTTAAGTGGTTGTTGAACTAGGAGGCTGAGATATTCATCTCTAAATCTCCTTCTGAAGTCCTCTCGAAGTATTTGCTGGTATCTCCATCTCTTGGAGATATTAACTTTATTTAGATGGTCTAAATCTGGAACTCTAACTGTACGAATGTCTTGAATGAACATAGATGGGGACAGGGGGACCAAGTCTTTTTGATCTTCGGATACATAAGTAAGAGGTCTTGCATTGATAACAGCCTCTACATCGCACAGAATGGTCAATATTTCTTCGTACACAAGAAAAGATTTCCCTAAAACTCTTCTCAATAATTTTTTCACCATTTGTACGAGTCTCTCCCACCAACCGCCCCACCAAGCTGCAGTTGGAGGGTTAAATTTCCATTTGATTCTAAAAATGGAAGTGTCACGGATAATTTGTTCCCAGTTGATAGACTTCATAAGATTTTCTGTGCCTACAAAATTGCTCCCATTATCGCTATACATTATCTTTGGTCGTCCACGTCTGGCAATGAATCTTCTTAGACCCAACGTAAAACAATTAGTAGAAAGGCTTTGTATCAGTTCAAGATGTACAGCACAAGTGAACAATAGAATCCATGCTTTTTCCCCATCTTTTAAGTACAAAGGACCAGCTAAATTCACTCCAGTCACTTCAAATACTAATGAGTTTCTAATTCGATCTTCTGGTAGTGGAGTAGGGATAGATTCTATTCCTTTCGCTGTGTGTCTTCTGCAACGAACACATTTTGAAATCACTCGCTGGACGGTTTTTCGTCCTCTTAAAATTCAAAATTGTTGCCTAAGATTAGCTAATACAGATTGAACTCCAGCATGTGAAGACTGCAAATGTCGTTCGAGTATTAGTCTATCAACTATTTCATGTGTTGCAGGAAATACAATGGGACATAAGAAATTCTTATCATCATTTCTTCTTATTATTTTCGTTTTCAGTCTGATAAGTCCCTCATTATCCGTAAAAGTGCAAAGTGATTTTAACTTAAGTTGAAAATCCTTCTCCTTAAAAGTGTCCTGTTGAATAATTTTCAGGAGTTTCATTTCTGCATATTCCAATTCACACACTGTCAGCTCACCTCTAAGGCGATTATTTGATTGAAGAGTATTGTTGGAAAAGCGAAGTATCCAAGCAATCACTCTCAAAATCTGTGAGTACTTCGAAAATCGCTGACTGTACCACCTTTTTTCTATTTCAGTGCAAATAAGAGACGAAGTAATATGCTTCCGCTTTTCTTTAGTAACTTCTCCTTCATCTATTTCAACTTCTGTTGCAGGCCAGTTATTTTCCTTCTGTGTTAACCAAACAGGTCCCTCCCACCATTTAGATTTCAAGAAGACTCTAACAGAGCAGCCTCGGGAAGGAAGATCAGCAGGATTGAATTCTCCTGGCACATGTCTCCAAGACTTTTTATCGGACAGTGTTCTAATTTCATTCACTCGATTATTAACAAAAACTCCCCAATGTTCTTCATTTTGTATCTAATAGAGAGCCGTTGAAGAGTCTGTCCAGTAGATGCAAGAGGTATCTTTTAGATCCATGGCTTTTACGATTGTAGAGGCAAGACGTGCTCCAATGCAACATGCTAGTAATTCGAGCCTAGGAATGGTCATCTTGTGCAAGGGAGCAACTCTGCTCTTCGCTTGTATCAGAGATATAGTAATTTCTTCTTCATACACCTTTCGAAGAAAGACAACTGTACTATACGCTGACTTGCTGGCATCACAAAAGATATGAAAACTTAATTCTGCATTAGGATCATAGACATCAAGACTTCTAGGAATTTTAACTTTTGAAAGCATATGTAAATCACTATTCCAGCCCTCAAATTCCTTTTAAATTTTCTCTGGCAATTCAGTATCCCAACCTGTTTTGAGATTCCAAGTTTGTTGTACAATAATCTCCGGAAGTAGTGTTACAGGACACAAAAATCCAAGGGGATAAAATATTTTATGAACAGTTGATAGTATGCTTCTTCTTGTTATAATAGACTTAATTTCAGAAACAGAGTTTAGATCACAGAAGAGACTATCTTCATCTTTATCCCAAAGTAATCCCAAAACATGAATTGGCTTTTCTGAAAAACGATTTTCATACAAGGTATTATGCTCCCACTCTCGTAGATCAAAACAGGCTTTATCCAACAAATATCTTGATTCCTGGATGAAAATGTGCAACTTTTCTTCATTAGACACAGAGGTCACACAATTATCCACATAAAAGGACTTTTTTAACATTTCTGCTGTTTCTTGTATTTCACTTAGGTTTGCTTCTATATGATAATCTAGTACAGCAGCTAACAGGAATGGACTACATGTGAGACCAAATACCAGTCTTCGATGCCTAAATATCTTCAGTTTTCTTTTCTCGAAATCTTCCCACCACAAAAATCTGAGGAAATCACGATCTTCCTTTGCAGTGGATATTTGAAGGAATGCCCTTTTGATGTCTGCTACAACTCCAATTTTATCTTTGCGAAACCTCATTAATATTGGTGGTATTTCTTCTAAGAGATTAGGCCCCTTTTCAAGACAGTCGTTCAGCGAGGGGGAATCTTTTCCATGACAATAAGCATCAAATACTGGTCTGACTCGTGTTGTAGAATTCTCTTTAAATACACCTCTATGGGGTAAGTAATGAGAAGGGTTTCCAAGTTCTTCTTGAAGTACCACTTCTATTATTCCAGATTTTTCCTATTCTTCAAAGACAGCGTCATATTCTTTGTATTTTCCTTCCTGTTTAAGCTTCACAGCCATAGAAATGCATCTTCTTTCGGTAGTGTCCATATGTGCCTTTAAAGCTTCGTTAGCCTCAAGCCATGGTAAACGTATTTCATAACGTCCCTCTTCATTCACAGAGACTGTTTTTTTGAAATGATCTAGTGCAGCTCTTTCTATATCTTCTTTAGATTTTGTCTCAACTGGATCCCTGATACCTAAAATATCAAGATCCCAAAGATTCGCTATGGTGGATGTTTGGGAAAATAGGGAGGTAACAGTGAGAGCTGATAACCCATGACTCTTTTCACCTGGAACTTTTCCCATAATAATCCAGCCAAATTTTGTTTCAACAGCTATTAGTCCGCATTTCAATTTGTGCATTTTTCCAGTAAAGAGTTGCCCACAAAAATCTGCTCCTATCAATAATTCAATGTCTGGATAACCTTCACCATAGTCTGCTATCCAAATTTTCTTTTCTTTCAATTCTTTTTCCCATGGTCCTTTCTTGAGTCGCGACAATTTCCCACATATGACAGTTTGGTCTAACACTTGAATATCACAGTTGAACTTGTTACTTGAGCTGCTCAAACTTATGTTATAACACTGATGAGACTCTTTTTGAAGTATTTTACCTCCAAATAAAACATGAACCAAATCTTCGGTTCCGACTGGTTCGTAACCCATTTCATTCGCCGTATTCTTCAGGATATATGACCGTTGTGAATCACTATCAATTAGTGCACGTACAGTACGACTTCCTTTCATTGATTTCAGTTTTACTTGCAAAGTTTGTAGGAGTACTTCTTCTGAACAGCTATGGTTTGACAAGGAAGTATTTTGCTTTTCTTCTTTTTTCTCTATGTCATGTGCATCTATTTTCTTTCGATTAGCTGGAATTTCTGGGCACATTACAACCCAGTGTTTTCGTCCACAGATTATACATTTTACATTTGTTTTACAAGCCTTAAAACTGTGTCCTGTCTTCAAACAAAAAAAGCAAGCCTTTTTATCTTTAATCTTGTTTTGTTTTTCCTCAACTGACAGATTCTGTGCTTGAAAACATTCTTTACTTGAAAACATTCTTTACTTAAATGTAGTTTATTGCAAAAAATACAACTGCTTAATTTTTCTTTCTTCTTTTCACCGGAGAATAAATCATTTGCAGTCGGCACGAACTCTTCCTCGATATTTTGAATCGATCGCTTTATTTTCGTCGGCTTTGATTTCTTGGCTTCAAAGCCACCAATAGCCATAGATATCCGTTGCTCATTCTCCACTTCATTTCTCTAATAAAGGTCATCAAATCGTCGAGTCTATCTTTTGGAGTTTCTCCAACTTTCGATTGTCTCTGCCAGACTCTTAGTAACTCCTCGGAAATACACGACTCTACTAGCTGGAAAAGAATTGCATCATACTTTTTTGTAGCAACGCCCAATGAATCTAATGCTCTAAGTTGCGATTCAAGTTTATCATACAATGACGAAAGCGAAAGCGTCGATTGCGACTTTGTGTTCTCTATCACTAATGCTAGAAGATCCCTTATGTAGAGTTCCACTAAAACATCGTCTTTTCCAAATCTAGCTTTGAAACTTTCTATCACTTTTGGATAGTTTTCAGCCGTCGCTGGGTAGCTTTGTACAAGTTCTCTAGCGCGAGAATTTCGAACTGTACACTGTATGAGATACTGGAATTTATCTCCTGGATCAATTCCCGAATCTTCGTCTATTTTTTTAAACATTGACCAAAAAGTTAACCAGCCTTTTAATATTACCGTCATATTTCTCAAGTTCATTTTTGGGAGTTTAAACTTTCTGTTCTGCATTTCCCGATCACTAACTATTGAATTTATTTCATCAGTTTCTTTAAATCTCTCATTGAAAAGAGCTTTTACTTTAAAGAAATTGTTATTATACTCATCGGCTGACTTACTTTCTTGTTCGTATCTTTCATCCGTTGTATCGTCAGCTTCTAACATGAGATCCATGGATTCGCGATCCAAATTCTAAAGCTCTTCATATTTCAATTTCAAAGTTTCAAACTTTGCTTTTAATTCCAAAACTCTATCTGTTTCCTCGGAATCGATATCTGCTATAATCTGATTGTACAACCGTGTAAAAGAACTACGTACAACACTTCGTTGCTTCTGAATTTTATTCATAGCTATTGAAAACAAAACTGTTCAAATTCAAAATATCGTACCTTATCACGTCCGCTTGTCGCCAAATGTTGTGAGAATCTCCCAGAAAACTATTCTGTCGTTCTCCGTTTATTTTAATCTGACTCCATATATTTAAATAACTGACATCATTAGCTAACAGAAACAGCGTTTTATTTAGAATTCACCAAATTACAGCATTTTACAAGATTCCATCATCTTCCAAGTTCTATAATAACAAATCCACTGTTTCCACTCACTTCATTACAGAATAATAAAAATAAAAACAAACGATAATATACAACCATAGATATAAACATTTTAGACTCTGTTCTGGGGGGAAAAACAATGGGGAAAAATCATAGCAGACGATCTTAATGCTGCTTTTGACAATCTTCTAAAAAGTAGAATCTGGTATGAGAAAGTCGAATTGAGCCACATTTCAGTTAATTTTATATCTCACTGGGAAAATTGTCCTTAAACAAAATATGTTAAGGGATGTGGTTCGGGTCTGCTTCGTAGGATTAAGAAAGAGTCCGCTTGGTCGTCACCGCTTCATGCTTAATCAATTCTCGAAGTTTTCGGTGGATTTCCAATAAAAATTAAGTAGCAAGCAGGTACGGACTTCAGCAGATTGAAATCCATGGGGAAAAGTTCATTTAGTGTCCCTGCAATAGATGAACATCACATATAAACAAATTTGAGTAGATTTAGGCTACTTTGGGTGGTATCATTAAAATTTCGGAGGTCTTGAGCACCTGCTTTGAGTGATATGTCTTGAATTGATCTCGGGAAAGGATAAATCAGCTGTACAGTGATGACCTGCGAATTCAATCGACGATTAGTCAAATATATAGATTCGATAGTGTTCTGATTAATTTAAGATCAATTAATGCAAACTTATAAAAATATTTGAGAAATTGCATGTTTAATAAGGTGAGTAATATTACTTTCCTTATATACATAATGTATAAGGAAAGTATTGTGACGGGGTCGAAAATTCGAAATCGAGTTTTCGACGGGAGAGCACGTTTCAAGCATCCCTGATCACGAATCAAACATTTTTGAAGTGATGTCTGTGTGTGTGTGTGTGTGTGTGTGTCAATGAGTCTGTGGAGACGATAACTGACGAAAGAATGGACCGATTAGAACCAAATTTGGTACAAAAATCACAATCTATAAACACTGGAAGCCTATTGATTTTATACGTAATCGAATGTTCAGAACCCCCCTGAATTTTCGAATAAAATTTTGAAAAAATCGTCAAAAAATCAAAACCACTAATAAAGTTACGCAAATAGATATTTCTTATGTAATTTTTCATTAGAAAACGATTGACATAAATTTGAGAACGCTAACATGAACCGTTCTCGAGATATTGCACATTTTTCAAAAAAATTATTAAAAAGTCATATAAAATGAAAAAAAATATTTTCTATTGAGAAACATGTTCACTTTTCATATGTAATACCATGCGATAAATTGGGTGACATCATTCTCGTGGATCTAGCTCGTTCCATTCATGAAAAAAGATACTTTGAGTAATACTTTTGTATTTGAACGCCAATAGTCATTGATCTGCTGTAAGAACAACTTATTTCTTCGTCCATAACGCTTGGCGAGATTTTGGCGACGAATTTGGCGGAATGTTGCCAACTTGGCGACTTTTTGAAATGTTGCCAAATTAACGAAAATCTCGCCAAATGGATAAAAATGATGCTAAATCAATAAAAATGACGACTAATTGTCGAAAATTCAATATCTTGGAAAGAATATTAGTATCTACTGTAAGAAAAACCTATTTTTTACAGTAAAAGTAGTAAATTCATTACATTATATAAGGAAAGTCTTGTGTTGCCCACATGAGATTTTTTAAATTACTATAACAGCTTACGCAGAGCCATGTGGTGGTCGATATAGTTCCTTCTGTTGCCTTACTTATATTTATGGTCCGTCACTTGAGCCACTCTCATGACGTCATAGGCTGAACTGTTTTCGGGCATCCGCAAGTAAATGGTGTGAATTACATCTTTCAGATCTCCAATGTACAGAGAGTACTGGATTTCTGTCTTTCCGCCCAGCTTTTCTGCCACGTCAGCAGTATCATTATCATCTATTAAACAGTAAACAGAATTGAAGGCATGGAGTGAATGATTGCATAAAGTGATTACATAATAGTATAATTTTTCGTGATTTATTTTCTAAGACGCAATGATTGCACATTTCTTAGAATTAAATAATTTGTTCAATATTAGCCGAAAAATTCGACGTTGCTTGGGATAACACTGAAATAAAATTGACGTGGTATAAAATGTGAAATATTTTTACCATGGATTTCTTTCAATAAGTTTAAGAAACCAGTGAAAGAAATGTGCAAATTCGTTATGTTTATTTCGAGTTATAAGCATTCATTGCAGTCATACAAGAAGTATTTAAATTTCTTTTATTCCGCAGGCAGGTGTAGGAGAAAACAGTTTGTCAAAAATATTTCTTCAACCGTGTTTTATTTGTAATGACTGTGTCCCATTATTCTAAGTCCTTAACTGTGTCTCAGTATTAAAAGTATATAAATTCGTTCAGTACTTTCGAGGTAAAAATGTTTGTGACATAGAGAAACAGACAAAAATATGTTTTATCCGAATTTTTAAATGTTGCCAAATTAACAAAAATATCGCCTAATTGATAAAAATGGCGCTAAATCAATGAAAATTACGACTAATGGGCGAAAATTCAATATCTTGGAAAGAATGTAAGTATCTATTATAAGATTAACCTATTTTTCTTCCGTAACGTCTGGCAAAATTTGAGTAACGAATTTGTCAGAATATCTACAACTTGCTGACATTTTAAATGCTGCCAAATTGATGACAACGTCACTCAATTGATAAAAATTCACCAAAGTAATGAAACCAATGCTAAGTCAATGAAATGACGACTAATTGAGTTCAATATCTTGGAAAGAACATAAGAGTAGACTATAAAAATAACCTATTTCTCCATCCATTCCTCGGTCTCTCCGTAATACTAGGCAAAAAATTTAGCAGGATTTCGACAACTTGACGACTATTTTAAATGTTGCCAAAGTGACAAAATGTCGCCAAATTGATAAAAATGACGCCAAATAAGAAGTAATGTTTCGCCAATTCTGATTTCCGTCATATATGACGGACATACCTTCTAGTATATATGAAATGCTTTTCTCTCCGTTTATCTGCAACACTTGCTGATGCATTTGGCGAACTTGGCGAATAATCTAGCGACGAATTTGCGGTATTTCATCTCAGATTGACGAAAATATCGTCAAAATCGCAAAAATTATGATAAATGAATGTAAATGACGCCTAATTGATGAATTAATTATTAAAATATTTTAATATATGAACTATGTCGCTTATTGAGGGTGCTATCAATATTGATAATTGTTTATTTAGAGTTGCACAAAATATATATATATTATTTTGAAATAGTTTTACATGTAGTCATTCGGAAAATCGCCAAATGTATAATGCAGTGTTAAAAACACAGTACCGTGGAACTTATTATTTTTTTATTGTAAAGGATTAAATCCATTGCATTATACAAGGAAAGTAATGTTATGCCCGCATCAAATTTTTTAAAATATGATAATTACAATTAATATTAGAAATTTGCTGGAAGATAGAAATTGGTATACATTTTGTATGGGTTATTTGGTATCATAATATAAAAAAATCAGATCTGGGCAACACATGACTTTCCTTATTTAATGTAATGAATTTACTACTTTTACAGTAAAAAAAAAATAGGTTTTTCTTATAGTAGATACTTATATTCTTTCCCAGATATTGAATTTTCGACAATTAGTAGTCATTTTCATTGATTTAGCGTCATTTTTATCCATTTGGCGAGATTTTAGTTAATTTGGCAACATTTCAAAAAGTCGCCAAGTTGGCGAAATTCCGCCAAAATCGTCGCCAAACGTTATGGACGAAGGTATAAGTTATTCTTACAGCAGATAAATGACTTTGGCGATCAAATACAAAAGTATTACTCAAAGCATCTTTTTTCATGAATGGAACGAGCTAGATCCACGAGAATGATGTCACCCAATTTATCGCATGGTATTATATATGAAAAGTGAACATGTTTCTCAAAAGGAAATTTTTTTTTCATTTTATATGACTTTTTAATAATTTTTTTGAAAAATGTGCAATATCTCGAGAACGGTTCATGTTAGCGTTCTCAAATTTATGTCAATCGTTTTCTAATGAAAAATTACATAAGAAATATCTATTTGCGTAACTTTATTAGTGATTTTGATTTTTTGACGATTTTTTTAAAATTTCACGCGAAAATTTAGGGGGGTTCTGAACATTCGATTGCGTATAAAAACAATAGGCTTCCAGTGTTTACGGATTGTGATTTTTGTACCAAATTTCGTCGGTCCATTCGTTCGTCAGTTATCGTCTCCACAGACTCACTGACACACACACACACACATACACACTCACACACACACAGACATCACTTCAAAAATGTTTGATTCGTGATTAAGGATGCATGAAACGTGCTCTCCCGTCGAATCACTGCTTTATATGATCTCTGTCTGTGTAATGCTTTATTTCGATGCTTTTGTGATAAAATATTTTGACACATATTAACGTATTTTTGAACTAAACAATTTCCATCGTCAATTTGTTTATGATCCGTAGTTTCACTGATGAAACAGCCTTTCACATGGTACGGAAAAATGGCATCAGATTTTTTCCTTTATCATAATTCAGTTGATTTTAAAGATACAGATATGCGGGTTTTTTAATGATCTTGTTGTATTAAAAAAATCTGATGTGGGTAGCACATGACTTTCCTTATATAATGCAGTGAAATCACTATTTTTACAGTAAAAAAAATCTGATGTGGGCAACACATGACTTTCCTTATATAATGCAATGAATTTACTACATTTACAGTTAAAAAAATGTTATTCTTATAGTAGATACTTATATTCTTTCCAAGATATTGAATTTTCCTCAATTAGTCGTCATTTTCATTGATGTAGCTTCATTTTTATCCATTTGGCGAGATTTTCGTTAATTTGGCAACTTTTAAGAAAGTCGCCTAGTTGGCGACATTCCGTTACATTCATCGCCAAAATCTCGCCAATAGTTTATGGACGGAGAAATAAGTTTTTCTTACAGCAGATAAATGACTTTTGGCGTTCAAATGCAAAAGTAATTCCCAAAGTATCCTTTTTTATGAGTGGAACGAGCTAGATCCGCGAGAATGATATCACCAAATTTATCGTATGGTATTACATATGAAAAGTGAACATGTTTCTCAATAGGAAATATTTTTTTTTATTTTATATGATTTTTTGATAATTTTTTTGAAAAATGTGCAATATCTCGAGAACGGCTCATGTTAGCTTTCTAAAATTTAAGTCAATCGTTTTTTAATGAAAAATTACATAAGAAATGTCTATTTGCGTAACTTTATTAACGGTTTTGATTTTTTGACGATTTTTTCAAAATTTCACTCTAAAATTTAGGGGGGTTGTGAACATTCGCTTGCGTATAAAAACAATAGACTTCCAGTGTTTACGGATTGTGATTTTTGTACCAAATTTCGTTCGAATCGGTCCATTCGTTTGTCAGTTATCATCTCCACAGTCTCACTGACACACACACACACACATGTACTTTCACACACACACACACACACACACACACATACTTTCACATACACACACACACACACATATACTTTCACGCACCCACACACACACACATACTTTCACATACACACACACATACTTTCACACACACACACACACACACACACACACACATACTTTCACACACACACGCGCATACTTTCACACACCACACACACACACACACAGACATCACTTCAACAATGTTTGATTCGTGATCAGGGATGCTTGAAACGCGCTCTCCTATCGAAAACTCGAATTCGAATTTTCGACCCCGTCACAATACTTTCCTTATACATTATGTATATAAGGAAAGTAATAGGGATAAGTTTGACAAGCTAATTATTTCAGAAAATATAAAAGAAAACTTGCAGCAAGGAGCTCGAAATTTCAAGCAGTCATAACGTAAAATATATAAATTTCATATGCATTCGAACTGGTTTGAACTAGAGAATCAGAATTTGTTATCAAAAGAGAGTATTGCCTTATGAAAAAAATCAAGTTAGTGCAAAGTTTAATATGAAAAAACCCTTATGCAAATTATTTGCTCCTTTTTTATAGCAGGCATTATTACGAATCTAATGATACATTTTCTTTTACTGTACGACAGGAGGAACAACAATCGGTGTTCGGATTTTTTTTCTTTTTTTTTGACCAACTGTACATTGCTTTAAAACAAGTGTTTTGCAATCAATAAATAAGTCAAATGCTAAGATCACTACGTTTTCACAAACATTTTTATATAGCCTTGAGTGCCAATTTCCTTTGATGTGAATGGCATTTATGGTTAGGGTATCTCTGACATAAATTGAAGCGTTACAAAAAATGAAAACACTTTGGATGCTTATATCTCAGAAACCAATAGACAATAATGTAAACAATTCTTACTTGTTTTGTCGGAAATATGGTATATGTAAAGATAATGGTGTAAAAATAAATTATTTATATTTGTCTTTATTAGGTTCGGCAATATAAGGGTCCTAAGTGTTTATATTTTTCGTAAAGCTTCGACTTCAACCGGATACACCGCTCGTTTTCATGTAGCAAGAAAGATCAATCATGCATAAAGCATTGATTAGGAAACACTTTCCAACTGAAATGCAATTTTATTTAAACATCTCTAAAATGGGATACTTTCAGCGATTTTACTTTCTAAATATAATAAATATTTTACTATTTAAATATGATAAATATTTAAATATAATAAATATTTAAATATAATAAATAATTTTAATAAAATAATTTATTATATTTGTAAACTTAAAACTTCATTGAAAAAGACAATGCAAGTTATACAAAATGGACTTTGCTCAAGTGAAGTCATCAAGATATAAATCGTCCGCTTCTCTATGTAAAATCAATGATTATTTCATTCATATCACTTATATACCAGACTCCAGAGCTACATAATTTTGCGTGAAAAAAAATCGGCAATTCTTACTACTCATTTACATTTTCACGCTATAGAATGTGGTTAAAATTAGGCTTCGTTGAAGGAAAAATCAAAGTCTAGTGATCATTTAAAATAAAAAATATTGTACTGGCATAGAGTTTAGATACACAGATAATACTAAAAAATAAAGCTGTTTTATGACGGATGCAATACTAAATATAAATTTAAACGATCTTTAAACATCTACGATTACAGCGGTAAAAATGTAAGCAATATTTTATTTTGCAACGAGTCACGTGATCTCTTCATATATCATAGATATAATTATTATTTCAATTTTTATTTAAAAATCTAGCCAACATATTTTATCGGAACTTTTTTTTTGTTATCTTATTTGATAATTTGAATGTTTTTTCGAAATAATTTGAATGTTTTTTCTAAAATTTTCGAAACAATTTATGAATTTTAACTTTGATTAAAAAATGTTTGAAAAATTAAGTCGTGTAGGGTTCAATGTCTTTCATTTTTCAACCGGGTTAAATCCGAAATTAATTAGGAGATATTATTCATTTTCGTTCCTAAACATCCCACACACCGTCTCAACAACATTCTAAAATTACATTACGATAAAGTAATTTTTACGGCAGATTATCGTGCGAACGGACAGACAGGCAGAATGATCAAAGTCATAAACACTTTTCTACTATGTTGGAAGGTATTAAAAGCAATTTACCTCTTTTGGAAATAAATGCACAAGCATCTGTGTTCACGAATTAGGATCAGAAATGACATATCATCTAACATATCTTTGGGCATATCTTTGATTTATAAACAAAACTACCCGATTTATATACAAACAATTGATTTTGTTATAAAAATGTCCACTCACCTACTTAAATAAAGCACAGCATAATAAAATTTGCCAAACAAATAAGCTTTTTTGTTCCATTTTAAACGACGGCATATCTCCAATTGTTACCGATCCCTTAAAATCTACAACTTTTATTAGGGGCACCTTAAACAGGGCAACTATAGGCATAATTGCATAAAAGGCGTTTTCAACAATAATTTTTACGCTCCAAAAGTATTCAGAGATAATTTCAAAAGCACTTGCGACGGACAAATCCAAATAAATACTGACTGCATTTAAAATATCGAAAATAAGTATAATGTATACATAGATAAAAGATCGTGTGGGTGTTATCAAACACAGAATCGTAAATATTTATTGATGGGTTTGATATCGTTGAAACTTTCACTTTCACTTTAAGATATACAAAAAGACGAAATCTTTAAATATGAAAAAAATTTTTTTCGATGACTTATGTCTGAAAGAGTGTGTGTGTGTGGTGGTGGTGGTGGTGGTGTGTGTGTGTGTGTGTGTGGGGGGGGGGGGGTCACTATGCATTTGAAGCAAACTGAGCGATTCAAATGTGTTGCGAAAAATAATGATGTGCCTTCCAAACCTGTGGTTTAAAAATAGCTATGTATTATTGTTTTAAACGTTATCCTCTATTGAATAGATCATTCGCGTACACTGCGTTGGTTACCGTAAATATCCCTCCAAATTTATCTTTACAGCGAGAGTCTACTTACTTCATCTGAAAAGTAACTTGTTGGTCCTTAAATTCGCCATTTAAATTTTTAAATTATAATATTTTATTTAGTAGCATTCAAAGGTTATAAAAAATAACACTTAAAAACAGCATTTTTTTATAAAAAAAATTCATTTAAGCTATCTGTGAGAGAGACCCAGGAGGCGATACTGAGACATCAGGTTACTTAATTACCAATAGTTAATAATTCTTGACTCCACCCATTAGTTTTAAATATATTTGGTTAGTACATATCATGTGCACATGCTAAATACATCAAAGAGCAAGGACACTGCTTAGCTGTTGACTTGGGCACTTGAAAACAGTGAGCGAGTCCATATAACTCCGTATTACTTTCCCTGCAATACATGGTAATGTATAGGGAAAGTATTGGAATCATGCTGAAAATCACAAATCGAGTTTTCGACGGATCTACACGTTTCGAGACCTCTAGAATACGAAAAAACTATTTTTAGCGTGACGTCTGTGTGTGTGTCTATCTGTGTGTCTGTGTGTCTGTGTGTCTGTCTGTGTGTATGTGTCTGTCTGTCTGTGCAGATTTTGTATCCACTTTAACTAAAAGACTAATGGACCGAATTTCACAAAATTTTGTAGATAAGTCACTTGTGGCCGGGGCTGGTGCTGATTAATTTTGGGTACGATTCGGAATAAAAGAACACGCCTTTTTTGTGAAATGGCCCGCAAAAGCTTGTATCCACTGTAGCTGAAAAACTAATGGACCGAATTTCACAAAATTCGGTAGATGAGTCACGTATAGGTCACCCTGGTGCTGATTAGATTTTGGTACGATTCAGAAAAAAATAACTTGCCCTTTTTTGCAGGATGGCACGCAAAAATCATCAAAATCTAAACTAAAAAGCTACGTATGCTCAAATATATCCATTAAATGCTTGTTTAATGCGTAGTTTTTAACGACGAAAAGAATAAGACCAACCCCATTACATTAGGACTAGCCGTTCTCGAGATATATTAGTTTTTTTCGTATTTTTCCACGCCACCTTTGAAAATAAGTCCAGTTATCAAATGACAACGAAAATTGAATTAAAAGTGAATCAAATTTAATTGAAATAAATAGAACGTGGATATAAGTTTGCAGGGAAAGTCATGTGCTGCCCACATCAGATTTTTTCATCTCTATTCAACATTATTTTTCTCGTGAGCTTCTCTATGATCTTCCTTTTCATGAATCTTCCTATCTTCTATATTTGTCACATATCTGCCAGTCCTCTGTTTTGAGTTAGGTAATCTTCATTTTGTTAACCCGGCTTCGGGGAAGACACGTCTTCCTTCTGACTCCCGTATCTCGATTGGCCTCGTTTTGCCCTTATGTTGGTTTAGGATCGGTCTTGATTATCCTTCACCTTGCCAATTCTTCGGGTCAGGCTCTCGGTCTGCGTTCCACCCATCTTGGCTCTGTGACTCGCCTACGTGTTGATTTCATCGCAAATTGGTGATTGCATAAACATTATTCAAGTATAATGTCAAATCTGGTGCCTATTCACCTTAACCTTTATTCAGCTTGTTTGATACCTTGGCTTATTACTTTTAAAAAAAAAACATTGATGTTTCTGGTCTCATAAAATAAAATTTGGTACAATTGTGACCTCCCTATTTTCTTCCTATTATTGAAATCCTGTTGGAAATTGAAAATCAAATTTCGACAAATATACATGTTTTCGGAACTCTAGAAAGCGAAAGCATATTCTTAGCGTGACGTATGTGTGTCTGTTTGTCTGTTTGTCTGTGTGTCTGTGCAATGTATATATCCACTCTAACTCAGAAACTATATTCGACGAAATTTTACAAAATTTGGCAGATGAGTTACGTGTGGGTTACTCTGAAGTTGATTGGATTTTGATACGATTTACAGGAGCAGAACCTGCTTTTTTTTTTTCAAAATCATAGGGCCACAAAAATTATCAAAATCTGAAATATAAAACCAAATGCGCTGAAATGTATCAAAAAAATGCTTATTTAATGCGTACCTCTTAACAACGAGATGAATGAGATCAACCTCATTATATATTCTAAGATAGGCCATTCTCGATAGATTGTGAAATTTTGAAGAGCTGAATATGTTTTTCACTGTAGTTAAAACACCATCCGATGAAATTTCTTAAAATTTGGTAAATAAGTCACTTGGGGATTACTTTAGTGCTGATTAAATTTTAGTACGATTCGAAGAGACAAAACTAGCAAATAGAACTAATGAAATGATCCGTAAAACCGTGAAAATCTGAAAAAAAGACAAAGTATACTTAACAAGAAAGATCAATCATGCTTAAAGCATTGATTATGAAACACTTTCCAACTTCAATGCAATTTTATTTAAACAAGTCTAAAATACAATACATTCCTCGGTAATATTTTGAAACTTATCACAATACTGCATTAATTTATTATATTTGAAAACTTAAACCTTCATCGAAAAGAATGAACTTCATTCAAATGACGGCATTGAAATATAAATTGCCTGGTTTAAACATCTCTAAAATGTTATACATTCCTCGGTAATAGTTTTAGAATTATCATAATACTACGATAATTTATTATATTTGAAAACTTCATCGAAAACAACTGAAATTAATTAAAATGACGTCATAGAAAAAATAACACGCCTGGATCTCTCTATAAAAACAGCATTTCATTCATAACATTTTACCATTCATGTCATTCATCACAATACTATAATAATTTATTTTATTTAAACATTTTGTTTAAGAAAATGCAGCTACAAAAAATTAAACTCTATGCTTGAAACTTCATCGAAAAAAATCGTCCTTCTCTTTATGAAATCAATTAATATTTCATTCATATCAGCCATGCAGACTCCATGGACTAAATTATTTTGTGTTAAAAAAATACAGGAATTCTAATACAACTCATTCTATATATTTTGCTGTTTACATTTTACATAGGTGAAAAATAGGCTTAGTTGTAGAAATAATCAAATTTAGATGAGCATTTAAACTGAAATATATTGTCATTGCGTTGTTTCAGTATGTAGATGCACAGAATTTAAGCAAAAATAAAGTAGTTTTAGGACGGATACAACACTCAATATGAATTAAAAAGAACTTTAAAGAATCACGATTTTGAAACAAGATGGATGCCATATATCATTTTGAAGTGGGTCATATGATCGTTTCATATCATGGTCACGTGATCGTTTCATGTAAGAGGTGTAATTATTATTTTAATTTTTATTTAAAAAACTACAGAATATATTTCGTTGAATTTTTTTTTATATATATTTTATGGAACAATTTGAATATTACCTAAAATTTTCGAAGCAATTGGTGAATTTTAAATCCGCTTAAAAAATGTTTGAAAAATTAGGTCCCATAGGGCTCAATGTATTTCATTTTTTCGACCCGGGTTCAATCCAAAACTAATTGGGTAATATTATTCATTTGTATTCCCATAGGTTCTACAGACCGTCTGAACAACATACTAAAATTTCATTTTGATTAAGTCATTTTTACGGCAGTTATCGGGCTAACGGACAGACAGACAGACAGGCAGACAGATAGACAGACAGACAGAATGAACAAAGTCATAAACACTTTTCAACTTTGTTGTAAAGTGTTAAAAATAAATAAAGCACGTGACTTTGCGCCCATTTATTAATAAACTGGTTTACAACGTAAAATGCAGCGCAAATCAAAATAAATAAGCATACGTATAGTTTGAAAATCCAATGCATTTCCATCCAAGTTGATTACTTTAAATTTTTTGATGGCTTGACCATGTTTAATGCTTCAAGTCCACGTTTGTGTAACATTTACATGCGCGATTTTGTAGTTCCATTGTTCAAATTTTATTCAGTTTATCATTTATGTTTATTACGTGGATGATTGTTTTTCATCTAATGTTCATTTATATACTGTTTTTTCAATTTTGAATTCTGTTGATTCTTGCATTCAGTTTACTTATGATCTAGAATGAATAATTATCTTTCTTTACTGAATGTCCACGTCATTCACAATGAAAATTCATTTATAACCACTGTTTATCGTAAGCCTTTTACCTTTACATTACCCCCTCATAATATTTCTTGTCATTTTCTTAATCAAAAGATTGCCGCATTCAATACTAATATTTATCGAATCAATAAATTTATCAAAAATTTTATTGTAAACAGGCCTAGTATATATTACAATATGTATGCCAACAGTAAGAATGATAAAATTATTAAACACACAACATGAAATACAAGCAATTATCTAAGGAAACATATTATAATATTAATTTATCGATTATCGAAATATTAATTTATCGATTATCGAAATATTAATGTATCGATTATTGTACATAGTTAAATATATTTCTGAAATTAACACAGGTCACGTTGGCAATAAGAGAAAAATAGCATAAATTTCAGAAAAATTGGGGCAAATACAGAGAAAGTGAAAGCGGTGAAGGTTACCATTCATGTTACAGTAAGAGCATGAACCAGAATAAAATTTAACATAGTGGCCTTCGATATATAGGCCATTTACATGCATTCCATTCTTAATTGAGCCTTAAAACGTACCAGATGAATATTATGGTTTGCTGATTAGTTTTACAGCAAGACAGAAGCTTTAATATATTTGTACGAAGGGCATTTGATTGAGTTCTCGAATTTTTCGAAATCAAGTTACATCATAATATCAGATATTCGAAGTTTGATTTTATGGAAATGCCGTTTAATTCTGAGAACCCCACAGAAAAGTGAAACCAGTTTCAATAATAATTCGTTTAATAATTAAGGTCCAATATTTAGTAGGAGTCGAATCCACCTCAGGCGAAAGTTCGAATTATACCCCAGTTTTGTAAGACATGCATCAGGAAGTTTCAAAATTCTCATTCAAAGTTTTAAAATACTCGAGTGAATATTTAAAGATATTGGGCAGCGCTAAGTTTCATGACATAAAATATGTCCCGGAGTAGAACTTCCAACGCCTTTTGATAAAAAGTGATCGGATTTTCTCAAAGCGCTTTGCGTATAATTAAAATCCCACACAGAGGCAGTGTAGAATAGAACAGGGCAATGTCATAAGGGAATCAAGAAGTATAAAACGAGCTTTCATGGAATTGATTCTACCGTTAATAGAAATAGGTCAGACTATTCACAGCTCTTTTCGATTTATTTAGAAAAAATCCCTGCACTTAGTAAACTTCACATTCTTGACAAATATAGTCTCCATATAGGTGCAGTCTTTCACAACTTCCAAAATCGTAGCGTTTCAAGTCCATTAAGAATGTATAGCATAAAGTTACGACCTTTACTGACAAAAATACTAATTTTAGTTTTTGTGAGAAACTCGGAAAATATCAGAAAATACTTTTAGATATGTTTGATTCTTGTGAAATCATAGACCTCTGCGTAGAGGCAACTGAGCTGCAAATTAGAAAGCAAAGCTATTACGACTTCCTTCACCTGTAGAATGTGCTCAGGGAGCCAGGATAAAGGCATTAGGCTTGTCATCAGATCGATGGGACTAAAATTCCAAGAATTGAGTTAGCGCGGAGGCCTAGAGGAAATATGTTAGGGTGGTCTGGTTTACAGGGTGGTATGGTTTACAGGGTGGTATGGTTTACAGGGTAGCCTATAGAATGATATATATGAAATTATGAAAGAGAAGGGAAACATTCCACGCTAGCTTTTTAATTTTCGTCTGCTCTAAAATTCCATTTCTCTTCTTTAAAGTTTCGAGTTTTTAATTGGTTGATCGTAATATTAAAATCGTCTGTCATTAATTATTTTATCGTTCATCGATAATTTTGTTTACAATCTGTGGCAGCGATGTTTGGCAGTATATAAGCAAAATCGCGCGTTTTTTCGCTCTCTTCTGTTTATTGATTAGAACCTGGGATGTGATCTATTAAAGTTGTTGTTTTCAGCGCTTCGGCGCGAGCCGTAGTTCGAATCCGGCGAGCGTTCTGAGGTTCGAAAGTTCTTTTTTTTATTCCCGGCCCATTAATTGTGCTCTGTTTATTTATTATTCGAGTTTTAATCTAAACATTCAAGAGCTGTTGAAAATGTTACGTCTGATGGCAGAGAATTGTTGTGTCTATAAAGACTGGATGTTTTGATTTCTTGCCTCTTCAGTCATTTAATTAGTAATCCACCGTGTTCCCAGCTGTTTGCGATGTCGGCCGAGGAGTCTTTACCGGCCAATTAAGAATTTTGTTTATCTTGTCAAGCAGAGTAGCTCTATCTATGATGGATGGAATGCACATTTCCGAAAATTTAAGACGGACATATGGTCTGTATTCTGTTCTGATGCCAAAAGTCAGCTACAACTGTTTGGAAGAAATTGTTTAATTCCATCGTTACTAAACATCCTGTTTGGGAATATCCCCTTGGAAAAAGGATCCGGTTAAAGATTTTCCTCTCTAGAGATGGACATAATCCTCCCTTACCGTGTTCTGCGTTTCAAGAGGTGTTCCTTGGGATCTTTGGTGACTTTTTTCCTGTGAAATTCCCTCCTGCTGATCCTTGCAGTTCCTTGGAGCATTTGGTGAAACCTTTTCGAATTATATCTCTCAATAGTTAAAATATGTTTTTATTCTACATGTTTTCAGTTTTATGAATAAGACCCCATCACACTTATATATTTTAAGTTTCGAATCCTGGATTATTGTTAGGATGTTCTAAATTCCCTTTTGGCTAACTGATGTTCTTTTATCCCAAATTTTAGTTTAGATAAATAATTGAATAAGTTTAATATTGTTAACTTTAAAATTTAATATTCTAACGTTTTTTTTTTTACCACTATACGACCGGCCATTCATTCTATTTATTTATTTAAGTTGTTTATTTGATTTGTTTAGTTAATGAGATGTTGTAAAATGTTTTGAAAATTATTTTAAAAGTGAAGTTTAAATTTTAATAAACGTTAGATTTTGAAAACCTAAAATCTGTGTTCTCTCTTTTATTTTAATGCATGTTTTTATTTTTAGGAAAGTTCCATTTAATTACATGTAGAGTACATATTTGTACACTTAGGGAAACTGGTCAATAGGTCCACTTTCTGTTTATTTAAGAATTCAGTTATTGCTAGAATGTTTTCAGGTTTGAGGAACTTTAGAACTTTTCAGAGTGTATTTCAGAAGTGTTTTCAGAAGAATGATTTTTAGGTTCTAAGAACTTGGAGAACTTAGAATATTTTGAATGATAGAATGTTTCTTTCTACCGAACAATTTGCGCCGTTTGACCAGTCTAGGGGCTTATTCATGCTAACTGTAATATATGTTCTTAATAATTTTTGTTCTTAAAAATGAAATTTCCGTAAACTGATTCCATACTTGTTTATTCTAAAAGTAATTACTATTGAGATTTTGATAAGATTTTAAACTAAGGCTGGATATTTTAGAATGTTCTTAAACTAAATTAGAGTAATTTACTTTAATATTTTGATTAAAATTGAAATTTTAGGATTAATTTAAATATTTTCATTTAGAATTTTTTTAGGAAACTTTGGAATTTTTGAATATGACTTTTTCATTTAGAATTTTTATTTAAGCATTCCTTAATTTAAGTTAATTTGATTTGAGTTTTATTATTTGAAGTAGTTTGAAATTAAATTTAATTCATAAGTTTAGGAAGTTTTAGGTACTTGAAGAACGCACCTTTGTAGTATTTACATTTTTTGTTCTAATCCCATCTCATTAACAAATTTTTTTATTTTGTTGTTCTTGTAACCCACGCTCCCTGCAACACTAAGAATTGTTTTGATGAAATAGAGTAAAATTAATTGAGTAAATTTAATGAGAATATTTTTTTTTTATTAAGTTAAATTGTATAGAATTAAAGCAGTAGTTTTTCGACTTAGAATTTTTTATGTTCTGATTCGGAATTGAGATTTAAATGCTCACTGATATGTGAATGTAGATGATGAAATACTGGTGATTAATTGAAAAATTGGGTAATGCAGGTGTTTTTTACACTCCAATATGAGTGTGACATAAATATCAACTTGAGTTAATTTGTTCTTCACATTGATCATGTGTTTGGTTTTCACACTCAAATAGTGGTGATAAAATCAGTTTGTTTGTTCTTAATTCTGAATCTGATATTTTAATGCTGTATTTAAAAATTTTTGGTCGTTAAAGTGGAAAATTTATTTTATTTATAGGAGAATTAAATTTTTTTTAAGTGGAATATTTAAAATTGTGCAATGCAATTGAGTTCTTTTGGTTTTGAAATTTAAATGGGGATTTGTAACTTGATTTTTTCTTTGATATTTTGTTGAAAGTAATGGATACACTTGGCTGTTAGTGAATTTAAATGTACTACTTATACTTGATGGATATTTTTGTGCTATTTTTTTGGGTTCAAAAAAGATTCACAACCTTTGAGAGGACTCACAACCCTCGGCCCCTTGTCTTAATTTTTTTTGATTTTTATGAGAATTGTTTGAGATTACCAGAGAGATACAGTTATGATGTTTGAGATTATTATTGTTGAGAGTGCAAGATGTTGCACAAAATTTATTGGAATCGCGTTTACTGATATTAGTGTAAAATGATGCATAAGGTCATTTTAGTGTATATCTGTCGTTTAAACGACCTAATTTGCCAAGTAATCAGTTTATAGTATAATTTGTAAGCAAGTCGGTTAAATTTGTGTTCAGTTCCAAATTGTTAGGGAATTGAGTTTGTTATTTTGGGGTAAATATTCCACAATTTTTTTTGTTTGTAACTTGAGCCAACTTTGATATTATTATTTAAATTGAAAATTATGCTTCGAATAATTGTTTTCTTTGTAGAGGAGGAGATTGATGATGAATTTGTTGATTTGTATGTATTGGTTGTTATGTTGAAGGTACCATTTCAAAATTTATTGTTTAGATTATTGGAATTCTTTGGCTGGTCCAAAGTTTTCGTTAAAATTTATGTTTATTCATGACAGCTAATGATATGGAGATCTGTTTATTATTTTTCTGTTTCTTCTCTTTGATGACGTATTTGTTGGAGCATTTTAAAATGAATTGATGAATTTTCATAATATAGAGTTACAATGAAGTTGAAGTATTTAATATTGAATCTATATGTATGTTTAAGAGTTTAGACGAAATGTTGAGAAATATGATAATTGTTATTATGAAAGTGTTTAGTGAAGTGATTATTTGATTATTGATTTATTTATAAGGAATTTGATTTTCATGTGATTTTTATGGCTCATGTTACAGCTGTAGTTGAAATTTTTATTTTTTTTTCTCCTTCGTTTCGCGGAATTTTGTCATGTGTTAGCTAAAATTTTTCATTTTTCAAATGAAAAATTTTTTTGGGACGTTCGAAGGAGTTGTTGGGTTATACTTTTGGATATTTAACAATTTTAGGAGTTTTGCTATTTGTTTAAATGTGTTCAGGGGTCTTATTTACATAGTCATTCTCTTTTAGTTATCCATTTTCCAATTGTTTAGGTTTTTGATATTCTTTGTTCAAATATATTCTATTCCATAGGTTTTGTTTTAAAAACGGCGAAAGTTCGTTCCTTTTAGGTTTTAGCAATTTAAATTTATTTAAATTGGCTAATTTGTGATTTCATTTATTGCCCTTTTTATTCCCTTTAATTTGATTCCAAATTTATTGTTCTCGGTTAAAAATTCGTTAATTCATTGCAATTTTTCAGTTTTATTCTATTTTCAGCTTTTTAAATATTTCAGAATCGTCCATATTTAAATTGTTGCCGAATTCGTATTTTCCAAATCGTTTCACTTCATTTCTTTTTAATTTTCGTCTGCTCTAAAATTCCATTTCTCTTCTTTAAAGTTTCGAGTTTTTAATTGGTTGATCGTAATATTAAAATCGTCTGTCATTAATTATTTTATCGTTCATCGATAATTTTGTTTACAATCTGTGGCAGCGATGTTTGGCAGTATATAAGCAAAATCGCGCGTTTTTTCGCTCTCTTCTGTTTATTGATTAGAACCTGGGATGTGATCTATTAAAGTTGTTGTTTTCAGCGCTTCGGCGTGAGCCGTAGTTCGAATCCGGCGAGCGTTCTGAGGTTCGAAAGTTCTTTTTTTTATTCCCGGCCCATTAATTGTGCTCTGTTTATTTATTATTCGAGTTTTAATCTAAACATTCAAGGGCTGTTGAAAATGTTACGTCTGATGGCAGAGAATTGTTGTGTCTATAAAGACTGGATGTTTTGATTTCTTGCCTCTTCAGTCATTTAATTAGTAATCCACCGTGTTCCCAGCTGTTTGCGATGTCGGCCGAGGAGTCTTTACCGGCCAATTAAGAATTTTGTTTATCTTGTCAAGCAGAGTAGCTCTATCTATGATGGATGGAATGCACATTTCCGAAAATTTAAGACGGACATATGGTCTGTATTCTGTTCTGATGCCAAAAGTCAGCTACAACTGTTTGGAAGAAATTGTTTAATTCCATCGTTACTAAACATCCTGTTTGGGAATATCCCCTTGGAAAAAGGATCCGGTTAAAGATTTTCCTCTCTAGAGATGGACATAATCCTCCCTTACCGTGTTCTGCGTTTCAAGAGGTGTTCCTTGGGATCTTTGGTGACTTTTTTCCTGTGAAATTCCCTCCTGCTGATCCTTGCAGTTCCTTGGAGCATTTGGTGAAACCTTTTCGAATTATATCTCTCAATAGTTAAAATATGTTTTTATTCTACATGTTTTCAGTTTTATGAATAAGACCCCATCACACTTATATATTTTAAGTTTCGAATCCTGGATTATTGTTAGGATGTTCTAAATTCCCTTTTGGCTAACTGATGTTCTTTTATCCCAAATTTTAGTGTAGATAAATAATTGAATAAGTTTAATATTGTTAACTTTAAAATTTAATATTCTAACGTTTTTTTTTTACCACTATACGACCGGCCATTCATTCTATTTATTTATTTAAGTTGTTTATTTGATTTGTTTAGTTAATGAGATGTTGTAAAATGTTTTGAAAATTATTTTAAAAGTGAAGTTTAAATTTTAATAAACGTTAGATTTTGAAAACCTAAAATCTGTGTTCTCTCTTTTATTTTAATGCATGTTTTTATTTTTAGGAAAGTTCCATTTAATTACATGTAGAGTACATATTTGTACACTTAGGGAAACTGGTCAATAGGTCCACTTTCTGTTTATTTAAGAATTCAGTTATTGCTAGAATGTTTTCAGGTTTGAGGAACTTTAGAACTTTTCAGAGTGTATTTCAGAAGTGTTTTCAGAAGAATGATTTTTAGGTTCTAAGAACTTGGAGAACTTAGAATATTTTGAATGATAGAATGTTTCTTTCTACCGAACAACAACAGCAACAAGAATAACAAGAAACGCTATGTTCAGAAAGAAAATATTCAGTAGTATTTTTCTATACTTGTATTCTACTGGTTTGAATATTTTTTTTAATTTTCGTCTCTATGCTTGCCCTATAATAGCTATGAAAAATTATTTCTCTAGCTTTAATTTCGGCCGAGATACAGGGGGCTGAAAATCCCTCTTTTGGCGTGAAGTAAATATACTCTTGTCAGCGCCGAACATTTTCATTCGTGTTTCATCATAGTTTAATTTTCATTACTTGACGCAGAGCACTGCAATGTTCCTAAATTTTGACTGGTTTATTAGTTTCAACTATCGCTTTTTTTTTCTCAAAAGTTTTATGTGGTAACCTTATACCACTTTGCAGAAATGCTGGTAATGTTCATTACTGCCAACTAAATTCCTTGCAGCTAAAAAATTTCCCCGTCAAGAAAATTTCTCTTTCTAAATATAACTTTCGTTGGTTCAATTTAAACTATCACTCGAATATTTAACCAAGTTAGGCTCTTGAAATATTTCATTGTTATACTAATAGATCACGTTTAAACTGTAATAATCTGAAGGTTTTTTTTCAAACACAAAACAGTTGGAAGGTTGTACTTTTTTTTATCCACAAGCTTCTGCAAATTCTAGAGGAACTCCGGATACAAGCTCTCAGAGCCCCAATGTACTAATTTACATAATGAATCACTGATCTATATAATGTGTTCTAAATCTAGTCTTTGTGATTTAAAACATACTTATCACTTCTACTCATAATTAGGGAATTTCCATTTAAAACTTATCAAAAGTGCATAAACTCAACACAATGTCTTCCTGTTGTGTTCAATGAGAACAGATGGGGCTTGACTACCACTAACGACCCCAAGATATAATTCTCAAATCATTATGCTATTTTCAAGTTTTTCATCGATAGAAGTTTTATCTCCTTTCTAACTCCATAGTATTCAAACATGCATTTTCATTGCTTTGTGCTTAGTGTATACATTTTGTTTCATCACATTCTTCTAGCAACCATATACTTTCAGTTCAGATCGTGAGAAAAAAATTGCCCCAAAATGGCGGAAAGTTTTTCAATACTTTGACTTCAAATTAACAGATTCATATAATTAAAATTCAAATTTATATTTATGCTTTTCGTATTTCAGTAATAAAAGTATTCTAAATTGATATTTAAAATAAATTATGTTACCGTGGAACCATCTAATCAATGTATGCATAATGAGCACATAATAACAAAACTGATTAATTGACTGTCTATACGTCCACAGCATGGAGTGAGAGAAAAGGAGAGAAAACTTCCAGTGGATGAATGGCTTGAAAATACCATTATGCTTTGAGAATTATATCTGGGTGTCACTAGTGTTAATAAACTCCCATTTGACGCAATATGAAGACATAGTGTTTGGAGTGGGAAACCCAGTGGTTAGCGCAAGGGGTTGCACTCGGATGACAGGAGAACAATTCCCGGCTGTGTCTAAACTGTCCATGTGCTCACGCGGAGTACGAGCATGTCACACATAGTGATCCGTAAGTCCTTCCGAGAGGTTGGTAGTAGGGGAAGGAAGGTACGGTCCTTGTGGATACCGCCCCCACTGAGTTTCGATTTAAATTGGGTGGCACTTCCCGTCCATCCAAACTGATACCGTATACCATCGGGTAGGTCGGACGGTCTGGGTCGAAGAAGTCATAGTGTTTAGTGCATGTTTCTTTGTTTATTTTTAAGATAAAATTTCTTGATTACAGGTGAAAGGAATAAGTATTATTTTAGAACAGGGTAGAACAGGGTAATTGTATTGAATAAAAAAATTGATAGGTAAAATAAATTTGAATAAGTAGAAATATTCTTTATTGTTTGAATTCTAATTGGCAGCGCAGGGAAAAAATGCTACAAAATTAATGGTTTAAATAAATATTATGTATTCAATACGAGCCTTTTGCCGTAGAAATACAAACAATGAATACAGTGAGACATATATCACCCCAGCGCGACTTGAATTACTGTCTCAAACGATTTGGGCGTTTCTCTAACATGGAGTTTTAATTCCTTTCCTTTACCTCCCTGGTCCGCAATGCATGTGGACTAGGAAGATAATATCTTGCCGCGCGGGAAGTTATCTCTTGCATACAGACCAAGGAGGTAGTATCTTGCATGAGGACCAAGAGGTAGAACCTTACAGCCGGTGATGTTTGTCTCCAAACTTATGGCTTCACGAGATAATAATATAAGAATTGGCAACACTAGTGTCTGGATATTTATTTTCAAAAGTCAGCTTTTTTGCAGTACAAGTTTAGTTAGTGAAGTAGATAGATAATTACAGTTTTATACAGTAACAATTTTCTGAGCCTCCAATTTTTATATAGCTGCTAATCTCACAGTCTTAGTTAAAATATTTAGTGACATAGTTCAGTTTATTTCATGCTAGAATTTAATCAGGGAAGTTTGTATTCAAAGACCTACAGTTTCGTCGATAGGTAATGTGTTGAATTTATGTTTGTAATGAATTTATGTTTGTGTTTACTGTTTTGAGATAAAATTAAAATAACAATCATTTTTATTGCAAATATAGCGACTGAATTGTTGGCTATTCTCAGTAGAACTTTAATGATACATGTTGCTTTTTGTATGTAAATAATATGTTTATTCTCTGTAGAAGCGTATTAGCTCAAATGTTCAGTGTCGCGTATATATATATATATATTAAGCGTATAATAAGTATTCCTTTAGATTCCTTAATATATATATACTATACATATATATATATATATATGTGTGTGTGTGTGTTACGGAGTCAATGCGATTAATCGGTTATTATTAATCATAACCGGCTATTATTAATACTAACCAAATAAACCGGTTAATGAGAATAATTTATGAGAATTTATCACACGAACCGGTTGTTATTAATAATTACTAATGAAGTTTGGTCAACGCAATAATTTTCACCGTGTTTAGCTTGAGATTTCCATTTATTTTATTTGTAATGTAATTTGTTTGCAATTTTTTGTCGCCTTAAGGTGTTTGTGTGTAATGTAATTTGTTTGTTGTAATAAATAATGAATGTATCTTATAAATAACAGTAATCATTATTATAATATATTTTTTACATTGACCAAATTTCATTGCTAAGTAAACTGTTAATGTATGTAATATCATACGCATGACATAAAAATTACGTTACAGTTGGGGTTTCAATAAATTATGTTTAATTAATCACAGGGACCAAACTTCATTGGTAATTATTAATATTTACAGGTAAATGTGATTAATATGCAATATTTATCACATTTACCAAAAGACGTGGTTATTATTAATACTCACCGGATTTTTTACTTTAACAGTAACATATATATATATATATATATATATACAGGGTGTTTCTAAAGTCGGGCAACCCACATTTCGTTTGATATTTCCCAATACAAAAAAGACAAAAATATGAAATATTCGCAGTAAATAGTTTAATGTCTGCATAACATCGTGCGTTACAACAAATTCTGAAAATGACAACCATTTGCTTCCAAGCACAGCTCTTCTCGAAGACAGGTATTTGTAACCACACGATGCAGCATAAGCATATCGGTGGGAATGGATGCAGTGATGTTGCGGATGTTGTCCTTTAAGGCTTCGACTGTCTTTGGATTGTTTGCGTATACATGTTCTTTGAGATAAGACCATTGAAGGAAATCAGGAGCAGTTAAATCAGGGGATCTGGGTGGCCATAGTCCACATGAAATGACCCTATCACCAAACACTGATTCAACGACTGCAAGGGATTTTCTTGAGCTGTGTGCGGTGGCACCGTCTTGTTGAAAATATCCAAACTGGCATTCATCGTCCGTTAACTGCTTAAAAAATTCCTCAGAAATGGTAATGTAAACATCAGAGTTCACAGTGTTCTCAAAGAAAATGGGACCGATTATTCTGCTCCGTGAAATCGCACACCAAGTACCGATGATTTATTCGGCACATTTCGTGTTTCAAAATGTTTGAGAAACGCTGAACGAACAGTTTTGTAAGAATTAGCCTTTAAATAATGTTCCACAATAAATACACGGTCCGGTAAATTGAGCGCCATTTTAGAACTATGTAAACTGACTCTGTACTAACAACGCCAGCTATTGTGCATTATATGATGTATAAATAGCTCGAAATTCAAACATTTGTCTTTATATTCATGAGAGATATCAACCGGAAATGTGGGTTGCGCGACTTTAGAAACACCCTGTATATATATATATATATATATATATACTAGATTCATATGAAAAAAGGGGGGGGAAATTATTGATAAATAATAGTTACGAAGTCATCAACCGACTTCAATTTTATAGCAAGGACATGCGTTTCAAAAGTTACGATTCCCGTGATTTATTCAACAACATCAATCTGGAAAATCTATATGAAATTTTGAAGGAACTACATGAAATATTTGACTTGAAAGAGCATATTATATTCAGAAAATACAAGTACTTGATTCGCATTGGGTTGTTTGAAAATATCTTATTTGATGGCATCAACTATTTTCAACAGGTTAAGGGTATTCCCATGGGAGGGGGATGTTCATCCCTGCTCGCCGATCTATACTTGTATAAATTTGAAAATGGCACTCATATATTGCATGAAATGCCATATTTCCGTTATGTTGACGATGTCCTTATTGGGCAATATAAGAATACACCCCAATTTAATTTTACTTTTTATCCAAAAGAACTGGAATTGATCGAGAATATAAGTAAGGAGGAAGATAGTGTTGATTTTCTAGACATCACTCTAAAACATGACAGTAGATACGGTACATATACCGTCTTATATAACAAGAGAAACAATTTCAATATGGAAATCAATCACATTATAGATTGGAGGTCTAATTTGACCAAAAACATTTTCAGAAATGTCGTCATTGGTCACCTCAAAAGAAATCAACGGATTAATACTTTCAAGTCTGATTGCATCATGCATAATAGGAAAATTATGAAGGAGGAAAAAAAACGGAATTATCCAATTGGCTTCCTGACATGTGATTATAATTCCCTATTTATTACAAAAAAGGGAGAAAATGCTTACTTAAAGGATATGGCAGAGGTATAGAACGATGAAGGTGAAAATAACGAATTACGCATGCGTAAACTGCTTGTATATATAATGCACTCTGGCATTTGCTGCATTTCCATTCTTTTCCTCTCCCTTGCGATCCTGGTTGATTCCTATTTGTTTACTTTGCACTTTTTCGAGTGTTTTTGACTTGACACATTTACGAAAGTATAGCTACTGCATGGCATTGGTACCGTGAGTATTGCTCGGGCATAAAAGCAGTCTTTTAAACGGGAAAGAGGGGTCGCCATCCCCCTCCACCATTTTATGCCTTGCATTTGGTCATTTCTCCCCCTTTTTTCATATGAATCTTGTATGTTACTTTAGGAGAGTGAGCTGCTTTGCGCCAACTTCTGGAGAATAATTAGATAACTGTGGAATTAATTTTAATCTTATATGTTTACTATGCTATATATATATATATATATATATATATAAAGCTTTCACTGGCTCTCTCAGATGGGCTTTCAATCTATTTGTATACCACTATATGTTGGTATGTTTAAATTTTCTTCATAACTCAATGAAAAAATCAATTGCAATATAGCAATGTTTTTAGAATGTCTTAATTTCGAAACGTTAAAATATTTTCTATTGAATTCAATACGTACGTTTTTAAATATATATTTTTTAAATTTTAAGATTAATATTTCCTAACTTACATTCCAAAGTCAGCAACATTTTATATTTTAATTGATCTTCAATAAAAAAAAAATTGAATAAAAACAAGAAAGATCAATCATACTTAAAGCATTGATTATGAAACACTTTCCAACTTCAATGCAATTTTATTTAAACATGTCTAAAATGCAATACATTCCTCGGTAATATTTTAAAACATATCACAATACTACATTAATTCATTATATTTGAAAACTTAAACCTTCATCGAAGAAAATTAACTTCGATCAAATGACGGCATTGAAATATAAATTGCCTGGTTTAAAAATCTCTAAAATGTGATACATTCCTCGGTAATAATTTTAGAATTATCATAATACTACGATAATTTATTATATTTGAAAACTTCATCGAAAATAACTGAAATTCATTCAAATGACGTCATAGAAAAAATAATACGCCTGGCTCTCTCCGTAAAAGCAGCATTTCATTCATAAATAATTTCCTTTTCAAGTCATTTATCACAATACTATAACAATTTATTTTATTTTAAAATTAAGACCATGGAGCTAGAAGTAATTAAACTCTATGCGTAAAACTTCATCGAAAAAAATCGTCCATCTCTTTGTAAAATCAATGAATATTTCATTCATATCAGCTATGCAGACTCCATGAACTAAATGATTTTGTGTTATAGAAATACAACAATTCTAATACAACTCATTTTACATATTTTGCTGTTTACATTTTACATAGGTGAAAAATAGGTTTCGTTGTAGAAATAATCAAATTTGGATGAGCATTTAAACTCAAATATATTGTAACTGCATTGTTTCAGTGTGTAGATGCACAAAATTTAATCAAAAATTAAGTGGTTTTAGAACGGATACAACACTCAATATGAATTAAAAAGAACTTTAAAAATCACGATTTTGAGACAAAATGGATGCAATATATCATTTTAAAGTGGGTCACGTGATCTTTTCATATCATGGTCACGTGATCGCGTCATATAAGTGGTGTTATTATTATTTTAATTTTTATTTAAAAAACTACTGAATATATTTCGCTGAATTTTTTTTCATATATTTTATGGAACAATTTGAATATTACCTAATATTTTCGAAGCAATTTGTGAAATTTAAATCCGCTTAAAAAATATTTGAAAATTTAGGTCCAATAGGGCTCAATGTATTTCATTTTTTCAACCCGGGTTCAATCCAAAACTAATTGGGTGATATTATTCATTTATATTCCCATAGGTTCTACAGACCGTTCCATAGGTTCTACAGAACGGACAGACAGACAGAATGAACAAAGTCATAAACACTTTTCAACTTTGTTGTAAAGTGTTAAAAATGCTTCAATTACAGCATTTTTGCTGGGCATGAAACTATACATATATTGAAACGTATACGCTTTAAAAAGACAAAATTTTCACTCATAATTAGAATATTTCTATTTGTGAGTTGTATAAGAATTGCTGCATTTCTTTAACGCAAAATTATTTAGCTCATGGAGTCTGCAATATAGCTGATATGAATGAAATATTCATTGATTTTACACAGAGAAGCAGACGAATTTTTCGATGAAGTTTAAAGCATAGAGTTTAATTACTTGTACCTCCATGGTCTTAAGTTTTCAAATAAAATAAATTATTATAGCATTGTGATGAATGAAATGAATGGAAAAAGGCTTATGAATGAAATGCTGCTTTTATAGAGAGAGCCAGGCGTGTTATATTTCGATGACTTCATTTGAATAAATTTCATTTGTTTTCGATGAAGTTTTCAAATATAATAAATTATTGTAGGATTATGATAATTTTAAAAATGTTACCGAGGAATGTATCGCATTTTAGAGATGTTTAAACCAGGAAATTTATTTTTCAATGCCGTCATTTGAATGAAATTCATTTTTTTCGATGAAGTTTTAAGTTTTCAAATATAATAAATTGATGTAGTATTGTGATAATTTTAAAAATATTATAGAGGAATGTGTCGCATTTTAGAGATGTTTAAATAAAATTGCATTGAAGTTGGAAAGTGTTTCATAATCAATGCTTTATGCATGATTGATCGTTTTACTTTCCCTGCGATACATGGTAATGTATAGGGAAAGTATTGGAATCATGTCGAAAATCGCAACTCGAGTATTCGACGAATCCACACGTTTCAAGACCTCTAGAATACGAAAACACCATTTTTAGCGTGACGTCTGTGTGTGTGTCTGTGTTTCTGTGTGTTTGATTTTGTATCCACTCTAACTAAAAAACTAATCGACCGAATTTCACAAAATTTGATAGGTAAGTCACTTACTTGTGGGCGAGTCTGGTGCTGATTAGTTTTGGGTATAATTCGGAATAAAAGAATCCGCCTATTTTTGCTAAGTGGCCCGCAAAAACTTGTATCTACTCTAACTGAAAGACTAATGGAGCGAATTTCACAAAATTCGGCAGATGAGTCACTTGTGGGTCACCCTGGTGCTGATTAGATTTTGGTATGATTCGGAAAAAATAACCTGCCTTTTTTTGCAAAATGGCCCGCAAAAATCGTCAAAATCTACACTAAAGAACTACGTATGCTCAAATATATACATTAAATACTTGTTTAATACCTAACTTTTAGCGAGTAAAAGAATAAGACCAACCCCGTTACACTGGGGCTAGGCGTTCTCGAGATATTTTAGTTTTTCGTATTTTCTCTACTCCACATTTGAAAATGAGTCCGGTTACCAAATGAGAACGAAAATTGAATTAAAAATGAAATAAATTTAATTTAAATAAAGAGAACGTGGATATAAGTCTGCAGGGAAAGTCATGTGCTGCCCACATCAGATTTTTTGTTTTTGTATACTATATTTAATATGTTATCACTAGGGAGTATAACTATTTTTAGCGTGACGTCTGTGTGTCTGTCTGTGTGTCTGTGCAGATTTTGTATCCACTCTAACTAAAAAACTAATTGACCAAATTTCATAAAATTCGGTAGGTAAGTCACTTGTGGGCGAATCTGGTGCTGATTAGCTTTGGGTACGATTCGGAATAAAAGAATCCGTCTTTTTTTGCGAAACGACCCGCAAAAGTCTGTATCCACTCTATCTCAAAAACTAATGGACCGAATTTTACAAAATTCTGTAGATAAGTCGCTTGTAGGTCACTGCAGTCGCTTGGAGGTAGGCTGATAAGATTTTAGTGCGATTCGGAAAAAAATAACCTGCCTTTTTTTGCATAATGGCCAGCAAAAATAATTAAAATCTAAAATAAAAACTACGTATGCTTAAATATATCCATTAAATGCTTGTTTTATACGTAATTTTTAACAAAGAAAATAATAAGACCAACCCTATTACACTAGGACAAGGCATTCTCGAGATATTTTAGTTTTTTCGTATTTTCCCTACGCCACCTTTGAAAATAAGTCCAGTTACCAAATGAAAATGAAAATTGAATTAAAAATAAATTAAATTTAATTAAAATAAAGAGATCGTGGATACAAGTCTGCAGGGAAAGTCATGTGCTGCCCACATCAGTTTTTTGTTCATTGTTTTAAAATGTGATTGCCGAGGAAGTGACCGCTAGTTGCGGACACCGAAACTAGTATTCTTATAAAGTAGTAAAAATTGAAACGTTCTTACAATTAAATAAAAAATTGCCAAACAAAGGATTTTAATCAAGTGCAAATTTTCGTAATAGTGATATATCATTTCATTTAAATCAACCAGGCGGGGCTTCTCCAAAACCGGGCTTAGGGTCTCAAAATACCTGGGAACGCCACTGAACCACACACGTTTTGAGTAACTATTTAAAAGTTATTGTACCTGTCGTTTGGAGGAAACGTAGTGAGCATTCGTGGCTTAAAAATGGGAGTTTCGCCTTATTGCAGTATATTTTAATAAGTGAAACTGTGATTCTATAAATCTGCGTGCAATTACACGTACGTACGCAACATTTTATCTTGCTAACTAGTGTAATTTTTAAGTAGGGAAAACAAATTTCAGGCATATGTTGATTTCGCTTCGTTAGGAATGAACTTTTCTTCACTCGTCCATAATTAAACTATGAAGAACGACAAAAAGAATCTATAGTAAAGAATCTAACTTAACAACAGTGTAACAACTTAACAACATTTTAACCATTTTGCAGTTAAATAGCGGAAAGGAAAACCTTAAACATGTGATTTAATTGTCAAGTAAGACATGATTGGCAACTAAACCAAATTTCTGCGGATAGCTGCACTTGTTAAAAGTAATATTAACATAATGATTATATTTTACAAGCTCAAGTTTACTGTAATTGATGATTTATAGATGTTTATAAAGCATTCCTGCGTGTTTAGTGTTTTTAAATATTTTATTACTTTCCTTATATACATAGTGTAATGTATAAGGAAAGTATTGTGACGGGGTCGAAAATTCGAATTCGAGTTTTCGACGGGAGAACACGTTTCAAGCATCCCTGATCACGAATCGAACATTTTTGAGGTTATATCTGTGTGTGTGTGTGGAGACGATATCTTACGAACGAATGGAGCGATTCGAATGAAATTTACAAAAGTTACAATCCATGAATACGGAAAATCTATTGTTTTTGAACACAATCGAATGTTTATAATCCACCCTAAATTTTCGAGTGAATATTTGAAAATTATAAAAAAATCAAAACCTTTAATACAGATACTCAAATAGACATTTCTTATATAATTTTTCCTTAGAAAACGATTGATATAAATATTAGAAAGGTAGCATGAACCGTTCTCGAGATATTGCACATTTTTCAAATTAATTTATCAAAAAAAAAATCCCATGAATTAAAAAAAATATTAACTGTTGAGAAGCATTTTCACTTTTCATATGTAATATCATCCGATGAATTTGGTGATATCATTCTCGTGGATCTAGTTCGTTCCATTCATGAGAAAAGATACTTGGAGTAATATTTTTGTATTTGAGTGCCAATAGTCATTTATCTGTTATAAGAATAACTTATTTCTCCATCCATAACGCTTGGCGAGATTTTGCCGACGAATTTGGCGGAATGTCGCCAACTTTGCGACTTTTTTAAATGTTGCCAAATTAACGAAAATCTTTCCAAATAGATAACAGTGACTCTAAATCAATGAAAATGACAACTAATTGACAAAAATTCAATGTCTTGGAAAGAATATGAGTATCTAATATAAAAATAACCTATATTTTTTACTGTAAAAGTAGTAAATTCATTGTATATAAGGAAAGTGATGTTCTACCAGCATCAGATTTTTTAATTCGTTATGACTGATGTGTGTTTGTCTGTCTGTCTGCTTCAACTTCTTTGATGGCATTTTTAACATACTTTCCTACGTCATAGTGAGCTGAAATTTGAAACACAACTTAGTCTAGTAGAACATTTTAATTTATTAAAATCTGACTTATCATAAAAAAATAGGACGAGCACTCTTTTTTTTAAAATGAACAAACCCCATTATAAGATAGTTAAAAAAGAGTACAATATTCAGCTTCTCTTATATATATACAGTGTGATTAAAAAAAGATGCCAAACTTTGCAAGGTGGTAATACACATCAAACTAAGCATTTTTCGTCATGACAAACATCATCACAAACATCATCACGTCATCACAAACATCACGTGAAGTTTACGGGGTCAGAAATGAAACGAAAAGGCGCCGGTGGGCGCTTAATGGTGAAACCGATGACGTAAGGCGAAAACACAAGAATGACTTAAAAGTTTTAAAATTACATTAATTAAACAATAATTGCAGTAATGGCTTAAAAGAGCGACCGTTAATTAAACAATAATTGCAGTAATGACTTAAAAGAGCCACCGCCAACCTGAATGTACGTCTCACAGCGGCGATGGTGGGATTGGCGAACTATCTTGAACAGACCAGGCATACCGCGCACTTCGGCAGCAGCGGCCAAAATTCTGATGATGAATTCCTCGTCAGATTCAAGGGGAATTATTTGTAAATTCCTCCATCTTCTCAAAAGGTGAAGCTGCGAATAACTGCTGCAAACTAATAAGACCGTACATTCGGTGTTACGAAAATTTGTATAAGGATTCTTTTTCTTCCCCAGATGAAATTTGCATACGCGGTTTTCTTCTTCAACCAGAATGACGCTCTTAAGTTTGCAGAGCGGTCGCTTCCCAACAAGTAAGCGTCCTATAGCGCCTTTACGTTTCATTTCCGACCCAGTAAATATGACGGAAAATGCTTGGTTTGGTGTGTGCTACTACCTCGTAAAGTTTGGCCCATCTTTTTTAAATCACTCTGTGTGTGTATATATATATAAATATATATATATATATATATATATATATATATATAGCTTTTATCCTAAAAAACTTTTTCATATTTATTTCTTTACTAGCATAAATATCTTAGATTTGTGAAATACAAGTAAGACGCATAGCAACAAATTCAGTAATACGATTTTTTTCGTATTCAGATACCAATAATGAAACCAGGCAGAGTGTGTTCCTTTCGTTCTGAAGAGGTTTGTTAAAGATGAAGACTCTGTCTCTACAATAAAACAGATTATAAAAGATGGAAAAGAAAGAAAAGCAGGATAAAGAATGCTCCATCTGTTTAGACTCTGAAAATTTCATTCGCCACAAAAGACTGATATGCGGCCATATATTTCACGAGAAATGTATAAACAGTTGGCATAGACGCTCCCAATGCTGTCCAAATTGTCGAGGCTCTCTAGAATTCAGGCCCTTCAACCAAAAACTTCCCGCTCAAACAACCTCACCTGGCCGAAAGCAATCTGCTGCTGGAATGTCTGCTGCAGTTTATAGAAATTCGGCTGCTGTTGCAACACCGCCTGATGGAGGGTCATCTGTTAGAATACAGAATTCTGTAGTATCGTCTTCTGCTATTGGGACGTTAGCTGGTTATAGCCATAGTTCCAATGCCACTGGAGGGAACTCTGCGGATGGATCATTCTCCAGAGGCAGAACCATGTCAAGATGTATTTGCGCTTTTTGTTTTCCGACCTTGGTGATAATCTGCTTTGTCTTTCTGGCCTTAAGGACTTTCTACAATTCACAATTAAATGCTGAATAATGAAATTCTAGCTTCTGAACACGTAATTGTTTATCTGCTTTATGGTAACACCGGTAATCCTGTTGCTGTGCTTGACGAATTAAAAAACAATAAAATTAAACAATAAAATTAATTATTCGCAGTTAAATTTCTAGCTCGCTTACATATTTATACCTCAGATATACGGTCTTATAAATCGCACATTTCTTGTGCATTTTACTTATTCCAGTGCCAAATACGATGGCCATTTTTTAAAGTGTTTCCATATATTCAAAAGATAATTCTTATTAAGTTTGGTTGATTATTAATATTGCAGAGTTTTTAATTATGCAGAAGACTTTGAATAGAATAATTTAATTTTGATTACTCTGTCTAGATTGAAATTATAATTTAACTAGCTGTATGCCGTTCCTCCTATGGAGTATATGATAAATGTAAAAAACACAATTTGTTGTAAACTTTTAATATGCGAAGTTTTTTTTTTTTGAAATTTTATAATAAATTTAATACTGTATTCAACAAAATCTAAAACTATGAAAACCAAATAATTATAAAACTATAAAAAAATGTACTACATTAGGAATAAAATATTAAAAACAAAGCTATTGATAGTAACAAATAATACGCACAACTCAAACTGTTGCTAAAGTAATAAAACTAAAATAACTTCCTTAAAAGAAGCATAAAGCACAAAATTAATACTGCCGACCAGTTTTGAAGGCAAGAAACTTAAACGATTAGCTCTTACAAGTGAAGGTTGCATTGATTGAGAAGGCTGCAATTCCAGTTGAAAAGGCTGCGTCTTGCCTTCTCAACCGGTCGACACTGTTATTTTTGTGTTATATGCTGCTTTTAACGAAGGTATTTTAGTTTCAGTAACAGACAAACTAATATTGCCACTCAGTAAAAAGTAAATAATTAAAATTTTGATGTTGCTAAAAAATATTATTAATATATGACAGACGATAAAAAAGTTAAATGATAGAAACAAAACTTTCATTACTTCAATATTGTCTGGAGATTTAAAGGTTTGCTTTTAATAATATTAATTTATAAAGCGTTCATGTAATTTTATAGATAAACAACCGAGTCAAGCTAGTGAGTTTTAAATTGCATTTCTTGTAGAAAGGCTAGAAAAAAGATTAGGTCATGTTATTTTGGAGATTGAAATAAAGGTTGGATTCCGTTTGTTTGGAGGCTCCTATAACTAATGGGATACGCTCAAAGTGAATTAGGAGGACATAAAGACAGACTGGCTTCTACATTTTAAGTGGCACCCTACCAAGGCTACCCATAAAAATTTCATAAAATTTGAAACAGTCGTTCTCCAGTGATGATCAGACAGACAAATAGTGGATTTTCAATTGTATTCATATAGATTATTATTGTTGTCCAATTGAATATTAAGCCCGTCTTGGACGGGGTTCTTAAAATTTTGGAAAATATTTCCTCCCAGGCTACTCAAAAAAGCTATTCTTCTTCTTCGACCCAAACCATCCGATACCAGATACCTTAAACCCTACCCGAATGTTTAAGGTATGTGTTTGAACAGCGAGCAGGAAGTGCCACCCAATTTAGACCTGAACCCAGTGGGGGGGGGGGGCAGCATCCATAGGGATCGTACCCTGCTTCCCCTGCCACCAACTTTTCAAAAGGACTTACGGACCCACATATTTAACGTGCTCGTACTCTTAACGTGCTCGTAGAAAGTTGTTGCAAGTTTAAAGCTGTTTGAAAAGCTGTTTTAGGCTTGTCGCCTGAAAGCAGTCAGTGTTAATACTCTAGCTTCCAAAAGTTAAGCACGGATGGTAAAATCAACAAAACTGGAAAAGTAACGATTTTATGAACTCAAAATTGCAGATGAAGGTAGCAAATGTGTTTATGCATTAAAGAAAACATGAATTATGCACAAAGATGAAAAAAATATTTACTTTTCGTAAGTTATATGATGATGTCACATTTGGGTCATAGCTGGGATGCACCAACATTGGCAGAGACTGTGATCAATGCTTTTGAAGGAATCTAGACCACTACTCCACTACAATATTACTTATCCATGGACACGCGAACAACAACAACAACAACATTTGGGTCATTAACAAAATTATGTTTAAAGCAAGCAAACTAAACAGAACTTGCATTAATATTGTTTGTGATCACCTCGGACCTTCACACAAATTTTTCAACAATTTTCCATGCTTTTAATGAAGTGATCAACCGTCGCAGATGCGAGCAATGGCCATTCCTCCAACAGGGCAGTTTCCAACCCCCTGAGACTAGCTGGAGGAGGTAAAGGTGTAGAGACAGCATGCCCGAAGGCATTCCAAATGTTTTCAATTGGATTACGGTCGGGGGAATACGACGGCCACTCCATACGAAAAATGCCCTCACTTTCCAGGTATTCGTCAACCATTTTAGCTCGATGGGGACGGGCATTATCGTTCATAAGGAGGAAATTAGGACCAACTTCTGCAGCGTAAAGTCTCGCAATGGGGTCTAGGACTTCATCCCTTTATCGCGCAGTTTTCACAGAACCCCTTTTAAGATGTGCAGCTCTGTGCGATATCCCATTGAAGTTCCAGCCCACACAATTACGCTGCCACCTCTGAATGCGTGATGTTCGATCATGTTCTTGGCCTGATTGCGTGTGCCTCGTTCTCTCCAGATCCTTACACGCTTATCATCTGATTCTAGGGCAAATCTGGACTCCTTCGTGAACAAGACGTTGCACCAATCTGAGACAGTCCAATTAATATGATGACGACACCACTTTAATCATGCCTCTCTGGCTTGGACGGTTAGTGGAACACAAAAACGTATTACTCGGGCGTATAGTTCCTTCACGTGGCGCCTTCGCACAGTACTGGCAGATATTGTCTCACCAAGTACCGCTGCAACCATGGATGTAACAGTTCTGGAGATCGCTTGTCGATTCCGCTTGGCTACTATAACAATATACGGATTATCAGAGGGGGTGGTAACCCTTGGAGAACCGGGAACAGGTCTCCGGACAATTATTTGACTTGTTTGAAATTGTTTCCATAAACGAAAAATTACCGAATGATCAACGCCAAAGAAAATAGCGACATCTTTGATTGTTTGTTCTGCTTCAATGAGTTCGACAGCACTCACTATCTGTCATTCGTCTTCTTTTAGCCATAGAGACACGAATATCTTCAAACATAATCCTACAAAAGTTATAAACAGTTCGTATCAGCATTTAAATGCACCTCCTCAAACCCTTCAGAATGTTGGCGTCTTCTACGACTACCTAATTAGCATATATCCGGACAGTCAATCGTGATTGGCTGTAACATACGATATTTGCATACTGCCATCTACAGCCGCAGAGATTTCTAGCCACTCAAATTCAAATACGCTTTCGAAAAATAAAAATTGCATTGTGTGATTAACTTTTAGAAGTGAGTGTATATAAAAATAAAATTTAAATACGCGCTTGTAACTTAAATGCCACTTAAACCACGTAATATATTTTAATAATTTTTTAGCCAACGATACTGAGTCCAAGGAATGTTAGTTTCATATAGATTCTGATTTTATGATTTTTTTTAAACTTCATTCGAAAATTTGGGAGGATTTCCGAACACTCGATTGCGTTTAAAATCAATAGTTTCCTTTATTTACTAATTGTAATATTTGTCCCAAATTTCCTCGATGCGCTCCATTTGTTCGTGAGATATCGTTTCTATAGGTTCACGGATACACACACACAAATCAGATATCACCTCAAAAATGATCGATTCCAGTTGAAGGATGCTTGAAACATGTTCTTCCGTCGAAAACTCTAATTCGCATTTAAGACTCCATCACATTACTTTCCCTGTACATTATATTATTTATATAGGGAAGTTAACAATGGGAATTCTATCGTCGTGATTAATCTTATAAATATTGTAATCTTGTAAAAACAATACATTTTATTTATGCAGCCTCACAATTACATTTCTAGTTCATTTACCTCAAAGTTGCGTAATTACAGATTTTGTTCTTTTTTCAATTTTTGTTTTCAATTTTTGTTCGTTTTGTACTCTTCAGTATCAAATCCCCTCCTCCCTGTTGGTGAATTTTTAAACTACATTTGTTATGCAACCGTATAATTTGTTTATTCTCTCAAAGTTTAGTTAAACTTCAATTTGATATTTCTGCAGAAGACTGAATTGGAATATTGTAACTATAATCACACTGTGTACTAACTCATATTAGCTTAAATGCACCTAACTTGGTAAAAAAGGGTGCCATATTGAGAAAAATTTTTAAAGAATTAAATCATAATATTAAGTAATATTTAGTAAACGAAAGATAATATAAATACACATTTTCATTATTCTAATGCGGAAAGTGCTTTCTGTCTAGTGGCATGGTTGATACTTGGTGTTTCAGTATAGTTGACCTCGATATTTGTGCTTCGGTCATAGTTTTCGATGCATACTTCCAATTTAAAAGTATGTTAAAATTAAATATGAAATTATTTCCTATAAATATTTTCCTGTGTTGGGAGAGGGGGGGGGGGGACTTATTTTCATAAAAATAAGGGTCATATTTTTATATGAAATTTATTTTAAAATTTTCAGAATTTTTATATTGTTTTCATTTATAAAATTTTTTACTTGAGCAAAAAAAAAAATCCAAAGCACTTGAGCAAAATCAATTAGAAAAAATCTGATGTGGGCAGCACATGACTTTCCCTGCAGACTTATATAAACGTTCTCTTTATTTTAATTAAATTTATTTCACTTTTAATTCAATTTTCGTTTTCATTCGGTAACCGGACTTATTTTCAAACGTGGCGTAGAGAAAATACGAAAAACTGAAATATCTCGGGAACGGCTAGTCCTAATGTAATGGGGTTGGTCTTATTCTGTTCGGTTGTAAAATGTTCTAACAATTCCAGAAAAGGGATACGAAAGTTTAGATTCCCGGAAGAGCAAGAAAGAATAATAAAATGGATAAATTGTAGAAGAAATGAATAGAAAATTATATTTTTAGCCGTTATCGGGTATATTCGCGCCAAACCAGGTGCCTTCCACTAATATTAGCAATGCAGGAGTTCAGTATTAATAGATTTTGTAGATCAGTAGTTCTGGTTCCTGCACCTTGCCGTCAAAACGTTTCGTACTATGATTCAATATGGAGGCCATGGGTCAGCCTGTGTTATAGGAGATAAACGTGCTACGCAGGTATAATACACCATTTATGAATCCGCTCGGAGCTCGCTACTTTACTATCTTCCAGCAATTACTCACTAAAAATCAGAAATTAATTGATAATGCGTTCCCATAGGCCGATCAGTCCATTTATACGATCCCTGTGCTCCCGCACATATGCCCTAAATAAGAGTAAAAATTGCATGCCAATCAGTTTTTCTGTTAAATATAGAAATACATACAAATCGTTTCTTATGTAAATATGTAACTTCAAAGTACTGCACATTTATAACAATACGACATGTAAAATTAACGATAATGATAGCCAGAGATGCAGAAGTCTCAACAATGGCTTAAGTATTATAACCATGGAGTTAGGAGGTCTTGACTTCATGATTATTGCTCTTAATAATAAATTTATTTTCAATGGATTCATTTAAATATTTTTTTACTGTTAACAGCGTTTTAATCAACAAAATATTTAAATTAAATTTGATTTAGAAGATAAATGAAAGAAAAGAAAATTTTCATGCAGGAATAGTGTAAAAAATTTTTTACTTCAAAATTGTATTAAAAATAGAAGTTTATATCATTGTAGCCAAAATAAGAGGCGACACATGACAAAGTATTTTCAATCAACATGCAAAATTGCGATGTTATAGGTTCGAGTTAACTTTGACAGAAAATATTTCTACATATTTAAAAAACATTTTGTCATCGACTGCAGATATAGAAACAAGTTACTGACATTATAAAAATTTAAACCCTTTATTTTTATGAAAATTCCTCCTACCGGAAAAAGTCATATACAAAATTTAGAATTCATTTTAAACAAACTTTAAAATTGAAAGTATGCGTCTAAAACCAATGACCGAAACACAAAAGCGAAGTCAACTATGCTGAAATACCCTTTATATTGACATATCATTATGGGGTTCAGTGGCAGCTAGTGAATTAGATTATTACACATTTAAAAATTCATGATTTTAAAATTTTACCCCAAAGCAAGTTTCAAATACACTTTTACTCCGATCGTGCAGATGTTGATTTTCTAATTTCCATTTCCCTCCAAAAAATAAGCACGAAATGTAAATTCTCAGATCACGAGCGAACTAATGAATTTTATTGGACGAAACTTGTTGCATACTTCGAGTACAATCTAACAAGAAAGATCAATCATGCTTAAAGCATTGATTATGAAACACTTTCCAACTTCAATGCAATGTTATTTAAACATGTCTAAAATGTAATACATTCCTCGGTACTATTTTAAAACTTATCACAATACTACATTAATTTATTATATTTGAAAACTTCATCGAAAACAACTGAAATTCATTCAAATGACGTCATAGAAAAAATAACACGCCTGGATCTCTCTATAAAAACAGGATTTCATTCATAACTTTCTCCCATTCATTTCATTCATCAGAATACTATAATAATTTATTTTATAAAAAAATTAAGACCCTGGAGCTACAAGTAATTAAACTCTATGCGTAAAACTTCATCGAAAAAAATCGTCCTTCTCTTTTAAAATCAATGAATATTTCATTCATATCAGCTATGCAGACTCCATGAACTAAATGATTTTGTGTTAAAGAAATATAGCAATGCTAATACAACTCATTCAACATATTTTGCTGTTTACATTTTACATAGGTGAAAAATGTAGGCTTCGTTGTAGAAATAATCAAATTTGGATGAGCATTTAAACTCAAATTTATTGTAATTCCGTTGTTTCAGTATGTAGATGCACAGAATTTAACCAAAATAAAGTGGTTTTAGGAAGGATACAACACTCAATATGAATTAAAAAGAACTTTAAAAATCACGATTTTGAGACAAGATGGATGCCATACATCATTTTGAAGTGGGTCATGTGATCTTTTCATATCATGGTCACGTGATCGCTTCATATAAGAGGTGTTATTATTATTTTAATTTTTATTTAAAAAACTTCTGAATATATTTCGCTTAATTTTTTTTATATATTTTATGGAATAATTTGAATATTACCTAAAATTTACGAAGCAATTTGCGAATTTTAAATCCGCTTAAAAAATGTTTGAAAAATTAAGTCCCATAGGGCTCAATGTATTTCATTTTTTCAACCCGGGTTCAATCCAAAACTAATTGGGTGATATAATTTATTTATATTCCCATAGGTCCTACAGACCGTCTGAACAACATACTAAAATTTCATTTTGATTAAGTCATTTTTACGGCAGTTATCGTACTAACGGACAGACAGACAAACAGACAGAATGAACAAAGTCATAAACACTTTTCAACTTTGTTGTAAAGTGTTAAAAATATAGAAACACGTGCATAATAGCAATTGTCTCAGTGCCAAATACGTAAATCAGCGTCTTGGTAAAAACAGGTGTTTTTTTCTGTGCGGCCTTACTTCTACTATGGACGTTAGGGCAAAAATCCGAAATAGCTATATCATTCGATATGTCGCAGAGAATGCGTTTACTTGATGGTCAGCGATGGGCGAGTCGTAGGCAGGTTAGAATCCAGCCAATCTATTGGAGAAGTTGCTGAATTCTTCAGAGTTCACCATTCTGCGATTTCACGCTTATGGACCCAATTCCAAAGCAATAAGCAGAAGGCCTGGCTCGGGTGGCCCTCGAGTTACAACATCTTCCAATGACCGCTACTTAGCGTTATTGATCAAACACAACAGGCAAGCAACAGCATCTGCTTTATGTTCTAGCCTCGCTGCAGCCACAGGTAGGCCTGCATCCGTTACAGCTGGGAGAAGGAGATTGCACACACATGGCTTTCATGCGCGGTTGTCAACCATTTGTGTTCCATTGTCTGCGAGGCACAGAGCAGCCCGTCTCTTATAGTGTCAGCAACACGTCAGTTGGAGCATAGACGATTAGAGCAATGTTCTATCCGCCGATGAGTCCAGATTCGCTTTCCAGTCGGACGATCCACCTCCATTTCTTTCCCAACAGTACTGTGAATGGCCAAACATGTCGCGATGAAATCCCTGATCCCTAAGTCCCCCCTTATGCGGGTGCAATAAGTTCTTTGGTTTATTCTTATGAACGATAGTGCACATAGAGCTCGTATCGTAAGTAATTACCTGATGACAGTGATTATGCAGCGAATGGAGTGGCCAGCGTATTCCCCAGACCGAGATCCAATAGAGCAGTGATTCTCAACCTTTTTTTCGTCACGGTACACTTTTAATAATTTAAAAATTTGGCGGTATACTAAAAATAAGATAAATTTAAAAGACTTTTACTTGATTAATTGATTGTTGTACCTATAACATATTTTGTAAAAATAGCATACGATAATAATTTTGCCTGAGGAAACATCTTTACTTGTACTGGGCTCGGGCTCGTTAGCCTAATCGCTAACATCATCATTATTGTTATTAAGTTTTCTTTTATCTTTTTCCATTTATCCATTTTAGGAAGTTCGAAAGCGCATATATAAGTTGTAACCTAACCCTATGCACACATCAAGCGGGCGACTAGCAGACTAAACTAATATATAGCTCTGTTTGGGTTAAATCCAGAACCATTCCGGAACTATAATAGTCATGCGCCAGGCCCGTAACCAGGATTTCATTTCGGTGGTGGTGGTGGTAGTGTGGGGGCGGGGGGCTGAACCTTATGATTGAAACCGTAATGGACCTTTACCTTTCTAACGTTAACTGTTTCAATTAGTGCCCAGCTGTGACACCCCCCCCCCCCACTACCACCCCGACTATGCGCCTACTTGCCGTTTCATTTTCAATTTCATTTTTCCTTTCGATTTTTATATATGACAACTTAAACTTGTTACACCTCAATATTTAATCTAAGGAAGTAAAATTAATTACAACAGTATTTTTTAAATTAAAAATTTATTACCACGGATACCTATAATTCTGCAAACTTTGAAGGTGCAAAGTTATAATTTACTTATTCAAATTCCAACAGCGAATTAACTGCCACACAAGCACATTTTTTATTTGCTACAGAAGCAATCTCCTCGACTTTTTCCCTGCCATAATATTTATGACCTTATCTGGTTCCACAGTAATGTTGGAGTGAATTGAAATCGTGGCAAGTGCGCTCAGTCTGTCATTACTCAGTAAAGTTTCACTCTTTTCAGTGTCGAAAAGGATCTTTCTACACTAGTAATTGTTACTGGCAATGTAGCCAAGACAGTAAGGAGGAACTTGATTGTACGATAATAGGTACCATTACAATGCTCTAACACTTTCAGGACCTCAATGTTAGTGTCAATAGTTAAAACTCTTTCACACCATAGTTCATAGAGTGCGGTAGCCCAGTGGTCAGCGCGCGGGAATTTCACTCGGTAGACCCGGGTTCGATTACCGCCACTGCCAAAACTGCCGCCGTGCTCACGCGGAGTACGATCACGTTAACCATGTGGGTCCGTAAGTCCTTATGCGAGGTTGGTGGTAGGGGAGGGAGGGTACGCTGTGGATGCCTCCCCCACTGGGTTCCGGTCTAAATTGGGTAGCACTTCCCAGCCGTCCAAACAGTTACTACACCTTTCTGGTAGATCGGACGGTCTGGGTCTCAACAACACCACAGTTCATAATTAAGCTTTCAATTTTGAGAGTGCATTTTATCTTCGAAATATGGAGACAGACTTTCCAACTTGCTTGTGTCATCAACAGAAGTAAAACTCAGAAGGACTCAGGCCCTTGAGCCCCTCCTCTGGCTACATGCCTGTCATGCGCATTGGTTCAACTAATCTCCGCTAGGAAGGTAGAACCGATTGAACTACTTGTCTGACGTCGCTTTTGTATGCGTATTAGCAGTGGCAGCACACTTTTAGAATCTCGCGGCATAGTGGTTGAGAATCACTGCAATAGAACATGTATGGGATTATCTCGGGAGAGCTGTAGCTTTCCAACAAATTCTTCCAAACACTACTCAAGAGCTCCAACGCGCTTTCATACAAGAGTGGCGATTACTGCCCTCCGCCCTCATTGAGTACTTAATCGGTGGCATGAATCGGCGCTGTTAAGTCTGCATTAGTGTAAGAGGAGGTCATATTCCTTATTGACAGACATTTCACATTCAAAACTATGACCTGCCGTTTTCTCTGTTTTTTACTTTCCTTATATACATAATGTATAAGGAAAGTATTGTGACGGGGTCGAAAATTCGAATTCGAGTTTTCGACGGGAGAGCACGTTTCAAGCATCCCTGATCACGAATCAAACATTTTTGAAGTGATGTCTGTGTATGTGTGTGTGTGTGCGTGTGTGTGTGTGAAAGTATGTGTGTGTGTGTGTCAGTGAGCCTGTGGAGACGATAAGTGACGAACGAATGGACCGAATCGAACCAAATTTGGTACAAAAATCACAATCCGTAAACACTGGAAGCCTATTGTTTTTATACGTGATCGAATGTTCAGAACCCCCCTAAATTTACGAATGAAATTTTGAAAAAATCGTTAAAAAATCAAAACCGCTAATAAAGTTACGCAAATAGACATTTCTTATGTAATTTTTCATTAGAAAACGATTGGCATAAATTTTAGAACGCTAACATGAACCGTTCTCGAGATATTGTACATTTTTCAAAAAAATTATGAAAAAGTCACATAAAAAAAAAAAAAATTCCTATTGAGAAACATGTTCACTTTTCATATGTAATACCATGCGATAAAGTGAGTGACATCATTCTCGTGGATCTAGCTCGTTCCATTCATGAAAAAATATATTTTGAATAATACTTTTGTATTAGAACGCCGATAGTCATTTATCTGCTGTAAGAATAACTTTTTTCTTAGTGCATAACGCTTGGCGAGATTTTGGCGACGAATTTGGCGGAATGTCGCCAACTTGGCGACTTTTTTGAAATGTTGCCAAATTAATGAAAATTTCGCCAAATGGATAAAAATGATGCTAAATCAATGAAAATGACGACTAATTGTCGAAAATTCAATATCTTGGAAAGAATATTAGTATCTACTATAAGAAAATCCTATTACTATCCTTATATACATAATGTATAAGGAAAGTATTGTGACTGGGTCGAAAATTCGAAATCGAGTTTTCGACGAGAGAGCACGTTTCAAGCATCCCTGATCACGAATCAAACATTTTTGAAGTGATGTCTGTCTGTGTGTGTGTGTGTGTGTGTGTGTGTGTGTGTGTGTGTGTGTGTGTGTGTGTGTGTGTGTGTGAGAGAGTCTGTGAAGACGATAACTGACAAACGAAATGATGGACCGATTCGATCCAAATATGGTACAAAAATCACAATCCGTAAGCACTGGAAGCCTATTGTTTTTATACACAATCGAATGTTAAGAACACCCCTAAATTTTCAAATGAAATTTGGAAAAAATAGTAAAAAAATCAAAACCACTAGTAAAGTTACGCATATAGGCATTTCTTATGTAATTTTTCATTAGAAAACGATTGACATGAATTTTAGAACGCTAACATGAACCGTTCTCGAGATATTGCACATTTTTCAAAAAAATTATTAGAAAGTCATGTAAAATAAAAAAAAAATATTTCCTCTTGAGAGACATGTTCACTTTTCAGTAATACCATGCGATATATTGGATGACATCATTCTCGTGGATCTAGCTCGTTCCATTCATGAAAAAAGATTCTTTGAGTTATACTTTTGTATTTGAACGGCAATATTCATTTATCTGCTGTAAGAATAACTTATTTCTTTGTCCATTATGCTTGGCGAGATTTTGGCGACGAATTTTGGCGGAATGTCGCCAACTTGGCGACTTTTTGAAATGTTGACAAATTAACGAAAATCACGCCAAATGGATAAAAATGACGCTAAATCAATGAAATGACGACTAATTGTCGAAAATTCAATATCTTGGAAAGAATATTAGTATCTACTATAAGAAAAATCTATTTATTTTACTGTAAAAGTGGTAAATTCATTACGTTACATAAGGAAAGTCATGTGTTGCCCACATCAGATTTTTTAATTTATTACTTTCCTTATATACATAATGTATAAGGAAAGTATTGTGACGGGGTCGAAAATTCGAAATCGAGTTTTCGACGGGAGAGCACGTTTCAAGCATCCCTGATCACGAATCAAACATTTTTGAAGTGATGTCTGTGTGTGTGTATGTGTGTGTGTGTGTGTGTGAAAGTATGTGTGTGTGTGTGTGTGTGTGTGTGTCAGTGAGTCTGTGGAGACGATAACTGACGAACGAATGGACCGATTCGAACCAAATTTGACACAAAAATCACAATCCGCAAACACTGGAAGCCTGTTGTTTTTATGCGTAATCGAATGTTCAGAACCCCCCTAAATTTTCGAATAAATCTTTGAAAAAATCGTCAAAAAATCAAAACCACTAATAAAGTTACGCAAATAGACATTTCTTATGTAATTTTTCACTAGAAAACGATTGACATAAATTTTAGAACGCTAACATGAACCGTTCTCCAGATATTGTACATTTAAAAAAAAATATCTAAAAGTCATATAAAATAATAAAAAAATATTTCCTATTGATAAACATGTTCACTTTTCATATGTAATACCATGCGATAAATTGGGTGACATCATTCTCGTGGATCTAGCTCGTTCCATTCATGAAAAAAGATACTCTGAGTAATACTTTTGTATTTGAACGCCAATAGTCATTTATCTGCTGTAAGAATAACTTATTTCTTAGTGCATAACCCTTGGCGAGATTTTGGCGATGAATTTGGCGGAATGTCGCCAACTTGGCGACTTTTTGAAATGTTGCCAAATTAACGAAAATCTCGCCAAATGGATAAAAATGACGCTAAATCAATGAAAATGATGACTAATTGTCGAAAATTCAATATCTTGGAAAGAATATTAGTATCTACTATAAGAAAAACCTATTTTTTTACTGTAAAAGTAGTAAATTCATTACATTATATAAGGAAAGTCATGTGTTGCCCACATCAGATTTTTTTTAATGTGTAAGTATACATTCGAAACTCTTTTTACTTTCCTTATATACATAATGTATAAGGAAAGTATTGTGACGGGGTCGAAAATTTAACCGACCATTCATTCAGATGCTCTAAGTCCAAGGACGAGCCGGATGGTCTGGGCTTTCGGGGTCGAAAATTCGAATTCGAGTTTTCGACGGGAGAGCACGTTTCAAGCATCCCTGATCACGAATCAAACATTTTTGAAGTGATGTCTGCGTGTGTGTGTGTGTGTGTGTGTGTGTGTGTGTGTATGTGTGTGTGTGAAAGTATGTGTGTGTGTGTGTGTGTGTGTCAGTGAGTCTGTGGAGACGATAACTGACGAACGAATGGACCGATTCGAACCAAATTTGGTACAAAAATCACAATCCGTAAACACTGGAAGCCTATTGTTTTTATCCGTAATCGAATGTTTAGAACCCCCCTAAATTTTCGAATGAAATTTTGAAAAAATCGTCAAAAAATCAAAACCGCTAATAAAGTTACGCAATTAGACATTTCTTATGTAATTTTTCATTAGAAAACGATTGGCATAAATTTTAGAACGTTAACATAAACCGTTCTCGAGATATTGTACATTTTTCAAAAAAATTATGAAAAAGTCACATAAAAAAAAAAAATTCCTATTGAGAAACATGTTCACTTTTCATATGTAATACCATGCGATAAATTGAGTGACATCATTCTCGTGGATCTAGCTCGTTCCATTCATGAAAAAATATACTTTGAATAATACTTTTGTATTTGAACGCCAATAGTCATTTATCTGCTGTAAGAATAACTTTTTTCTTAGTGCATAACGCTTGGCGAGATTTTGGCGACGAATTTGGCGGAATGTCGCCAACTTGGCGACTTTTTTTAAATGTTGCCAAATTACTGAAAATCTCGCCAAATGGATAAAAATGATGCTTAATCAATGAAAATGATGACTAATTGTCGAAAATTCAATATCTTGGAAAGAATATTAGTATCTACTATAAGAAAAACATTTTTTTTTTCTGTAAAAGTAGTAAATTCATTACATTATATAAGGAAAGTCATGTGTTGCCCACATCAGATTTTTTATTTGTATGCAAATAATGGGTAGAGTTCTGTTCTATGCTACCGTAAAATTTGGAATAAAATGTCACAGTCGTTTCTGACTTGTGCCTGATTTTTACTTTCGTGCTTATTTTGTAGAGGGGAGTGTAAACAGCCATATTTAAAAACATATTTCCTATAATTTTTGAATATGATATATTGTAATTGTGTTAAACATAACGCATAAGGAAAAGTTTAGTAACGTGATCTTTGTTTCATATCCAGATGCTGATAATGAAAAACCATAGATTCCCTTCATTTCACTCGTGGTACGTTTGGTCAATGATGAATGATGATCTATTCCATACCATAAATTGAAAGCACCAAAAGATGAGAAAGAACGTGAAGAAGACCAAATATTGTACTGTCTGTTTGGACTCAGAAAATTTCGTTCGGCACAAAACACTAATATGCGGCCATATATTTCACGAGAAATGTATAAACAGGTGGCGTAAACGCTCCAAATATTGTCCAAATTGTCGAGGAATGATAGAATTCAACCCCTGTAATAAAAAAATTTACAATAAAATATCCACGGGATCGGGCGCATTGTCTGCTGGTGGAATGACATCGGCTGGTGGTACCTTTATTACAGATGGAACACCTTCGGGTTGTAGAACGTTTTCTGCTCTAGGAACACAATCTTCTACTATTGGATCGCCGTCATCTACTATTGGATCACAGACTACTACTTCTGGAGCGCAGTCTTTTATGTCTGGAACATCTTCTGGTACTGAAATGAACTCTGCTAATGTAACACCTTCTCTTATTCAGCCTTCATCTGATAATTCGGACCGTTCTAACGAAAGACCTTCAAATGGCGGAGCTTCAAGTAATATAACGGTCAGTAATAGAAACCATTCCATTCTGCTTTCAACTGATGGTAGGACAATCTATCGCTTTACTTGTGGACAGTCTCCGTGTAGGACAGTCCTCCACTCTCCTTTAGGACGATATTTTATCTGCATACGTTGTAATACGGTTATACATGTTGACCACATACACTATTCAACAAATACCGCCGATTCATAGTTATCAATTTGATATAAAACTTGAAAAAAAAAATAGAAATTAAAATTTTTGAAAGATGTGTTGTGCGTTCATTATAAGATTCCATTATGAGTATATGAAATGTAATATCTAAGAAGGATAAAAGTAAATATTATTATAACTGCATATAGTTTAACCACGGGTTATTTTTTGTTGTGAAATTTATTGTTACTTGATATATTTTCATATATTTTTTCTCTTATAGGAATTGTAAATTTTATATTTATAAAAAGTAATGTATTTTTACTTTCCTTATATACATAATGTATAAGGAAAGTATTGTGACGGGGTCGAAAATTCGAATTCGAGTTTTCGACGGGACAGCACGTTTCAAGCATCCCTGATCACGAATCAAACATTTTTGAAGTGATGTCTGTGTGTGTGTGTGTGTGTGAAAGTATGTGTGTGTGTGTGTCAGTGGGTCGGTGGAGACGATAACTGACGAACGAATGGACCGATTTGAACCAAATTTGGTACAAAAATCACAATCCGTAAACACTGGTAGCCTATTGTTTTTATACGCAATCGAATGTACAGAACTCCTCTAAATTTTCGAATGAAATTTTGAGAAAATCGTCAAAATATTCAAAACCACTAATAAAGTTACGCAAATAGATATTTCTTATGTAATTTTTTATTAGAAAACGATTGACATAAATTTTAGAACGCTAACACGAACCGTTCTCGAGATATTGTACATTTAAAAAAAATATCAAAAAGTCATATAAAATAATAAAAAAATATTTCCTATTGATAAACATGTTCACTTTTCATATGTAATACCATGCGATAAATTGGGTGACATCATTCTCGTGGATCTAGCTCGTTCCATTCATGAAAAAAGATACTCTGAGTAATACTTTTGTATTTGAACGCCAATAGTCATTTATCTGCTGTAAGAATAACTTATTTCTTAGTGCATAACCCTTGGCGAGATTTTGGCGACGAATTAGGCGGAATGTCGCCAACTTGGCTTCTTTTTGAAATGTTGCCAAATTAACGAAAATCTCGCCAAATGGATAAAAATGACGCTAAATCAATGAAAATGACGACTGATTGTCGAAAATTCAATGTCTTGGAAAGAATATTAGTATCTGCTATAAGAAAAACCTATTTTTTTACTGTAAAAGTAGTAAATTCATTACATTATATGAGGAAAGTCATGTGTTGCCCACATCAGATATTTTATAAAGTAACAGTGAATGACTATAAAAGTAATTGATCACTGAATAATATATTTCTACACAGGTGGATCAAAATAGTTTCATCACTCTCTTAATTAGGTAAATTTTGGCAATTATATAGAGAAAAAAGGATTGCTTTCTCGTAATTATTGACTTTCTAGAAAATAAAATCATTCTAAACTTCTTCCTTGAGTGATTGGTATAATTTTTTGAAAGCAGAAGCACATATTGTACAGCTAAATTACGTATCAGATATCAACGATGTGTAACATGCGCATTATTGAAATAGCCATAACAGATGATAAGTGACTGGACCTGTTGGAATTAAAATAGCGGTTGCTTCATCTTGTATATTTAGGAGCCTTAGCCAGCATGGGCGTACCAACATTTCACGTCGCACGTCAATCAAGAATCTTTTACTATACCTACGATTTCACTATGCATCTATGTTGTGGCGTTTCTTGTTTTACAAGAACATTGGTGGAGTTGCTATTTTTAATTTAAAACAGTATGCGATAAGTTTTGTAATGACAAGATTTTCATTTGTTTAGTATTTGTGTATTCCAAAGCACGAAGAATCTATCTTTTTTTTTTGTCTTCGTCATATTTCGGATGGAAACATTTCTATGTAAGTAAAGCATATTTTTCTATTTACATATGTATAATTATAGAAACTTATTCAAACTATTATTCATATTTGGGCACATAATGTAATTTTTAAATATTTCAGCGAGTTGGATATACAGGGTGTTCCAAAAAGATTGAAACGCGCTTTAATTCTTTACCTGTTGGAGATAAGTGGGCAATGTAAATTGCAAACATGTTGAAAGTAAGGTAGGAAATAAAACAACGTTAATGAAATAGGCTTTCCATTAATTTTCAAACAATTACACTTTTTAAATTTTTATACGACCCCCTTAGACAAATTTGGTCAATCAAAAAAGTTTTATTTTTAATATAACAAGATCATTAAACAAGAAAGATCAATCATGCTTAAAGCATTGATTATGAAACACTTTCCAACTTCAATGCAATTTTATTTAAACATGTCTAAAATGCAATACATTCCTCGGTAATATTTTAAAACTTACCACAATACTACATTAATTTATTATATTTGAAAACTTAAACCTTCATCGAAAAAAATGAACTTCATTCAAATGACGGCATTGAAATATAAATTACCTGATTTAAACATCTCTAAAATGCAATGCATTTCTCAGTAATAATTTTAGAATTACCATAATACTACGATAATTTATTATATTTAAAAACTTCATTGAAAACAACTGAAATTCATTCAAATGACGTCATAGAAAAAATAACACGCCTGGATCTCTTTATAAAACAGCATTTCATTCATAACATTTTCCCATTCATTTCATTCATCACAATACTATAATAATTTATTTTATTTAAAAATTAAGACCATGGAGCTACAAGTAATTAAACTCTATGCTTAAAACTTCATCGAAAAAAATCGTCCTTCTCTTTTGAAATCAATGAATATTTCATTCATATCAGCTATGCAGACTCCATGGGCTAAACAATTTTGTGTTAAAGAAATACAGCAATTCTAATACAACTCATTCTACATATTTTGCTCTTTATATTTTACGTAAGTGAAAAAGAGGCTTCGCTGTAGAGATAATCAAATTTGGATGATCATTTGAACTCAAGTATATTGTAATTGCGTTGTTTCAGTATGTAGATGCACATAATTTAAGCAAAAATAAAGTGGTTTTAGGACGGATATTACATTCAATATGAATTAAAAAGAACTTAAAAAATCACGATTTTGAGACAAGATGGAAGCCATATATCATTTTGAAGTGGCTCATGTGATCTTTTCATATCATGGTCACGCGATCGCTTCATATTGGAGGTGTAATTATTATTTTAAATTTTATTTAAAAAACTACTGAATATATATCTCTGAATATATATCTCTGAATTTTTTTTATATATTTTATGGAACAATTTGAATATTACCTAATATTTTCGAAGCAATTTGTGAATTTTAAATCCGCTTAAAAATGTTTGAAAAATTAGGTCCCATAGGGTTCAATGTATTTCATTTTTTCAACCCAGGTTCAATCCAAAACTAATTGGGTGATATTATTAATTTATATTCCCATAGGTCCTACAGACCGTCTGAATAACATACTAAAATTTCATTTTGATTAAGTCATTTTTACGGCAGTTATCGTGCTAACAGACAGACAGACAGACAGACAGAATGAATGAACAAAGTCATAAAAACTTTTCAACTTTGTTGTAAAGTGTTAAAAAAGCCGCATATCTGTATCTTTGAAATCAACTGAATTATGATAAAGGAAAAAATCTGACTTATGCCACTTTTCTGTGCCATGTGAAGGCTGTTTCATCAGTGAAACTAGGGATCATAAACAAATTGACGATGGAAATTGTTTAGATCAAAAATACTTTAATGTGTCAAAGTTTTTTTATCACAAATGCATCTAAATAAGGCATTACACAGAGATCATATAACGCAGTCGTTCTCACTACGCGGTTGGGTATCCTATGTATTATCATCCAGTTTTATCTTTTTTGTGATATGTCACAAATTTACATTTCTAATTTAATATATGGTCCCCATCCACAATGTTCAATTTTCAATTAAATATAACTCGCTCAATTTTAAAGATACAGATATGCGGGTTTTGTTAATGATCTTGTTGCATTAAAAATTAAAATTTTCTGATTGACCCAATTTGTCTAAGGGGGTCATATAAAAATTTAAAAAGTGTAACCTTTTGAAAATTAATGGGAGGACTATTTCATTAGCTTAGTCTTATTTCCTACCCTACTTTCAACATTTTTGCAATTTACATTGCCCACTTATCTTCAACAGGTAAAGAATTAAAGCGCGTTTCAATCTTTCTGGGACACCCTGTATATATATATATATATATATATATATATATATTATATTCGATTAGGTGGATTTTAAAACATCTGATGCATTGAAATTTGTGGCGATTTCTAAAAGCATTTTTATAATTATTTTACTCATCAATATTATTTTGCGTTGAATTCGAGTTCCTTTTATTTTCATTTATTCTACAACGTGTTTAAAGCATGCAGACATGAATTTTTCAGCTATTTGATTCTGCTTTTAAAGTTTCCTTTCTACAATTACAGATGACAATTAGTAAATAGCACGATTCATATATGTAGTTACAATGTTGTTGTTGTTACCCAGACCGTCCGACCTACCAGAAAGGTGTAAGGTAACTGTTTGGACGGCCGGGAAGTGCCACCCAATTTGGAGCGGAACCCAGTGGGGGAGGCATCCACAGGGACCGTACCCTCCTTCCCCTACCACCAACTCTCGGAAGGAGTTACAATGTGTCCTCTGTAGTTACAATGTGTCATAACTTTATTTAATATATCCCCCACTATATTTTATAAACAATGGACCCCACTATGACCCTTTAAATTATTGCTTGTATTACATTCCAAAATGTTCTATATTATTTACCATTAAGCCATTGATAAAAATAATTTAAGTATACCATCTAAAGCATTTATAATCTAGATTACTTTACAAGAATGCTGTTGTGAATCTGAGTCTTGATTTAAACTTTTAAGTCAGCTTATGCTTATATGTTCATGTATGCAGTTATCTTATCTGCAATGGGAGCCTGAGTTTAACATTTGGAACATCTTTTATAGGCGGGGTTCTCTAAACAGTTCAAACTTTAATGCATTTGAAGCCTCTGTGTGGTAACACTTAATTTATAGGTCAACAAAGAAGTTCACATTGCTGTGGTATATAGCAAGTTATTTTTTCCTGCCATTACGGGTATCAACTGTTCCATCTTGTCAAGTGCATAACATTTGTTAAATAAAATAAAAATACCCCCCACTTCATATTATGTTATACGAATAAGTAACTAGAATACAAATATTGTACCCAAATATTTGTTCAGAAATTATTTAAAAACCGTGATTCGTGTACAGGGATAATTAAAACGTCTGAATCCGCGATAGTACGAAAGTAAAATGTCTTTTACAAAACTACACTGAACATTTAAGTGCTTGATGATAATAAAAAATAATTTTTACATTTAATGAAGTTATAAAAATTATGTGTTTCACAACAAACTAATTTTTTGTACAAAAACAAAAAACAGATTCTTACGATTTAATCTTGCTGAAAATTAATATATACATCTATAGATTGCTATTTAAAAAATTATGTAAATTTCATTCCAATTCTTTTTAAACAAAGTTTGTGATATGGATCATAAAATTTTCCGCAATTTTTTTTTTCATTCTAATAAATTTGAAAACGTACTCTTTCCACAATGCTTTTAAAAAGCAAATAACTTTACAAGTCTTTGATCATTTAGTTTCTTAATTTTGAGGTGGACGATAACAGTGGTAAAACGTGATAAAATACTTTGAGGAGACAGAACACGGGAGTCCAATATTTGAAAATATAAAGTTCCATGCTATATATTTTACCTAGTTTACGGTTAGGATGCAGAGTCCATTTCGACGATAAGAGCTTGCAATTTCGTCCCAGTAGCTCAATGGTAGAACACCGGCTGGCCAGTTGGGAGGTCCAGGTTTCGATTCCCAGTTGGGACAACAAGGTTCTTTACAAGTGGTGCCTAATTAACATATATCTTGATATTTACAGTACTTGATATTCACATTAAACTTTGGTTTTTATTATATACACACATATACATATCAAATCAAATCATGATGTATTTCTTTCAGATGTTCTTCTTTTCCTATCCACTTCGAATGCGCGTGTTCGTCGAAATCAAAGAACTGACTTGAACCACATAATTAAGTGCTCTTTGTCACTCATAACAATCTTGTCCGAACCTATTATAAAACAATAAATAACAATGCATTACACAAATGGATTTTTCTCACACAATAATGTTATTGAAGAGGAATTAATAAAAGTTCATCTCGAATGGTCATGCATGGAATAATTTGATGTGGGCAGCTTCAATTACTTCTTTCATATTATGATTTTAAATTTTTAAGTCATAATTTATGGTTTTAAAATCAAGTAATCATATATCAAACCAAAGGCACATTATTTTTGCTGTAAAAGACCGACCTCAGATTGAAATTTAACTCTTTCCTTAATTACTCTTTGCAAACTTACCTATTCGAGTAAATTTAACTTTAATGTAGACAACTAAGAGAAACATTTAGGGCACCGCTGAGCAGTTAAATCACATGTATCAAGCAATTTTAATAATTAACAAGGAAAAGCAAAAAACGTAATTTTTAAAGTACCCCCTTTTATTATTTAAATGCAAATTAACTGTATGAAAAATATATTTGTTAATATATATGTAACTTGAATGTATGACATACAACGGCATACCCAATTTAGGTTTTCTGGCTGCTCTGATTCTTGAGTTATTTCCAAAATAACGGGTACATACCTATAGCGGGCCCAGTACAGGTTAGCCCGACAAGGTTCAGAATCCAAAGATTTAAAATATACCACAAAAGACAGCCATGCACCAAGTTTGTACTTTCCAGTCGATCCGATTTTCGACTTATTCCTAAAAACGAGTACCTTCCTATGCCGGGTCCTTTGTCGGGCTAACCCGATAAGCTTTAGAATCTAAATTTATATGTACCATGAAAGACGACAACATACCAAATTTCACGTAACTATGAATAATAGTGTTATCTTTCGATAATTTCTTTCGGAAAACGTGTAATAATATGTCAAGAAGGCTTCATTGCTAGAGTTCTAAAATCGGTGATAATCGTTTTCTAATACTGAATGACGTAGAAAATCATTATTATTTGTATTTAAGATGATAGAATTTCCAAATATTTTTTATTATTTTACCTCAAAACTTCATTCAAACATTTAGGGAGCCTTCTAACATTCGGACGCGTTTAAAATAAACTAGATTTTAATAGTCCAAATTTGTGTGATAAACTCATCAGTTTCATTCGAAACTCTCCATCTTTATATTGAGATATCTCTTCCACAGACTCAAGGGCATACACACGGCCAACCCCTCAAAAACATTCAATTCGAGTTCAGGCATATTCAAAACGTGTAAATCCGTCGAAAATCGGAATTCGATTTTTTGACTTCGTCACGATACTTTTCTCTATACATTATGCAATATATGTAGGGAAATTAAAATCCAAGTAATTGAATTCGGTATCGAACTTTTAAAGAAACATCACTGATTTTCGACCAGATATTTGTAGATAAACTATGCAAAATACAGAAAAAGTTATTTTTTTTTACTAATTCCCCCGTGATGAAGAGGCACCTACGCACCACGTCCATAAGACCCCCCAGGGTATCCCATGGCGAAGGGGAGAAGAATTACAGCTTCACTTTTATAGAAGCACCCCGAAGGGCGGAAGTTTGACTTGGCTTCGACATGACAACTTCCATGCCTGCGGGATTCGAACCCGCAACCGGCAATCCAGCGATCAGACGGAAACGCATGCCCCTGACCGCTCGACCACCGGAACGGCGAAAAAAGTTATAATTGACAGTAGGGTTTGAGTTATAACTGACAGTAAGACTCAAGTTATAACTGACAATAAGGCTCAAATTATAACTGACAATATGGCTCAAGTTGCAAACCACATAGAGGCATACATGCTGATTGTCTTCCCTGGAGCGGACGGGATCTACCAGCATGACAATGCAACGTGTCACACAACTAGAACTGTCTGAGAGTGGTAGGAGGAGCAAGCTGAAGACTTCAAAGTACTTCCTTGGCCCCCTAAATCCCCAGGTGATTACTTAGTACTTAGTATTACTAATAACCCAATTGAGCATTTGTGGGATCACCTCGATCGGGTGATTCGCTGTACGGATTCCCCACCACGCACTCTCCAGCAGAGCACTGTATGGCTCCACATACCCGTGAATATCTTTGAGCCCCTTATTGAATCAATCCCAGACCGTGTAGCTGCTGTCCGCGCTTCTCACGGCGGTTACTCCGGATATTAGCTGGTGGTCACAATAATGTGACTCGACTGTGTATACAGTAAACTCCCGATTATCCGCGCGGTCTTCCGCGATTTTTTTTTTTTTTTCCGACGATCATTTACGGAATGTAGAGAAATAAACACGCAACACGCCTTTCATGATCAACAAATGCAAAATCTATTTTTAGAGCAACAATCAGATTGTTCCTATTCCTTTCTACCCCTTCCCGCCCCCCAAGGTCACCGAAACCTGTACAATGGACGAATATGCCGTTTGTCAGGTTTCGAACCAGATTGAAGGTCGTGGCGAATTGGCCGAGGTCATTTTCCGAACCTCCCCATTCCTTTACGCTTGCCATTTCAAGTCAGAATTGACGCTTGCCATTTCAAGTCAGGAAGTTATTGCTTCTATGATGAAAAGGTATCGAACTAACTTATTGAAAAAACGGATTGAAGACGGGGGCGATCTCCAGGGCTTCTGGAAGGACTACCACTACACGATTCTTGACAGCATTTATGACATCAACACTGCTTGGAATACGGTTAAGACAACGACTTTAGTAAAGTTCTGGAGAAAAATTTTGCCAAATGTGGAAAAAACGTTAGTCTCCACAGGAAGAAGAAGACGAGGGAGTTACTGCATCTGATTTGGCAAATTTAGCAAAATCTGTTCCTGGAGGAAGTAACGTGGATGAAGATAACATCGTTGAGTGGATCAATTGTGACGCAAACGATCCAGGCTTCGAACATCTTACCGATGAAGAAATCATAGCCGGAGAAAAAGGTGTGGTTTCGGCTGAGAACGATGAAGAAGATGAGGGAGAAGAGATGCAGAAGAAAATGAGTCATGATGAAGCGCTAACTCACATTGATGGAATCATTAAATACATAAAGGAGCAGGACGATTCATCACTTTGCGACAAGATGCTGTTAAAAAAACTTCAATCGCAAATAAAGAAGAGGAGCATTGAAACGAAAAAACAAAAACAATTAACCGATTTTTTTGTAAAAACTTAAGGATACCGCTTATGAAGTCACAACTCCATGTGTGTAAGTATGTGCTACTATATTATGATTCTTAAAAATGGTTTAAATGCATTTGTGTGTGGATTTTTGTCCTTTTCCAGCTATTTTGCGGATTATCCGCGAAATTCGCTTATCCGTGGTTATCGCGCCACCCTATTCTGCGGATATTCGGGAGTTTATTGTATATGTAGTACGAATAAACGCATTTTACATACTGATATCTCTTTTATAAAAATGAAAATGTAGTTACCTATTAAGAAGGTATATTCAGAATGCGCACGAAGAAGATTCAACAGAATCCGCGCGTCTGATTCAGAGAATGTCCAGTTTACATTGCACAGGGTTAGATGAGACCCTGAATTTTACAATTTCGAAGAGGCCAGTCGATCGCTCAGGATCTGCAGCCAGCCCAACCCAAAGAATTATTTGGGGTCGTGACATGTCGCCGATAGAGCGTTTACAAACATACTAAGTTCGTTCACAGTCAGGGATTTAATTTGTGTTCCTGTAAAAATTGAATACTAAATAAATTAGCATGAAAGTAAAAATGCAGCATGCTAAATAAATTAGCACACAGATAGAGTATTAAATAAATAGAAATAAATTACGAAGTAAATAGAAAAATAAATTATCATACTAAATAAATAGGCAGCATGTTTCTTGTATTATAATAAAGGTGTAGTACACTTTAAATTTTTCAAAAATGTTTGCTCAGAAAAATATAAAATATCTCGAGAACAGTGCTTTCCAACATTTCATTCGTTTTATAATGCGAAATCAAATATAAAACGTAAATAATTTAGTCATCATGATTGTTATAGTCATCACTAATTATTTTTGCCAATTTTTCAAATGAACTATTAAAAATAATTTAGAAGCCCTCCAAACGTTTTATCTGGTTCTAAATTTATAAGGTTGCAGTATTCATATATAATAATTGTTCTACATTTCATTCGAGTTGCTCAAATTGTTCCATAGATATTATTTATGTCCAAAGATTCAGACACACTCGTGTAAGAATTCATATTCGATTCCTTTTTGATGACTCTCAAAAAGCGTAAATACGACGAACACTGAAATATGAATTTTCTATCATGGGCATATGAATTTTCTGCATAATGCATATAGGATAAAAAGAAATTACTGTAAAATGAAATGAGATAAATTTAATTAGTAAGTTACTCTAGTTTAGTGATATGAGTATGGAGTAACGCAATGAGTAGCTATAATATGTTTGTAACAATTTTATTACGGAATGCGAAAATATAACAGTTATTAAAAATTATTATTCAAATAAAATTATTTATACAGTAATTATATTAAAACTCATCCTTTTACGCAAGGCAAAAGATTTCCATAATAAGTATGTCTCTATTTGAGAAATTTATGTAAAAAACTATTGATTAAGGACTTATTTCTAATTTGAATGGATTATTCGTAGTCGGCCTAATTCCGAGTAAGTGCCTGCTACTTAATACAAATACAGATAATAGCACTTAATTTCCAAATCGCCTGTTTTGAACCAAAATAATCCCCATCCATCGTTTTAATGCAAATGTTTCAGTTTCAACGCATGTGCCGTCGCGCGCAGCAATTTGCTACGCTTGCGCACAAACGTCTGCTGCTCCCACTGACAAAGTCCAGTTTGTAATTTCAACGATCTACTGGAGAAATAACGGAATCGAAAATATAAATTTTTATGCGTTTGGTTCCCGCAGAGAACTGCTGGTGATTCACTATAAGAATAAACCATTTTTTCTGTAAAGTTGTACAACTGTAACGCTTAGAGAAACATTTTGATAACGAATTTGATGGGATATCGTCAACTTGGCGAATTTTTTAAATGTTGCCAAATTGACGAAAATGTCACCAAATCAATCAAAATATCTCAAAATTGATAAAAGTAACGCCTAATCGACAAAAATTCGTCCATTCATAACGCTTGGTGAGAAATTTAGTGGGATGTTACTACCTTTACGATTTTTACTTTCCTTATATACATAATGTATAAGGAAAGTATTGTGACGGGGTCGAAAATTCGAATTCGAGTTTTCGACGGGAGAGCACGTTTCAAGCATCCCTGATCACGAATCAAACATTTTTGAAGTGATGTCTGTGTGTGTGTATGTGTGTGTGTGTGTGTGTGTGTGTGTGTGTGTGAAAGTATGTGTGTGTGTGTGTGTGTGTGTCAGTGAGTCTGTGGAGACGATAACTGTAGCTATCTATTCAAATACTTGTATAGATTCAAAGGTTGTTATTCAAAGACCATCGGCGGCATATGTGGAAAAACAACTTACGCTTTCTATAGCAAATCAGAATTAGAGAAATATTTTATACTAGCAGCAGCCCTGAGATGTCTTAAATGAAGAGCAAAATGCCTTGCAGTAATGTCCATAAAACTACAAAATGCACACTATACAGTGAAAAAAATCTGATGTGGGCAACACATGACTTTCCTTATATAATGTAATTAATTTACTACTTTTACAGTAAAAAAAGTAGGTTTTTCTTATAGTAGATGCTAATATTCTTTCCAAGATATTAAATTTTCGACAATTAGTCGTCATTTTTATCCATTTGGCGAGATTTTCGTTAATTTGGCAACATTTCAAAAAGTCGCCAAGTTGGCGACATTCCGCCAAATTCGTCGCCAAAATCTCGCCAAGCGTTATGCACTAAGAAATAAGTTATTCTTACAGCAGATAAATGACTATTGGCGTTCAAACACAAAAGTATTACTAAAAGGATATTTTTTCATGTATGGAATGAGCTAGTTCCACGAGAATGATGTAACCCAATTTATCGCATGGTATTACATATGAAAAGTGAACAAGTTTCTCAATAGGAATTTTCTTTTATATGACTTTTTGATAATTTTTTTTAAAAAATGAACAATATCTCGAGAACGGTTCATGTTAGCGTTCTAAAATTTATGTCAATCGTTTTCTAATGAAAAATTACATAAGAAATGTCTATTTGCGTAACTTTATTAGGGGTTTTGAATTTTTCAAAATTTCATTCGAAAATTTAGGGGGGTTCTTAACATTCGATTGCATATAAAAGCAATAGGCTTCCAGTGTTTACAGATTGTGATTTTTGTATCAAATTTGATTCGAATCGGTCCGTTCGTTCGTCAGTTATCGTCTCCACAGACTCACTGACACACACACACACACATACTTTCACACACACACACACACACACACACACACACACACATACACACACACACATACACACACACACAGACATCACTTCAAACATGTTTGATTCGAGATCAGGGATGCTTGAAACGTGCTCTCCCGTCGAAAACTCGAATTCGAATTTTCGACCCCGTCACAATACTTTCCTTATACATTATGTATATAAGGAAAGTAAAAATTGGTGGATCCAACAAACGACTTCCTTTACAGATTAAATTTAGATTATGTAGGTATGTATGTATAATTACATAAAGAGATTTATTATAAATCAATAGTTCTCAACTTTTATTATATAAGTGAACTTAAAATAATGTTCGGTATAACGAATAGTGCTGCATTTACAAATTTTTCATAAATGCGGCATTTCAAAAGCAGCATAAAATGAAGACGCAAAAGTATATTGTTAACTTATAAAATAAAATACTAAATTTCAAAAAATTGTTTTGTCATATGTCAGATATTGCATTTCCAGGGAAAAGTAAAGTTCTAATATCTCCAGAACTTCTCGTAATACGCCTTTAATACTAGTTTTTATTTTTTCTGATTAAAAATACTTACAGAGAATTAATTCAAATGATAATTATGAATATATTTAATTTTTTCTTTTAGATTTTCTTTTATTTTCATATTCAAAACGAGCAATATCTTGAGAACGGAGCACGCTGGTGTCTTAGAAATGAGGTCCTTCGTTTTGAAATTAACAATCACTTTTAAAATAGCTAATTTTGTAACATTTTTTAAACAAAAAATATTTTTGTTATCTTTATTCGTTATTTGATCAAAACGTTCGAAAAAAATTGAGAATCTTGTTCTAGTATGTTCATTTTAAAACTTCTGACGCTCATCATTTAAAATAATCGTATAAAATTCTATTCATTTATCTCAATTTATTCGAGAGATATCGTGTCCTCAGGCACACAGACACCATTAGAAAAACGACTGAATTGTTTTAAAAAAGTCATGTAGCTGACTATATTTGTACGAAATTTGGATTAAAAAGTTGAGCAGTTTTAGAGATATTACAGAATATTGCAAAAGGAGAATGCCTTATAAGGCAGGACATAAGCAAAATAAAAAAAAAATTGTGAGGTTGCTTTTACATTTATATAACAGCATAATTTTGTTAAAAAGTCGATTTCAATCGGTTGAGTTGCTTCCAATAAAAAAAAATTACATAACTTGCTAAACAAACGGAATCTTAAAAAGGGATATTTCGTAATTATATCACGAAAAGTTATATTTCGAAAAGTACAAATTTCTAATTTAATATCATTGTCCCATTAAAGAAGGATGCAAACGGAAATGAGGAGAAAAAGTACCAACATTTCGCAAGAGATGGCACTAGTTGTTCAAACTTTCTCAGATATGCAGTTTTGGAAACAAGGAAAATGTATACGATGAAAAAACGAATTTGTTTTAAAACATCAGAAATAAATCTATGAAACTTATTATTTAATTTTATTCTTTTTTCATTGGAAGATGCTAGAAATTTAAGTATGTTGAAAAATGTTATTTTATGTTTTGTTTGCTTTCATTTACAACTTTTAATTTAGCTTGATATAGCGTTTGTTTGTAGTGTGATTCAAATCTTTCAGGGTAAGTAAGTAGCCTCACGAACGAGTAGAGTGTTTCGAACGAAATTTAGTATAACTAATACAATCTATAAATACTGGAACCCTTTCGATTTTAAACGCAATCAAATATTAAACGTAACCAACACATTTTAAACGCAATCAAACTTTAAACGCAATAAATATATTTTAAAGGCAATCAACACTCCCAAATGCTCGATTGAAATGTAAAAAGAAACTTTAATACAGAACCTTTAATAATTTTACATGAATTATCATTTCTTATGTAATGTAATTTTCAATGAAAACGAATAATTTTAACTTTATAACGCTAGTATGATCCGTTCTAGAGATTTTGCGTATGTTCAAATAAATTTATAAAAAAATATATATATTATTAACAAAGTATTAACTATTTTAAAACTATACTAGTAACTATTGTATTCACTTTTTATATGTAATATTATGCACAGAATCCGTTAACATCATTCTCGTGCATCTATAGTTCTTTCCATTCAGAAGAGAAGATACATTGTGTAATAGTTTTGCATTTTGAAGCCCAACAATTCGCCAATAGTCATTTATATATAAGAAATACTCTTCTCTACGTCTGTTTGTAACGTTTGACAATGAATTTAGGGAACTTGGGGACTAATTCGGTAAAATATTGCTAATATGGCGATATTTCGCCCTAGATTGACAAGAATATCGTCAAATTTGAAACAAGAAAGATCAATCATGCACAAGCATTGATTATGAAACACTTTCCAACTGAAATGCAATTTTATTTAAAAATTTCTAAAATGTGATACATTCAGTGGTGATATCTTTTACATTATCACAGTACTACAGTAATTTATCATACATAAATATTTAACACTGTATCTAAATATAAATCATCTGATTCTCTATGTAAAATCAATGAATATTTAATTTATATAACTTGTATTCCAGACTCCAGAGCTAAATAATTTTGTGTGAGAAAAATTCAACAATTCTTATGTAACTCACCTTACAATCGCTTGAGATATTTTCATTTTGCATAAGTTAAAATTAGGCTTCGTTGAAGAAATAATAAAAGTTTAGGGATCATTTAAAATCATAACTATTGTAATTGCGTAAGCACGGAATTTAGATACACAGATAATATATGTGTGTGTGTGTATGTATTCAAAGTATTGGAATCGTGCCGAAGATCGGAACTCGAATTTTCGAAGGATCTATACGTTTTGGGACTACTAGAACACGAAAAAACTATTTTTAGAGAGACGTCTGTGTGTGTAAGGGTGTATCTGTGTGTGTTTCTGTGTGTCTGTGAGGATATTGCATCCACTCTAACTGACAAACTAATAGACCGAATTTCATAAAATGTAGTAGGTATGTTTTTTGTAGGAAACCCTGATGTTCATTAGATTATAGTACGATTCGTAATAAAAGAACCTGCCTTCTTTGCGAAATGGCCGGCAGAAATTGCCGTTATCCACTCTAGCTAAAAACTAATGGAACAAATGTAACAAAATTTGGTGTATAATATTTCAATAACCTACAACTGATTTATATACCTAATTTAACAAAATTTGGTATATAAATCATTTGTAGGTTATTCTAGTACGATTCGGGGAAAAGGAACGGGCTATTTTTGCGAAATGGCCCGCAAAAATCGTTAAATATAAAAATAAAAGACTACGTGTGCTCAATTATATCAATTAAATTCCTATTTTATACGTGATTTTCGACAACAAAAAGAATAAGACTAACCCCATTACTCTAGGACTAGCCGTTCTTCAGATATTCTAGTTTTTTCGCGTTTTCGCTACGCCACCTTTGACAATAAGTTCAGCTATCAAACGAGAACCAAATTTAAGTTTAACGGGCAAATTCAATGTCATTTAAAATACTTATGGCTGTTATTTTGTGCAGATAAACTTAAATTATTATTGAAGAAATAAAGAGAACGTGAATATGAGTCTGCAGGGAAAGACATGTGCTGCCCACATCAGAATTTTTAACAGTATTACAACAATGATTTATAGAAGTGAACGGGGATTATTTGCAGACCATTTCGAAAAAAATATAGGATCTATATTTAAAGAACCACCAAATTTTTGCAGAATAAAATGTTCAACAAATTTAAGCTGTGTACCAAATTTTAACTCTCTAAGACGTAGGAAAGTGCATTAAAAATGCCATCAAATAAGTATATCATGAAGAGTTATATAAAATTAAAAAAAATTTGAAAAAAATGTAATCTACCAAATTTATTTTAATATGTGAAGTCTCTCTCATATACAAGACAATTAAACTCTTGGAAAGATATTTATTATATAATATATCTATCTTTTCTTTCTGGAGGATATCCCAAAAGTTAGAATTTAATTGAATTTGTTTTTCTCCCTAAGTTAAATAATTTTTAATTAAAAAACTACTTAACATATTTTACTGAAATTTTTTTTATATATTTTATGGGATAATGTGAATATTTCCTAAAAATTTCGAAGCAATTTTAATTTTACTTAAAAAATGTTTGAAAAATTAGGTCCCATGTATTTCATTTTTTTAATCCGGGTTCAATAAAAAACTAATTGGGTGATATTATTTATTCATATTCCCATAGGTCCCACAGACCGTCAGAAAAACATACTAAAATTTCATTTTGATAAAGTCATTTTTACGGCAGTTATCGTGCTAACGGACAGACAGACAGACAGACAGAATGAACAAAGTCATAAACTCTTTTCAACTATGTTGCAAAGTGTTAAAATGACGCTAAATTAACAAAATGTGCACCAAATTGATGATTTAATTATTAAAATATTTTAATATATGTACTATATTGCTTGTTACGTATGTGTTGGGTTGCTTATTTGGCTATTTAATAATTTTAGAAATTTCGTTTTTATTCTAAATGTCTTATTTACATAGTTATCATCTAAGGTCTTATTTACATAGTTATTATCTTTTTTAATTTAGTTATCCATTTTCCATTTGTTTAGGTTTTGGTATTCTTCTGTTCCAAATGTATTCTATTCCATAGTTATTGTGTTTCAAATGGCAAAAGTTATTTCTTTTTAGGTTATAGCAATTTAAATTTATTTAAATTAGCTAATTTGTAATTCCATTTATTGCCCTTTTTATTCCCTTTGATTTGATTCTAAATTTGTTGTTCTCGGTTAAAAATCTCATCTTTATGATCAACGTGATCCACTTGTCTTCGCCCACCTCCCCTGCTATCTGCAACTATATGGGATACTTCTCGTATAGACCCCTGACCCACTTTAGAAATCGTTCTGGCGGTACTGCACTCTACATTAAAAATAATATCCCGCATCATCGTCTGATCGTGCCGGTCTTCACGAAGCTTGAAAGCACGCTCATTAAGGTTTCTATTCCAAATTTAGTCCCGATTGCATTTGCTTCGGTGTATATCCCTCCAGTAAATAGAACCCCTTTTCCTACTAAAGAGCTCGAAGCACTTTTCGGACTTTGCAGTAATATGGTCATTGCTGGCGATCTAAACGCACGCCATACTAACTGGGACACAGCTTCAAATCAGTATGGCATTACTCTAAATCAATTGGCTCAGTGCGCCAACGAGCGGATTGTAGCTCCGCCCACTCCGACTCACTTCTTCACAGGAAGGAGCCCCACTACTATTGATCTGGCTGTTTTTCGGAACATACCTTTTGACTACACGATCAGAACAGATGTAAATCTGACTTCTGACCACCTTCCTGTGATACTGACCTTAAGCTTTGATAAAATCACTTTAGACCATCCTTCGGAGCTACACACAAATTGGGACGATTACCGTCATGTTCTTCAAAATTTTAAAGCGCCCCCCCCCCCTCAAAATTACCAGCACTGATGACATTGAAAACTGTGTCATCAAAATGAACCATATACTGCTTGAGGCAGTTGCTGCAGCCTCAAAACCTAAAAAATCATGCCCTAATTATCACACTCTTCCAGGTGATATTAGGGACAAATTAAGCAGCATAATCGGTTACAGAAGGATTGGCGCACTAGGTTTCCTGATTACCGCGCTCAATTCCGTAAACTCCAAAACGAAGTCAAAGCTATGATTAGAACTCACACCCAGCAACGATGGCGTACACACCTTGAGGGACTTACACCTACGAATCACAGTCTCTGGCGAACAGCAAAAACACTTCGAACCACGAAAATTGCAATTCCGCCCATTAACGGCCTACACTGACTCGCCCAGACTGCGGAGGAAAAAGCTAATGCTTTTGCAGACAGCTTGGAACTCCAATTTTCACCACACATTGACCATAACTTCAGCCACACATACACTGAAACTGAAAACAATCTACAACAGACCAATCACAACGCTCTACACGTACAAGCACCCAACGACTTGGAGAGAGTCTCTCTGGCTGAACTACTACATATCGTTGATGGATTGAATGTCAAAAAATCTCCCGGTCTTGATAAAATTAGCAATCGCATCATAAAGAACCTTCCTGATTTGTACTTATGTTGGATTACCATGCTTTTTAACCATATGTTGGACTACCGCTTTTTTCTCCAAAGCTGGAAAACTGCCGTTATTGCCTTATTCCAAAAAATTCTCAAAATCTCTCGCTTTCCGAGAACTACAGACAAATAAGCTTGTTTTCTAGTTTTTCCAAAATTTGCGAATTGGTGTTGCTTAGACGTTTGAATAATTTCCGCCAGTCGAAGAATATTATTTCAGCCAATCAGCATGGTTTTCGTACTGAGCATTCTACGCATTCCCAGCTTATGCGGGTTGTAGAAACAATTCACAAAAACGCTACCAACAGACAATATACTACTATTGTTTTTCTGGACGTGGTGAAAGCCTTTGATAAAACGTACTTGCCCGAGCTTATTACTAAGTTGGTGCGACTTGGCATTTCGACGCAACTTTTGGCTATCATCAACTCGTATCTCACTAATAGATACTTCCGCGTGCGAGTTGATAAATCTCTCTCTTCTGTCAGACCGATCAAGGCCGGGGTTCCCTAAGGAGGAAACCTCAGTGCGCTTCTGTTTAAGATCTTCATCAACGATATTCCAAGCATACCACAAGTTAAGCTGGCCATCTTTGCAGATGATACAGCGCTTATCGCACGCAGCTGCTCACCACAAAACTTCATAAACACACTACAAAGCTATATCAAACATAGCTTTGAGCACTGGCTCGTTTCCTGGAGGATCCAAATTAATGCTTCCAAGAGTGCAGTAGTAATCTTCAAACCGTACTACCGAGAATTAAATCATAATTTTGTACTTAATATTTGTAAGCAGTCCATCCCCTTCTGCAACTCCGCTAAGTATTTGGGCGTCATTTTGGACGCCCATATGACTTAGAGATCACATCGACTCTAAAATTGAATCTGCTAATAAGACTTACCACGCCCTCCTTCCCATTCTCGGTAGAAAATCCCACCTCTCCCTTAATAACAAAGTTACTATTTACAAACAAATCATCGTACCTGGATTTTTGTACGCCTGCCCAGTATGGGGGGCGGTGGCAAACGTCCATATTCAGAAACTGCAAGTTTTCCAAAACAAAGTTCTGCGTTGTATCGCTAATGCACCCAGGTGTCATAGTGATTTATGACTGTACGAGTGTGAAACACGACATTTTTCTGTTCTTCCCAAAAACGTTCTCTTTCGGAATCCATTTTTATTCCAAGGTTTTAATTCTGTTCGAGTTTGCACTTTTGATGCAGAAAGCGTGGGATCTCGCTTCCGCAGATGTTCCGAAGATAATTTCTTATTTCTTTAATTATTGCCCAGGGCAGTGGCTTCGTTTCTGCAGGAGATGGCGCGAGGTTGCCGCACAAAAGCCGTTTGATGCTACATTTAATGTCGTGCAAGAAGTTGAAGGTCGGGGCGACCGATATTTCCATTTTTCACAGTAGAGGGGCTCGCTTGGCCCTGAGTTTTCGTTGGAGAAGGAGCTATTTTTTTCTCGCTCCGGAAAATTCGGACACAAAAGAATTCGACCCAACGGTCATTTTTGCGTTTCGGATTATACTTTGATTCAGAAGGAATCTTATAATCCGTGTGGGCCAAGACAATTTCTTTTATTGCCAAATTATTAATATCTCCTTTATTTATTTCAGATCTAAATTCGGAAAATTCTGAATAGTTGACAAAGAAGTCGAGCGCGATGATATCCGGTATGACTGGCAGTTTCGAAAAGATCATAGAGTTACCCCAACCAAGTTTGCTAAGTCTCGAGATGTATTTGGATGTGCTACAATAAAGATGTGAACTCTGCCAATGTATTTGGATCTTTGGATCATTTCCATAAAAATCTTGGAGTGAATTTTCTCGGCAAGAATTTAACCTGTGCGTGCACGATTTGCTTCTTGATCCCTTGAGATCTTGAGTCGAAGTACTCATATCTAAATCAGTGCGTGTGTGAAATTGGTAATATGAAACTGTGATGAAGTATTCAGGTATTTATTAGATTCTAGTAGCATGTAGAGAAAACATCGAAATTCTAAAAGGAGAATTTCGGATTCTAAATTGAGTCCAGAATTTCAGTCGATAAAGTGAACCACATTTAATTCATATCAAGAGTAATTATATTCAATGTGTGAATATATATAAAAAATGTCGTGTTTAATGCTTCTAGTATTATAGAGTTTGATGACATTTAAGTTCAAAGGCCAAATATTACCTAAATATATTTAATACAGAAATTGGCCAGAATTATCTTCAATGTTTTTATATTTTCATAATATATATATTTAAATATTTAAATAAAAAAGGAGTTATTTAAGATAATTTGGAATCATGTTTTCCGAACTTGACGTTGTTACTTTGTCGTGTGCCTGTGTGTCCAGTTTGCATTTTGTAAGCCTGGGCAGCCGTACCTGAGTTATTGCAAATACACAACGCTAATGTAAGTAAACGTACTTAATATCTAATTTATTTCTGTTTGTGTGATCCTTGGAAGGGGGCTTAATTTCATAACTCCATTCCGCCCTCCTGTCCTTGGATACACATTCTGGTGCACATAAATAGAATTGTTTATTTCCGTTACACACTTTAAAGTTTGTGTGTGCGCCCCTTTACTGTGTGACACAGGTACGTCCAGAACGAAGTTATTCATCATGATGTCAAAGTCTCGGGAGTTATCGAGCAAATTTTGATCCATTCACTAAATTTCAACAAAATTAATTCTAGCAGACCCTGCTTGAGGGACGTTAATCAGATGTACAACCCTATCGCGCCTTCTTATCTCAGGAAGCGTCGACCTAGGCATTTTCTGTTTAGCACTATCGGTACTAAATGGAAGAAGCGTCGATTTGTCGTTCCCCCAGCAGGTGTCTTGTAACTTGAACAACGGTAGATGGCGGCACTTTACCGTCAAGCCGTTCCGTTCATCTTTTTCCTGGCCCAGCCACTGGCCAACCAGATTGCTTGCATTTGCCCGCGTTTTATCTATGATAGACCAGTACCTACTTCAATCCACGTTTCCCTTAATTTAATTAATTTCAGTGTCTCTGATTTGTGCCTTTTTCTTGTTTTGTACGTAACATTATCCTTATAGATTAATTTGTAAAACTCTTAAATTCCTAACTTTAACTTTTTCGATTCGCTTCAAAGTCTTGTTTAACTTAATTGTTATTCAAATTTTTAATTTTCAATTTTTAATTTTCAATTTAATTTTAATGTAATATCAAAATTCTGTAGAGACTTGCTCTCTTTTAGTTATCTTGCTCTAGCGGCATTTCTGCCCCTTCCCTTTCCACTGACTTGCAGGCTGAAGCCGGCCAAGGCACTCAACCAATTGAATTTCACCAACTAGCAACCGCCCATCTAGCGCCCTCATTGGAGCAGAGCGCCATTGCTATACTTCACGCATATGCTATATCTACAGAAAGGTGAACGAATTGCTATTTTTGATGTGGGGTTGAGTGCTCCAGCACAGGGACCTCGTAAGGATGCGCCTTGGATTGGAATTATGCCGAATTCGTATATTCCAAATCGTTTCACTTCATTTCTTTTTAATTTAGTCTGCTTTAAACTTTCTCTTCTCTTCCTTAAAATTTTGAGTTTTTGATTGGTTGACCGTAATATTAAAATCGTCTGTCATTAATTCTTTTATAGTTCATCGATAATTTGTTTATGATGGATATCAGCAATTTCTGTCAGTATATATATAGATTCGCTCTCCTTCTCTCTCTCTTTTTTCTTTTGGATTAGAACTGAAGATGTGATTTTTGCTAGGTGGTGTAATTGCGCTTCCGCGCTCGTATGCGTTTCATCGCATTGGAACGAAGGTGATGTTTAGTCTATACACTCAAAAGCCTCTGAATTTGTTATGTCTGCAAAAACTGAAATGATGTTTTGATCTCCTGCCTGTTGGGAGCAATGTGGTCGATGTTTATCAAAGTATCGTCGACGCCTTTGGAATAATTGTCTAGTAATCGGAGGTCGGATTTGTTCCTTCATAATGAACTGAGTCGTTTAATTTTTCCGAGTCACAGGACCGGACCTCCAAATGTTTACTTCTCGGATTTTGATGACTGAACCGTGTGTGTTTTTGATTCCGAGCGATGTCCACTGGCGGTCTGCTACGTTCGACTGAGTTTTCTATGATGCGAAGGAGCTGCCCGTTTTTGTGCTGATCAAGTTTCGGGAGAGTTCTTTTCGTGAGGTGTTGGAGCACCATATTCCACTTAAATAGCTGAACTCACTTGATATACCGATACTTTATGGGAGATACGTTTCCATTAGCTTTTTCTGGAGCAAAGGAGGACTGTACCAAAGCTGATGATGATGATTGACATCGAATTCCTCCTCGAGACTTTATTTCGGCCGTTCAGTATTTTTCCGTTTATGGGTGATATCATTTTTTAATTCTATTCTTTTGCAGTATTTTAAAGTTTAAATGTATTTAGTTGGAATATAAGATCCCTTATATATTTTAAGTTCCGAATCCTGGATTATTGTTATGTAATTCTTCTTTGGGTTTTAACTTTTAGTTGAGATATTTATTATATTCTAAATTTCCTTTCTGGCTAATATGTTCTTTTTTATGCTAAATTCTAGTTTGGTAAATAATTCTATAATGTTAAAATAACTTAATTTAAACATTAAAAGCTGTTTTTTTAACTTTTAATATTCTAACTTTTTTACTATCACCGGCCACTTTATTAATTCAATTTATTTATTTTATTTATTTATGATATGTAATTTAATTTGTTTGTAAATTTTAACGGTTCTTTAAAAGTGAAGTTAAAATTTTAATAAACGTTAGATTTGGAAAACTAATTTGTGTTCTCTCTCTTTTCTTTAATGTGTTCTATTTTTAAGAAAGTGCCATTTTGATATTTTACAGGTGAGTATATTTTTATGCATTTAGGAATAACTGGTCAATAGATCCACTTTGGTTTATTTCAGATACTTTTCAGGATTTTAGGAACTTTAGAACTTTGCAAAGTTTAGGTACTTTACAAGTTTTGCAGTATTTAGAATGTTTTGGTTCAATTTTTAGGACAAAATCTAATATAAAAAACTACGTATGCTCAAATATATCCATTAAATGCTTGTTTTATACGTAATTTTTAACGAAGAAAAGAATAAGACCAACCCCATTGCACTAGGACCAGCCGTCCTCGAGATATTTTAGTTTTTTCGTATTTTTCTACTCCACCTTTGAAAATAAGTCCAGTTACCAAATTAGAACGAAAATTGAATTAAAAGTGCATAAATTTAATTAAAATAAAGAGAACGTGGATAAAAGTCTGCAGAGAAAGTCATGTGCTGCTCACATCAAATTTTTGCTTTCTCTGCAATACATGGTAATGTATAGGGGAAGTATTGGATCATACCAAAAATCATAATTCGGGTTTTAACGGATCTACACGTTTTGGGACACGTTTAGGAAAATAGCTAATCTGATTATGCATAGCCTAAAACGTGTAAATCCATAAAAACTATACTTCCAACTCCATCTCAGTACTAGTCCCACTCCAGTATTCCAATCCCATTCCAGTACTACTTCCATTCCAATATTCCAATACCATTTCAATCTCGACCCCCACAAATTTTACGCTAAAATAGCTTTTCTGACTCTGCATAGCCTAAAACGTGTAAATCCATAAAAACTCTATTTTCAGTTCCATTCCAATACAACTCAATGCATTACCATGTGAAGCATCGAATGTAATAAACACTCTGAAAATCGTGTTGTAGTTTTCCATTAATTGTTATGTGAATCGTTAATACGAATATTTTTCAATAAAATGCATATTTACCAACGTAAGAAAAATATGCTATACTAAGAAAAACAAGATAAATAAACGCAATTCTTAAGTTTAGAAGAAAGCTGATCTGATTGTTTTTTCTGTTTCAATTCCAGTCACTTGTTGGTAAGAACTTTTATAGAAAAAATGCTGTCAGAAAAAAGTTAACAATTTTCTTTCTTTATTTACTTATAGGAAAACTGATAAAGTTGCTTCTACATAAAAAGGGGCATTTTTCCGAAATATCTTTTAATTGGACTTTTCTCGTATTTTGAATGTCTGTAAAGACAGAAAATTGAACGTTCAATTAAAGATATGATACTAAAGTTGATAATATTTAGTAAATAAGTAAATAAAGAAATCTAACATAAATTGCTTCGCAAATACAATGCTGTTTTCGAATCTGCAATACTTTACTTTGTGATTTCTTTATCAGATCTTGTGGCAGATACACTTCGGCGAATATTTTAATTTTCCATCCTCACTATAACCGACTGATGTGGCAAAACATTGCAGACATTAACTCATTGTGCTTTGTTTGTAACATTGCTATCACAATATTTAACTATTTAAAATTTTATATTTTGGGCAATTAACTCTTTTAAATATTTTAAATGTCTAAACACGTGATAATTTACGAACCTCTTTGGTGATAACAAAGTTGGTAGCAGCCGACTAAAATTGTTTGAGATAGAGCTTAGACTAAAGGACGCCAATTTCAGTCTATATAAATTAAATTGAAAATCTGTCTGTGAGTGTGTGTGTGTGTCTTACCATCAGGAAAGAACGACTGCACCGAATTTCATGAAATTTTATGGGTAACCTCGGAATAGTCCCACTTAATATTTTGTCCATGTTTCGAATTTCTAGGATCAGCGGCTATCTAGATATTAATTATAAATGCACAGTTAAACTTTCCATAGACATAGCATTATGCAGCCGATATTTTTTCCGCAAATTTATTTGAAGAAAATGATATGTTGCTATACAACGGAATTGAATGCAATGAGATATATAGCAGACTTTTATTAAATCTTTTCCGATTTAAATAATTAAGAAATGCATATATAAATATATTTTATTGGAATTACATTTCTGACTGAATTACATCAATAACAGCTTTCTGTCGAAAACTTTACTGAGACAATTGATATTTTCAATTTCGTTAGTCATCCCCTTTATTTAGGCAAATATTTTTCAAACTCATATAGCGTGAGTTTAGCCAATTGCCAATTATTTTAACCAATTGCTGTAACAGAATAAAGATGGTACGTGTATAATTTCTAAGCGCATTTTACCGCTTTCATTTTGGCATATGTTGATCCAATATCATAGCGTCTTTATATTGGCATATATTGATCCAATTTTAAATTGTTTATAAATTTATTTACAAAAGAAACATGGATCTTTTATTCTTCAGATCTGCCTGTGAAGATAGATTTGTATAGTGAGAACAGATATTCTTATACTTTTTTTTAGGAGAATTAAATTAAAAATTTTAATAGAATTGTTTGAATAACAATGCCACTTAGAATACTATAGAAATTTGCACATATCTGTGAATTTTAAGTACTTTATATATTATATATTCCGTACAAAGAACGGGTATATTGCTAGTTTTCTATAAATTTGGAGCCAGCTGTGCAATGTAGTAGGCTTGAATTATGCACGAGCCACCGGGGCTGGGGTCATTAAACTTACAGGGCTCCGAATTTTATCATAATAGCCTGAAACTTCTAAATGTTTTTAAAATAAATAAGAATATCAGTGACATGTAAAAAAATTTCAGCAAAATTATTCAATATTGCAGCAAAATAAAGGTTGTACAATCTAGATACTTTAAGCATTTATTTGCAAAATATATGTAAATGTTTTGTTGGGAGCTCCTAAATGCAATTAGGGTCTGGGACCCATTTATTGCAAGTCATAGGTCCTGAATATAAGGCAGAGTCCAGCATCTGGTCTGGTACCCGTGGTTGTTCGCGTATGAAGGTGGGTTTCGGGTCAGGTATTCTTATTGTTAAAATTACATGTTGGGTTTCTGCAGGGCGGGTTTCAGGTCCTACTGCAAAAATTAGTTTTATGGACTATATATTATCATTTCTTTTATTTTTAAAGTAACTGGGTAAATGCATGAACGGAGGTTATAAACTGTAAACACCTAAAAAATAAGGCATTTTCGTTGAAAATTTAAAACGAACTGAATAAAATATTTTACTTGTAATCATTTTGAAATAACTCTAATAGTTATTTTCTAGATATTGTTCATAGATGACAGCACTAAATTAGGGAGGACGTAATAATTACGAATAGTAGGTTTTTTTCTCATTAGGTGGCGCCACCAAAATAAGTAAATAAAGTCATATACTATAATACAGTTAGACCTGTTTGAAACGGGATCTTCAGGAAACGGAAAATATTTTTAGAAGCGTCTAAAAATATAGGACATGTATGTTATTTCCCGTGTGAAACGGAACCTGCATAACGCGGAAACAGACGGTCAACTTAATATAATTCATTAATAATGCACGTTCACCTGTTGTAATGTACTAAGAACGTAAAATTAATCCAACTGTTTCAGCCATTTATTTCCAAGAGAATAATAGTGTCACCTTTTAAATTAAAACAGTACCACTAAAAAGGAACTTTCTATTAAATCACATGGCGATTTGAACGAGAACGATTCGTGCGAGCGTTCTAAAGGATTAATCAATCGTTTTTTTTATGGCGAAAGTTGTTTCAAAACTTCAAGTTAACTTTCAGTTAATCGGGGAGACCTGAAATGCTAGAAACATTAATCCATGCACGATTTTTAACTGAAAGTTACATCATTACTATGAAATTTATCCAAAAAACGACGTTGAATTATTTTAAAAGTTCATCTCAATAAAAGCAATCTGATGTGGGCAGCACATGACTTTCGCTACAAATTGAAATTCCTTTCCGTATTTTTTATTTCATGATGCATTAAACTGAGTTTAATTGCAGAAAATAACATGAATACTTTTCTGATATTATATCGAATTTACAGGTTTAATGCATATTAGATTCTTTTGGCAACTTAATGCACTTTAAAATCTTTAGCTCTTCAAAATTCCCAAAACTAAAATATCTCGAGAACATTTTCAATTTAGTGTTATGCCGTCCTAAATTGCATGAAGAACAAGTACTTAAATTACTAAATTTGCTGAAATATATTAAATATTTCACATTTTCACGATCTTTACCGGCAATTAAAGAAAAGGGTAATTTTATTTTTCCGAATCATGTCAAAATCTAATTAGGATCAGGATAACCCCTAAGGGACGTAACTACTAAATTTTAAGAAATTTTATCAAATCGTCTTCAGCTTCCCTACATTAAAAAAAATTAATACCTCCAGAATGGTCCATTTTAGGGGAATGGGATTGGTCTTATTCTTTTCACCATCAAAAATTACGCATAAAACATGTATTTAATTGATACATTTGTTGTATTTTATTTTAGATAATGACGATTTTTGGCGACCATTTCACAAAAAAAAGTAAATTTTTTTTAATCGTACCAAAATCTAACTAGCATCACGGTAACTCACAACCAACTTATCTACGAAATTTTGTAAAATTCGGTCAATTAGTTTCTCAGCTAAAGTGGATACATGCAATCTTTGTGGACCATTTTGCAAACTACAAGTGAATTACCTACCAAATTTTGTAAAATTTGGTTTATAAGAATTTTAGCTGGAGTGAATACATGCAATTTTTGCGGGTTATTTCGCAAAAAAAAAGGCAGGTTCTTTTATCTCATATCGTACGAAAATCTAATTAGCACCAGGGTAACCCACAAGTGACTTACCTGTAAAAATTTAAGAAATTTGGTCAATTAGTTATTGAGTTAGAGTGGATACATATATTGCACAGACAAACACACACTCAAACGTCACGCTAAAAATGGTTATTTCGTATTTTAGAGGTCCCAAAACGTGTAGATCCGTCGAAAACTCGAGTTGTGATTTTCGATACGATTCCCATACTTTTCCTTTACATTACCATGTATTGCAGGGGAGTCATAATGGTTTTCTGTTGTTGTTGTTGTCATTGTTGTTGTTATTTTTTTTTTTGTTTCATAGTAAGTGCTAGCATTTCTCTGATAAGTAAACTTCTATATTTTTAAGGTATGGTAATAGGCTAACAGTCAAGGACATGGGTTATATTATTAACACTTTACAACAAAGTTGAAAAGTGTTTATGACTTTGTTCATTCTGTCTGTCTGTCTGTCTGTCCGTTAGCACGATAACTGCCGTAAAAATGACTTAATCAAAATGAAATTTTAGTATGTTGTTCAGATAGTCTGTAGGACCTTTGGGAATATAAATGAATAATATCACCCAATTAGTTTTGGATTGAACCCGGGTTGAAAAAATGAAATACATTGAGCCCTATGGGACATAATTTTTCAAACATTTTTTAAGCGGATTTAAAATTCACAAATTGCTTCGAAAATTTTAGGTAATATTTAAATTGTTCCATAAAATATATAAAAAAAATTCAGCGAAATATATTCAATAGTTTTTTAAATAAAAATTAAAAGAATAATTACACCTCTTATATGAAACGATCACGTGACCATGATATGAAACGATCACATGATCCACTTCAAAATGATATATGGCATCCATCTTGTTTCAAAATTGTGATTTTTTAAGTTCTTTTTAATTCATATTAAGTGTTGTATCCGTCTTAAAACTACTTTATTTTTGCTTAAATTCTGTGCATCTACATACTGAAACAACGCAAATACAATATATTTGTGTTTAAATGATTATCCAAATTTGGTTATTTCTACAATGAAGCCTATTTTTCACTTATGTAAAATGTAAACAGCAAAATACGTAGAATGAGTTGTATTAGAATTGCTTTAACACAAAATAATTTAGTTCATGGAGTCTGCATGGCTGATATGAATGAAATACTAATTGATTTTATAAAGATAAGGACGATTTTTTTCGATGAAGTTTTAAGCATACAGTTTAATTAGTTGTAGCTCCATGGTCTTAATTTTTAAATAAAATAAATTATTATAGTATTGTGATGAATGAAATGAATGGGAGAAAGTTATGAAGGAAATCCTGTTTTTATAAAAAGATCCAGGCGTGTTATTTTTTCTATGACGTCATTTTAAATAGTTTCAGTTGTTTTCGATGAAGTTTTCAAATATAATAAATTATCGTAGTATTATGATAGTTTTAAAAATATTGCCGTGGAATGTATCGCATTTTAAAGATATTTAAACCAGGCAATTTATATTTCAATGCCGTCATTTGAATGAAGTTCATTTTTTTCAATGAAGGTTTAAGTTTTCAAATATAATAAATTAATGTAGTATTGTGATAAGTTTCAAAATATTACCGAGGAATGTATAGCATTTTAGAGATGTTTAAATAAAATTGCATTGAAGTTGGAAAGTGTTTCATAATCAATGCTTTAAGCATGATTGATCTTTCTTGTTTTTATATTTGCACATGCTCCTGTGATGGCAATACAAATTTAGAATAATTCATTAAGCTATTATAGCATAATATAGTATTAATTAAGTGCATCTAAATAAAATTTTCAGAATTTTTTAAGTCATGAATAGCTAAGCAATTACATATGGACATATATATGCAGGTGTGTGTGTGCATTCTAATTTCCATAAATGTTTTATTAAAATTGAAAGATTCGTGTTGAAATACTTTGTTTGTACGTTAAAGCCCTTTTATTTACTGAAGAGGACACAGTACTTGTTGGATGAATAAATCAACTATTCATCAGTGACGAAGCGTTATAAAATAATTTAGGGAGGCAGTGAACCGGGGGTCAAAATATGCCAATGAATTTTCATGCTATATATTTTGCCTGGGTTACAAATAAAGTAAAAATATAAGGTAAACTTCCGATTATCGGGCACTTTCAGGACTTCAGCAATGCTGGATTAATAAATATGCCGGATTATCGGATATCAAACTAACCTGGGGTAAAAAATTAGTAATATTTATTTAAAACAAAATAGAGGGCAATAAATGTGATATTTTTTTATCTAAAGCGCTGCACAGACTGAATTACACTATACAGTAAGTGAAAAACATTTAAATTAATTTAAAAATTATAAGGTAAACTGCAGTGAACAAAAATCTGCATATAAAAGCATTTAGCCTATTACAGTAGATGTCTCTCAGTACAGCCTAGTAGACTCAATACAGTGCCGGCGACAGAATTTTGGGGCCCCAATGCAACAAATTCGCACCCCCCTACTACCCCTTATTTTACAAATTATTAACATTTTTCGTACTATTTATGCTACACGGGACCCCAAGACTAACAGTTCCTTATTCTAAGCATCCCTTTGTATCTACCTACCAGCGACTATGGACCTGAATGCGGTTCGAGAGGTTTGCTGGACTATAATGCTGCAATATTTTGTTATTTTTGCTTATATACGCCGCTCAATTTTTTTATTATCCTTCGCATAAAGTGTATTTTACGTATTAATAAAATCATATATTTTAACAGAATGTTTTGCATAACAATGTTATTTAGAATACTTATTATAGGAATTTACACATAATTGTGAATTTTAAGTTTCTTTACTTTATATATTCCATACGAAGAACTTGTATACTGGCCAGAATACCATAAAATAAAAGCAATATATACACTACTTCATACACAATCAAACTACGATATGCACTTCATACACAATCAAAGTACGATATGCACTTCATATAATCAAAGTACGATATGCACTTCATGTAATCAAAGTACGATATGCACTTCATATAATCAAAGTACGATATGCACTTCATATAATCAAAGTACGATATGCACTTCATATAATCAAAGTACGATATGCACTTATGTCTTATACTAAAAGCAACATACATTGTTAACGATTACTCATTTTCTTATGATCATGTTTTATTGTGGCAGTTATACAGCAAATCGTAATGTATTTATTTACTTCTCCATTTCCGAACCTCAACTATTCCAAGTAACTTCGAAGTTACAATTAATGATTTCCAGAATTATACCAAACTTTACAAAGTGATCATGCAAACCTCAAGGTTTAGAGCTGACGACAATAAATTCCACAACACATTTCAACTATGTTCACATATTTTATTTAAATGTTCTATGACTACACAATAAGATTGTTTCCTAAAATCATATATGAACTGTCTTGAACCACATGATTAAGTGTTCTCCGTCCTTCATAATAAGTTTGTCGGGACCTGTAATAAAATAATGAATCTATTAATAACACTACAAATGTTGTTTACCTAATTCAGAGTATCTTAAAGAACAGAAACAATGCCCCTTTAACCTCGTATACAGGGTGGAACAATTACCCGTGGTTCACATTTAAGAAATGCTTCAAATAAGGTAGACTGTAACATGCTCCGACAGCTTTGATCACATGACACGTTTTAGTAAAAAAAATCTGATGTGGGCAGCACATGACTGTCCTTATATAATGTAATGAATTTACTATTTTTACAGTAAAAAAAAAATAGGTTTTTCTTATAGTAGATACTAATATTCCTTCCAAGATATTGAATTTTCGACAATTAGTCGCCAGTTTCATTGATTTAGCGTCATTTTTATCCATTTGGCGAGATTTCCGTTAATTTGACAACATTTCAAAAAGTCGCCAAGTTGGCGACATTCCGCCAAATTCGTCGCCAAAATCTCGCCAAGCGTTATGCACTAAGAAATAAGTTATTTTTACAGCAGACAAATGACTATTGGCGTTCAAATACAAACGTATTACTCAAAATATCTTTTTTCATGAATGGAACGAGCTAAATCCACGAGAATGATGTCACTCAATTTATCGCATGGTATTACATATGAAAAATGAACATGTTTTTCAATAGGAAATATATTTTTTTTATTTTATATGACTTTTTGATAATTTTTTTGAAAAATGTACAATATCTCAAAAACGGTTCATGTTAGCGTTCTAAAATTTATGTCAATCGTTTTCTAATGAAAAATTACTTAAGAAATATCTATTTGCGTAACTTTATTAGTGGTTTTGATTTTTTGACGATTTTTTCAACATTTCATTCGAAAATTTAGGGGGGTTCTGATTATTCAATTGCATATAAAAACAATAGGCTTCTAGTGTGTACGGATTGTGATTTTTGTACCAAATTTGGTTCGAATCGGTCCATTCGTTCGTCAGTTATCGTCTCCACAGGCTCACTGACACACACACACACACACACACAGACATCACTTCAAAAATGTTTGATTCGTGATCAGGGATGCTTGAAACGTGCTCTCCCGTCGAAAACTCGAATTCGAATTTTCGACCCCGTCACAATACTTTTATTATACATTATGTATATAAGGAAAGTAAAAAGTACAAAATTTAACTTTTTATAAGAACCCTTTACAACTGAATTTTTCATTAAAAACTTGGTCCTCGTTATTTAAAGATCTTAAAAAAAGTTCTAAATTATGCCAAATTAGTCGTGAAAAAATTGTAAAAGCTAAAGCACTCTGACTCGATCAAAAGAAACGACATTGTTGGTCGTAATCAAATTTGCCATCTATGGTTTTATTAAAAAAATTTAAAGCATCTATTTCTCAGGGTCTACTATACATAGGGCTTAAATGCGAATAATGTGGATTCCGCGTGGAATTCCAAAAGGGGGTGGGCTTGGCGTTGGGGAGTGGGGTTCTCTGTAAATTTCCGCTTCCTGTTCTTTGTCCGCTTTATAATTTTTCCTGCAAACATTTATTTTGCAGGATTGAAAATAGATCATAATCTAAGATCACTAGTAGCAATCTAATATTGGCTTATTATAGGCTCCAATTTTGGACCAATATGAAAAGTGAACATTTTGACGGAATTGGCCCAATATTGGCTTAAAATATTGGGACAATATTATGCCAATATTTCCAATGTAACACCAATATCGGCTTAATATTGTAGTGAAAATATTGGACAATATTAGAGGCCAATGTAACTCCAATATTTGCCCCATATTGGAATTACATTGGAAATATTTCCAATGTAATGCCAAGCTATACCATATTGGTCCAATATTGGACCAATATTAAATGCTACTAGGGAGAGACCTTAGAGGATGACTAATATGGATTCAACATTAAATTTTGGATGTGGATCCAAAAGTGGATGTGGATCTCATTAAGGATTTAAACTTCCCATTTTCGAGATGTCGCTTTCGATTCAAAAATTTAGATTTTCCTTGCATCTATTTTTCAAGATTGGATGTAGAAAGAATTTAGATTATAACTGTTAAGGATTCAGTATTAAAATTTAGAAGCGCTAGAGGGGTTTACTAAAAGTACCCACTTCCGATTCAGAAATTTTCCTTAAAGCATCTATTTCTCAGGATTAGCTATAGATAGATCTTAGACGATGGCTAATAGGAATTCAGCATTAAATTCCAGAGGGAGTTGTAGGATTCACTAAAGATTTAAATTTTCGGTTCTTATATACTTCCAATTCAAAAATTTCCCTTGAAGCATATTTTTTCAAAATCGATTATAGATAGATATTAGATAATAATTAATATGGACTTAGCATTAAATTCTAGTGGAAACCAGTGTTTCTTTCAGGCATACATCCTATTATTCGCCCTCCTCGGAGATATTTTATGTTAACTTAGTTTCTATTTATGCTATAGCATTTGGATATATTTATACAGGGCAATTGAGAAAACTTGCCCCACTTCCCTAAAGTTTGATATGCCCCCTCTCCCCCTGCCAAAATGTCCTGAAAGACTGCCTGGTGGAAACTAAGTGCGGAAACTATTTAAATTTTCCTTGCTATATCTATTTCTCAGAATTGGCTACATATAGAGCTTAGCTGATGACTGATATACATACAACATCGAATTTCGTGAGGTAGATGTTCACTAAGGATTTTCCCTTCCAGTGCTTGAGATGCCACTTCCAATTTTTCTGAAAATTCGTATGTCTGTATACTAAAGAAATGCGTAAAAGAGAATAAAAATTCTTAATAGTTCTGTGGCGATTGGGCGTCGCCGGGTCCCTGGTTCGGGGCCCGGCGACGCCCAATCGCCACAGTAACATACACCCCGCAGTTCCGTCAAAACTCAAGTGTATAGTACAAACTTGGGGCCCTTGCTACCATATGAAGGTTTCTTCATAAATTCCTTGTTTAAAATAAAATGTTTAAAAACGTTCTCATTCAAAATAACTTTCCTAGCAATGATTTTCTCAAACAGACCGCTCTTTGAGAAAATCACCACTAGGAGCATTATTTTGAATGTTTCTCTTGCCCATTGTGGACTTCTTATTCCATTACCTTTATTCTATTGAGTGAACCGTCCTAAACATTTTCAAAATAAAATATACTACTGAAAAACACTTACTTTTAGTGTGATGATGCACTCTACTGTCATCCTTAGAATCTTTTGTATGTAAAAGCCAAAACTTCAACGCTTCCGGATCATTCGTTATCCCTGCTATCTCGTATGCGTACACGTGGCCTGCATCATTTCTGTGCAAAAACCTGAAAATAAAAGCAAGTTATATTCAAAACTTTATTTCCTCTGAATGTAAAATATGGAAATCGTCATCCTTACAAAATTATTTATATTGCTGTAGTTACCTTCTACCAGCAAAATATAGAACTTTACGACAAATAATAGAACATTGTGACACGGAATACAACATTATAACAAAGAATAGAATGAATATTGCAATGATAAGGTATACTTTTTGCAGCTGTTGCAAACTCCAATCTACGTTGGGATTACTAATCTGATATCCATATTACAATTTTAACTAAGTTTTAACGTTCAGTTATCAATTAAACCGGTTCTCACCATTTTTATTTTGCATAGGAAATAATCATTCGAACTGCAGAAAGTGAAATCCAATGGCACATCTACCTTTCCGAAAGATCCATCAATATTCAGTATTTATCGAAAAGGTCCTCAAAATTGAACAAACTTTATGGGTAAAAAATTTCTGCACTCTTTGAAATCGGTTCTTTCCGTGGGTATTAATTGAGGCGCTGAAATGTATCGAAACTAATACAGGGTGTTTTTCATGTGAGAGCACAATATTGTTTTGCCGCCATTTTTCTCTAAAATGTTTGCCGTCAGTTGTGATTTGATTGTCATTCGGATGCCAACAATTATTCCCTATGACGAGTTTGACGCTTTAACAACGTGTTTTAGTGATTAAAACATTTTATCAAAATGGATCGTTTAGGATCCTATAACTCTAAGAAAATTACCACATTATTTTGGTATTCTTCATGTAAAGGCGCTATTTTGTTTTAGAATAATTTATTTTTTCACATACTGTTTACTCAATTAATGACATTATGTATGGAATATGAGATCGGCCAAATGACCGCATCTGGCCGCGAACACCAAGGGAATGTTGTAATTTTTGAGGACTCTCCATAGACGATTCATTTTGATAAAATGTTTTAATCACCAAAACACGTTGTTGAAGTATCAAATTCGCCATGAGGAATTGATAACGTCCGATTTGAACGACAATCAAATCACAATTGACGCCAAACGCTTTAGAGAAAAATGGCGGCAAAACAAAACGGTGGCCTTATACAAAAACATTCTATATCTGCAAGTACTACAGCTATTAATCTGTGGAAAATGCCAACACTCCAGAAATTTCATCCTGATCACTTCTAGAGCAATTGACAGCTAAAAATATCATAGATCTTCCCTCATCTTTCGTTGCATTTTTTCTATCGATCATCAAAGCTTGATAAATGTGGATAAATGTTTACCAACAAGCTCATATACATGGAGACAATACAATTCAGCCAGACAATACAATTTTGTTATTGAATCTATTGATATTTTATTTTGATTTTGTATATTTTGTTTTAATTCCATATATTTTGGTTTCAATTTTCACAATAATAAAGGTGGTTTATGCTTGTTGGGCCTACGGTTGTAGTAATCGCGGTATAAAAGAATCCAATTTAACTTTTCATATATGAAAAGTGTCATTGTACTTTCTTTTAAATAACTACATTTATGATATTTTGACTGAATAAAAGAATGTTGCTTGACTGAATAAAATACTAAAAATATTTAAGTTGAAATAAATAGTAATAAGTTGGGAAAATGTAAACTCGTTTTTTTGCAAAATTCAGTTTTAAAACCATATTATGATTTATAATATCATAGTTATTGGTAGCTACAGATCTTAAAATTTGCACATATAATACGTATTTATTAGCTAACTGGGACAGTATTAAAAAAATTCATTTCTTTATAGAACACTGAACATTTTTGTGTATTTCTAACTTTATTAGGTTTTCAGTTAAAGTTATGAGATTTCATTTTAATAGAAATCTTCCATGATGAATATAAAATATTTCTCAATATTTAACATCTGGTATGTATCATGGGCACCCATATGGGCTTTTGAAGGGGGTGGGCGGATTGAGGTCCCGAGAATGGAGCAAACCCCCCCTCCGCCTAAAAGAAATATTCAAGAATTGAAGCTTATAAATAAGAATTTTGAAGCATTTGAAAAACATTCTGAGCTATTATCGCAAAAAGAAGTTGTTAAAATATAAAAAACAATCCATTTTTTCATATAAGATTAACCTGACAAAGTAAATATTGCAAAGAGATTAGAAGGGCTGGACCCCCCTCCCCCCGCCTTATAGCCTATGTATGGGCACCAGGGTTAGGTTTTTAGGGTATAAAACCCAAATGTACAATACGTAGAAAACCTATCATACATAACTTTTTTACAGTACAAACGAAGATGTAATATGATTTTTAAACTTATTTCCTTACATTTTATTATTCAACATAGTTTACTTCTGCTGTTCTTTTATATTTAAATATGTATAAACATGGGCGTATTTATGGGGGGTCAGGGGGTTGAAAAACCACCCCTCTGGAAAACCGTTAATTTAATTAAAAGACATTCCTTACATAACATTTTAATAACATTACGAGTGAACTTCAATAGAAATATTGAGGTTTGATCACAATTTTTTATATAGCTTGATTTTGCATGTAGCTCGATTTTGCATATCGCTCGTTGGTATTTACTTATATTTGGGATCCGCCACCTGAGCCACCCTCATGACATCGTAGGCTGTGCTGTTTTCCGGCACACGCAAGTAGATGGTGTGGATCACGTCTTTTAGGTCTCCAATGTAGAGTGAGTACTGAACTTGAAACTTTTCGCCCAGCTTATCTGTCACATCAGTAATATCATCATCTGTAAAACAAGAATGTTTATTTAGTTTTCATTGTGATACACTTTTTTTTTTTTTTTTTTTCCGGCCACACAATTTGCTACCTTAAACCCTTGGGTTGGTCGTGTGGTCTGGGCCTTTAACACATTTGTTTTCTATGCGTAGTACTTGTCTTCCTTGACTAATTGCTCTTCCCAAACGTATTTGAATTTAATAAACAGTTGATTTAAAATGTCCGGTGCATGACCCCTATGATTGAAAATCACGGTTAACTATAGATACCAAGACTGCTCAAAAAGAACCTTTATATAACTATTTTTATAAATTAATTCGAAAAACATTCACTATCGAGAAAGGTTGATACCAGCAATCTAAAATAAGTGTCCTTTGTTTTCAAATGATTAATTGCGCATTAAATGATTGAGATTGCATTAATAATAGCACATGCGATTAAAAAACAAAATAAGAATTTATCGAAATCTCTCGCGTTACATTTTATTTTGATATTTTAAAACAAAAAAACTTACACTATTAAAACGCATCTCGAATTCTTTCAACAAGATATTTTTGGCCCGAATTTTAAAATTTTTTGCAGATAATTATATATATGTTTTTATTAGGTCACGGTCTTTTATAGAAATAAAATTAGTGAGCAATTCCGTCACCACTCTATTTCACATTTTTCGAATGAATATATTTGCGAATTTACAATAATAAATACTTTGTCTTTTATAATTTTTTGACTTAAAAGAATGACTTTTAATTTTGCAGTTTCGATAAATTAATAGAATGCAGTTTAGTTTGCGCGTATCGGAGAATAAACAACGAAGTTCTCGACGCTGAGACTTTTGGATGTACTCTTTTAGTCACTCCACCGGTTAAGCGTGGTATCGGCACCAGCGATGAGTGCATACTGACGTATATGTCCATGAGTATAACGGCACATCCGTTGCATTATTTAGTTATATCCTTGTCACATTTCTTTCATGATTTACTTCTTACGCCCCAACCTAGAATTCTTCACATGAAAAGTATTTTCATTAAAGTAGTTTGTACAGTGACTCCAAAAAGGAACCTGGCTACTTTCCCCCATTGAAATTTATCGATAAAAATGGCAATTTTTAATCGGAAACGCAGACATGACGACATGAATATTGAACTGTATGTGGCACACAAATAGAAAGATGCAGAACTAAAATTATGATTAACATTATTTATCATTACGTTGTGCGTTGTGTTTGCAATAACCCTCCAATTATTTATCATTAACATATCTATCTTTATCTCTTAACATGGTCTTAAATTCGTATATAGTGGACTCATTAACTAAATCGTACATTGCTTTATTGTGCCGCTCTCTCTCTCTATAAACCCTCCAATTATTTACTTCGCGTGAATCCTGTAAAGGAATATTAATTGCTACGTTACCAAAAGGATTAATCCAATTTAACATTAACAATATCTTTTTTTTCAAATGGCCAGGCACTTTGACTTTCGTCATTCGCCTTTATTACAGCGGCCAGAGTGTGAACCATTTAGCCGTCTATTGACGTTGCCCCAGGCGCACCAGAGGGGGGCGGATCACATTGCGCCCACAACACAAACATCCATGCCTTACGTGGGGCTCGAACCCACAACGTGGCGGTCGAGCTATTGCTACGGAAACGCTTGCCTTGACCACTCGACAACCACGTCGGCGCATTAACAATAACATTTAATAACAACATAAATCCTTAACCATTCAATTAGAACACTTTATCATATTATTAAGTCGGAGGGAACATTGTGAGACCATTAAAGTCGCCTAAAATATATATATATACGACCTAATATTTCAATGGGCACATACCTTTAAGTCTGTCTTATGTTTTGCCAACGCCACGTAAGTTGCCGATCATATCACCGAAATAACTCGCAGTATTCTTTCACCGACTCGTGATATCGACGATAACTTTCACTCATGGCGCGCACACCCGCACTTATTGCATTCTCTTATTATCTGCATAAGTCATACTGTCATGTCTCCATCTTAAGTCGTATTATATCATCACTGCTGTAGTTGTTGATCAGTGTCCTTCTTAAGTCATGATCCCAGTTATCTTTTTAAGTCATATTGTAAAAGTTATCTGTTCCAAGTCATGTTAGTATGTCTATCTGATTCTCGGGTCACAGGTTGTGGTTCCCTCTTTCTCGGGGGCCTCATTTCCCCCCTTGCTTTCATTTGAAGCAGGGGTCTCCAAAATTTTTAGCATAAGGGCCACACTGACTCCTCCACTAAGTCCCAAGGGCCAGAGTGCAAGAGTCCAAGGGCCAAGAGTGCAGAACATTTAAAGAGCAATGGGGATATCAATATTTCCTGATTTAGTCAAGTAATAAGGCAATGTGTATAATTTACAATGAAACAATATCAGTCCCCAAAGAATACAATATAAAACGTCATTATGAAACTAAACATTCTCAGAATTACTCCAAGTTTACAGGAAGGCTACGGTTAGAAAAATATGAATCTTTGAAAAGCGGCTTGAAATCTCAGCAATTGTTGTTTAAGAAAGTAAATGCTGAACAAGAAGCAGCAACTCGTGCTAGTTTCCGCGTGGCTCATTCAATAGCGAAACAGGGGAAACCATTTACTGACAGCTACTGACAGTGAATTAATTAAGGATTGCATGATTGCAGCAGCAGAAGAAATGTGTCCAGAAAAAGCTGATTTATTTAAAAACATCAGTTTGTCAGCAAACACTGACTCGAACAAATATGCAGAAAATATATTAACTCAATTGTCTAACAAAAATCGACACTTAGAGTGGTTCTTTTTGGCCCTGGATGAGTCAACAGATGTTTCAGATACTGCTCAGGTGTTACTTTTTATTAGAGAGATAGATAAAAATTATGAAGTGTATGAAGAGCTTCTTGATGGTCATAGTATTCACGACACGATACTGAACAAGATACTTTTAAAGGAGTTGAAAATGCTGTTCAGAAAAACAATCTTCAATGGAAAAATTTGAAGTGTGTCACTACTGACGCTTTCGTATCAAAGGCCGTAGAAAATGACGGTGCTTCAAAATCATTAATCGTACATTTACATTAATCGTACAGTTACAGCTACATAAATCTCATTAATTATAATTATAATGTTTAATTTCATCATATGAATTACCTATGTATGCCACTTATTGTAAGTTTTTAGGATAAATCTCATCATTAATTACAGTTAAAATGTTCAATTTCATTATGTATGTCAGTTATTGCGTTTTTTAATTGGTCGTTAAATAAAAACATGCATTATAAATTTTACAATGTAATCAAAATAAACTATGACGGGCCGGATACCGGGCTTGTCCGGCACGCTACCGCGGGCCGGTGTTGGCCCGCGGGCCGTAGTTTGGAGACCCCTGATTTGAAGCATTGAATGTGATGTAATAAGTACGTTCTTTTCCATTGGATAATCATTATCCAATGGCGTGGTTCACATCCTCGTAAGGGCCAGCTCGGTCCCCTCTGTCACAGCGCTCCTAAATTTATGATTTTGTGACCTCTAGATTCACAGGTTGTGAAACCCGGCGTCATCCTGACTTACAGTATTGTTTGTCGTCTTGGCCACAATAAATTACACATATAAACCTGTCTCATCAAATGTGAGATCTATTTCTGGTCTCACACTGTATATAAAAAAATAAAATCCCTTTCGATTGTGAGTCATAAAGCTTTACCTGGAAGATAAAAGTCCTTCGCAGTTTCGCGAGTAATAATTGAGATATATCTCCATAATTCACTATTCCGAGGGTAAATGGACAGGCTCTTTCAGGACTTTTTGGTCAGGGGGACGAATGAAACTTTAGGGGACAAGTTTTCTTTTTGCCCTATATAAATATATCTAAATACTGTCACATAAATAGAAACTAAGTTTATATAAAATGTCTCCGGGGAGAGGTTTCGCACCCCTGGATGTATGCCTGAAAGATACACTGAAAATGGATTTTCTAGCAATGATTCCAGTCAGAGAGAGATGAGTGCCATTTTAATTTAAGCGCGAGTTAAATATAAAAATCTGATGTGGGCAGCACATGACTTTCCTTATATAATGCAATGAATTTACTACTTTTACAGTTAAAAAAAATGTTATTCTTATACTAGATACTTATATTCTTTCCAAGATATTGAATTTTCTTCAATTAGTCGTCATTTTCATTGATTTAGCGTCATTTTTATCAATTTGGCGAGATTTTTGTTAACTTGGCAACAATTAAAAATGTCACCAAGTTTGAGACATTCCGCCAAATTTGTCGCCAAAATCTCGCCAAGCGTTATGAACGGAGAAATAAGTTATTCTTATTATTGGATAAATGACTATTGGCGTTCAAATACAAAAGTATTACTCAAAGTATCTTTTTTCATGACTGGAACGAGCTAGATCCACGAGAATGATGTCACCAAATTTATCGCATGGTATTACATATGAAAAGTGAACATGTTTCTCAATAGGAAAGATTTTTTTTATTTTATATAACTTTTTGATAATTTTTTTGAAAAATGTGCAATATCTCGAGAACAGTTCATGTTAGCGTTCTAAAATTTATGTCAATCGTTTTCTAATGAAAAATTACATAAGAAATGTCTATTTGCGTAACTTTATTAGCGGTTTTGATTTTTTGACGATTTTTTCAATATTTCACTCGAAAATTTAGGGGGGTTCTGCATATTTGATTGCATATAAAAACAATAGGTTTCCAGTGTTTACAGATTGTGATTTTTGTACCAAATTTCGTTCGAATCGGTCCATTCGTTCGTCAGTTATCGTCTCCACAGACTCACTGACACACACACACACACATACTTTCACACACACACAGCCATCACTTCAAAAATGTTTGATTCGTGGTCAGGGATGCTTGAAACGTGCTCTCCCGTCGAAAACTCGAATTCGAATTTTCGACCTCGTCACAATACTTTCCTTATACATTATGTATATAAGGAAAGAAAAAATATGCAATGTCCTAGAGAATCTATGCTAAAAAGCTACAAACAGCTATAACACAGTTTCATCAAAGAAAGAAAAAAGCTAATCAATTACATAATGTGTCCAAATATGTTCTCTAGGAATTCCAGGTATCTTAGGTGCACATTTTGGGAAACACTGGCTGATAATTTAGTAAAGTGTAGCAAAAACCGCTACCCCGCATCACTAGATGTGAAATAGTGACCAGCTGAGCGAAGAGGGTGGCTATTATTTAGATCCAATTTAATGCATTTGACCTGCAATGAATACCTGCCTGTAACGTGTGAGTAAATTACATGACTTTGCACACAATCGATAATGAACTGGTTTACAACGTAAAATGCAGCGTCAATTAAGATAAATAAGCATACTTACGTTTCGGAAATCGACTTAATTTTCTTCTTCAGTGCAAAAAGTCTGAACCTGAATGCTAAAATAAGCGCAAGGTTATGACGACCAAAATGAAATGACTACACGGTATATCAATATAGTCGTGCCATAGTGGCCCGAAAGGAAAAGTAAAAAAGAAAAAATAAATAACAAAGGAATATGAACATGAGATTTAAATAAGAAAAATTAAAAGACAGAGAACATGAACTCAAAGAAACAAAAAATTAGAAATGGTCATGCCATACCTCGGCGAAATATGGAGTCATTGATGAACCATAAACTAGACTACTGGAGTTTTTATGAATATAAAAACTTTCAATGAAATACAAATCGAGAATTGAAGAGCACTTTTGAATAATGAAGGTAGAAAAAAATCAAACCGGTGACTTGTTATCTTAGCGTTAGAAGATTTATTATCTTTTACACAATTTTGATGTTCTTTTAAGATGTATATTAAAGCGCGTTTAATCTAACCTACGTACGATAATCCGAATTGACAAGGAATTTGATAAATGCACCAATCATTGTGAACTTTTTAATAGGATCTTTAAGCAAAAAATAAATTCAATTTTATTTATAGGGTAGAAGTCAAACTGTTACTTTGATATCAAACTTATTGAGAATTTTAGCAATTTTATGACTAATTTTGGGATCGAAAAGAATGCATACAATATTGCTAAAAGTTTTAACTGGATCTTACTTGCTCAGAGGTGGCTTGGAAAAAGCACGATCAACAATAAGCCAGAAGTAGAGCATACTTTAATAGCACGATAAACATGGTCTTGAATGTGGCAACATTTTTATTAGAGGCATAACAAGAATTATTATCACATGGTAATATAATGGAAAAAGGCTTACGGTAATCAGTGGTTACAAATTAACTTTCATTGGGAAGGACTGAAACATCCAGGAAAGAAAGAGAATTATTACATTCTAACTAACAGATAACTGAATACTAGAATCAATAGAATTTATAATAGAAAGAACACTATCTAAATCAACATTAGGCTGATCAATAAGAGCAAAACAATCAGCGTCTAGTTTTGTGTGATATTTACATGCACTATTTCGACGTTTTATTATTTAATCTTACCCAGTTTCCTTTTATGTTCTTTAGGAGATGATTGTTTTGCTCTTCTTGAACAGTCTAATGTTGATTTAGACAGTTTGCTTTTCATTATGAATTCTATTGATTCTGGTATTGAGTTTACCTTTGAGCTAGATTGTAATAATTCTCTTTCTTTCTTGGAAGTTCTACTTATTCTCGATGAAAGTTCATTTGTAACCACTGTTTACCTTAATCCATTTGCCGTTACACTACCCTCTCATAATAATTTTTGTCATCCCCCTAATCAAGAGATTTACCGAATTCCATACTTATATCTACCGTGCTATTAAATTGTGCTCTAATTCTGACTTGTTAAAGTATTAGCTGGGTTATTTAGAAGCTATTGCCTTAAATCGCGAATTCTTGCCAAATATTGTTGATCGTGCTTTTACCAAATTTTCTATGCCACCTACCTCAAAGCAAGGAAAATTTAGTTAAAGCTATTGGCAACATATTTTGGCGTTCTTTATATCACAAAATGACTAGAATTATCTAAGTTTGACTTCAAAGTGATATTCTCCCCTATCAATAAAATTAAATTTTCTTCACTTAAGGAATCTATTGAAAAATTCAATAATTGGGTCATTTTTCAAATTTCTTATCAATGCGGATTATCCCACGCAGGTCAAATTAAACGCGCCTTAAAATACAGCTTAAAATACATCAAAATTGTGTAAAAAGCTAAGAAATCAATAAATATTCTATCGCTAACCATTGTTGGATGACTAATCACCGGTTTGGTTTTTCTTTTGTCTCCATTATTCAAAATTTCTATTCAATTTTCGATGTAAATAACTTTTCATATTAATGCAAACTGTAGTAAACTAGCTAATGATTTGTCAATGGACTCCATATTTATCTGACGTATGACATAACCACGATTTATTTTTCGTTTCTTTGAGTTCATATTCTTTGCCTTTTATTTTTTTCTAGTTTGCGTCTCATGTTCTCGTTTAGTTGCTTTTACTATTTTTTTTTTGTTTTATTTCTCTTTCGTGGCACTGGGTGGCATTACTATATTGAAATATCGATTAGCCATTTCAGCTTGATCAACACAGCCTTGCGCTTGCTTGTGCATTCTGGTCTAGACTGTTTGCACTGAAGAAGGAGATCCAGTTTATTTCCGAAACGTACTTACTATGTGTTATTTATCTTGATTTACGCTGCAACGTGTACTGCGTCAGCAGACAAGCAGTTAATGGTTATGATTTTCTGCAGGTAAAATAATTTTCGAGCAAAAGGATTTTTATAATTAAACGTATAGATTGTTTACGCACTTTTGTCTCTGTGTCTTGAGCAATTAACAGCGGACAGATCGACAAGACTTTTGTCGTTGAAAATGGGAAGAGTCAAGGAAATGGAAAGGAAGTCGGCAGAAGCATTCTGTTGCTGCATCAGATACTTCACAGTCGATGTCAGGTTCCAGAGGCTGTTATTTTCCTGCCCACTCGAAAGAAGAGCCTGAAAAATATTTGAAGAGAAATACTGAGTCCTATAACGCTGATAACGATGAAAAATATCCAAAATGCGAGACTTTCTCATGCTTTCATATTCCATAGTGTTTAGATCTGCTTAGGTTAGAATTATTATCAGAAGGAAAATAATATGTATCTTTTTCAAATTTCATATTCAAGTTATTCTTTCAAAATATTCATTTAGTTGGCAACAGCTTAGTAACACTAGTGCAGTGTTCTTCAACCTGTGTTCCGCGGAACCCTAGGGTTCCACTCAAACGCTTTACGGGTTCCGCGAGTCGATACTACAATTCGTTGTTTTTGTTTTGTTTTTCTTTGTTTTCAATTTCATATGACATATATATGTATAATACAAATACTTTATACGAAATATTTATCTTCTTGTTTGAATTAATGCAAATTCATATCTTATATAAAGTTTTTATAACAAAGGCAGATACGCACCTTGTTCATAACATGTAATACGTAATATGACACATCCCCCCTAAAATCAAATCTGGGTGTGCTACTGAACGAAGGGTTCCATAAAAAAAATATCTCAAAAAAAGGGTTCCGAGAGATGACAAAGGTTGAAGAACACTGCACTAGTGCATGTATTTGCCTTTGCATAAACTATTTTGATACTACTAACATTCATAGTGTAGTTCAAATTATCGATTTCTCCCATATACCGTAAACTACCATTAATGTTCCGGCAATAATTATATGCACACATACATATACACACACAGATGAAAACCGTTTCAAAAATGTAATCAAGAGGTCTTTAAACGTGCTTACCTATCAAAATATCGAATTCGGATAATTTCGAGTAAACAATAAAACACTATTTTTCCTATACAGAGTATGAGAAGATAAAATAATTATTGCCTAACGAAAATTAGAAACAAGAAAGATCAAGCATGCTTAAAGCATTGATTATGAAACACTTTCCAGCTTCAATGCAATTTCATTTAAACATGTCTAAAATGCAATACATTCTTCGGTAATATTTTAAAACTTATCACAATAATACATTAATTTATTATATTTGAAAACTTAAACCTTCATCGAAAAAAAATGAACTACATTCAAATGACGGCATTGAAATATAAATTGCCTGGTTTAAACTTCTCTAAAATATGATACATTCCTCGGTAATAATTTTAGAATTATCATAATACTACGATAATTTATTATATTTGAAAACTTCATCGAAAAGAACTGAAATTCATTCAAATGACGTCATAGAAAAAATAATACGCCTGGCTCTCTTTATAAAAGCAGAATTTCATTCATAAATAATTTCCCATTCATGTCATTCATTAAAATACAATAATAATGTATTTTATTTAAAAATTAAGACCATGGAGCTACAAGTAATTAAACTCTATGCGTAAAACTTCATCGAAAAAAATCGTCCTTCTCTTTTTAAAATCAGTGAATATTTCGTTCATATCATCTATGCAGACTCCATGAACTAAATGATTTTGTGTTAAAGAAATACAGCAATTGTAATACAACTCATTCTACATATTTTGCTGTTTACATTTTACATAGGTGAAAAATAGGCTTCGTTGTAGAAATAATCAAATTTGGATGAGCATTTAAACTCAAATATATTGTAATTGCGTTGTTTCAGTATGTAGATGCGTAGAATTTAAGCAAAAATAAAGTAATTTTAGGACGGATACAACACTCAATATGAATTAAAAAGAACTTTAAAAATCACGATTTTGAGACAAGATGGATGCCATATATCATTTTGAAGTGGGTCACGTGATCGCTTCATATAAGAGGTGTTACTATTATTTTAATTTTTATTTAAAAAACTACTGAATATATTTCGCTGAATTTTTTTTTATATATTTTATGGCGCAATTTAAATATTACTTAAAATTTTCGAAGTAATTTGTGAATTTTAAATCCGCTTAAAAAATGTTTGAATAATTAGGTCCCATAGGACTCAATGTATTTCATTTTTTCAACCCGGGTTTAATCCAAATCTAATTGGGTGATATTATTCATTTATATTCCCATAGGTCCTACAGATCGTCTGAACAACATACTAAAATTTCATTTTGATTAAGTCATATTTACGGCAGTTATCGTGCTAACGGACAGACAGACAGACAGACAAACAGACAGACAGAATGACAGACAGAATGAAAGTCATAAACACTTTTCAACTTTGTTGTAAAGTGTTAAAAACGGAAGGAAAATCCGAGAAGGATGGATAAAACATAATATCTTTAAAATACAAAAACCTAATTTAGCTTTTCGTTTTAATGTATCTAATGTTTGTATTCCTTCTTATTCTACTATCCGTTATCTGAAATGTACACTTTCACCTTTGACTGCTAATAAAACTTACACTTAAAAATCATTTTTGCAAACTAAACTACATGCTTATGTTTCTTTAATGTGATGAATGACCTTGAAGAATGTTTAGACAAAAACTAAATTTGTGTACTTGGGACTTTATGTGGTTAATTGTACAATAGAATTCGGCTATCTCATCGAAAATATAATTAATAATAACATTTTTAAAATTTCTTTAGACTTGTTAATTGTATTTAGAGGGTTTAACGAAGACTATGAGAAGAACATTTGTAATGTAAATTTTATGTTCTGTTACTATGTTTGACGGTAAGCTTTCTATAAAATGCTAGTAGGAATTATCTTTGGAGAAAAATTAATGCCTTTTATGTAGCGTCGGAATTATTTCGGCTGGATACTGTCTTTGTCCACAGGACTTCAGCTTGGTAGATTCCATGCCACAATCCATTCAAAATGTTATTAACAGGAACGGCCTCCTTACATCTTATTGAGTTATAATATTTTATGTATATATTAGTGATTATAATTAAAGTTATATCAAATTAAATATTATTGGGCTTCTCTGCATATGTTAATAAGCATTCCATATTTTGTCATTTAGTTAATATATTTAAAGCAAATAGAGCCAAGCACGAAAAGGAAAGAAAAATAATATATTAATGTCGTTTGATGCTTTAATGCGATACGCATTTGCGGTCTGGAGAAATAAGAGCTAGTAGTCAAAACATTATAGAGTTTTTAGTTATGTCAACCCAAGTATAAATTGAAATAAAACATTGTTTGATACGAATAAAATTCAGATGAATTTAACCCAACATCGTAAGAAAAATTAATTTTGGGCTCCGATTGCACTAAATATTTCAATAAACCTCATTAACAACTCGATGGTTGAAATGTTATTTAAGCTTCCCCTAAAATTCACGGGCTCTGAACACCACAAGTCTTTTCATGAGATGTTTATCTGAAGAATATGCCATATCAACAAAATAGAAAAGGTATAACTGCAGAGTATGCTTGACCCTCATTTTATGTATTACCTTAAAAACGGACCCGGAATGGTTTTTCGTGTTCCGTATTACTTTCCTTATATACATAATGTATAAGGAAAGTATTGTGACGGGGTCGAAAACTCGAATTCGAGTTTTCGACGGGAGAGCACGTTTCAAGCATCCCTGATCACGAATCAAACATTTTTGAAGTGATATCTGTGTGTGTGTGAAAGTGTGTGTGTGTGTGTCAGTGAGTCTGTGGAGACGATAACTGACGAACGAATGGACCGATTCGAACGAAATTTGGTACAAAAATCACAATCCGTAAACACTAGAAGTCTATTGTTTTTATTTGCAATCGAATGTTCAGAACCCCCCTAAATTTTCGAGTGAAATTTTGAAAAAATCGTCAAAAAATCAAAACCGCTAATAAAGTTACGCAAATAGACATTTCTTATGTAATTTTTTATTAGAAAACGATTGACATAACTTTTAGAACGCTAACATGAACCGTTCTCGAGATATTGCACATTTTTAAAAAAATTATCAAAATCTTATATAAAATAAAAAAAAAATATTTCCTATTGAGAAACATGTACACTTTTCATATGTAATACCATGCGATAAATTGGGTGACATTCTCGTGGATCTATCTCGTTCCATTCATGAAAAAAAGATACTTTGAGTAATACTTTTGTATTTGATCGCCAATAGTCATTTATCTGCTGTAAGAATAACTTATTTCTCCGTCCATAACTCTTGGCGAGATCTTGGCGACGAATTTGGCGGAATGTCGCCAACTTGGCGACATTTTTAATTATTGCCAAATTAACAAAAATCTCGCCAAATTGATAAAAATGGCGCTAAATCAATGAAAATGACGACTAATTGAAGAAAATTCAATATCTACTATAAGAATAACATTTTTTTAACAGTAAAAGTAGTAAATTCATTGCATTATATAAGGAAAGTCATGTGTTGCCCACATCAGATTTTTTATGATTGGATTGGAATTGTGCGCAACTTTATGCTTTATAATGTTGACATGAGAAATCTTATGATGGCATGAAATAGGGATGTTGCCATTTGAATTTTCTAAAATAGTGAACAAATTAATATGACGATGACCCCTTATGCAAATTAAACCCACATTCATTTATAGTTGACAATTCCGAGTCTAATGATAATTTTGGTTTGACAGTACGACCCCAGGAGCCAGAATAACGAGTGGTGTTAGAATTTTATTTGGGCTGACTGTACTTACTAAGGGAGAAATTAATTATTTGGAAAAGAGGTTACGAGAATTTCCCTCCTACGTTGAAATAAAAAAAAAACCTGACTAAACTATGCGTTGACCAATTCTTTTTACTTTCCTTATTTACACAATGTATAAGGAAAGTATTGTGACGGGGTCGAAAATTCGAATTCGAGTTTTCGACGGGAGAGCACGTTTCAAGCATCCCTGATCACGAATCAAACAATTTTGAAGTGATGTCTGTGTGTGTGTGTGTGTGTGCGTCAGTGAGTCTGCAGAGACGATAACTGACGAACAAATGGACCGATTCAATGAACCAAATTTGGTACAAAAATCACAATCCGTAAACACTGGAAGCCTATTGTTTTTATGCGCAATCGCATGTTCGGAACACCTCTAAATTTTCGAATGAAATTTTGAAAAAATCGTCAAAAAATCAAAACCACTAACAAAGTTACGCAAATAGGCATTTCTTATGTAATGTTTCACTAGAAAACGATTGACATAAATTTTAGAACGCTAACATGAACCGTTCTCGAGATATTGCACATTTATCAAAAAAATTATCAAAAAGTCATGTAAAATAAAAAAAAATATTTCCTATTGAGAAACATGTTCACTTTTCATATGTAATACCATGCGATAAATTGGGTGACATCATTCTCGTTGATTTAGCTCTTTCCATTCATGAAAAAAGATACTTTGAGTAATACTTTTGTATTTGAACGCCAATAGTCATTTATCTGCTGTAAGAATAACTTATTTCTCCGTCCATAACGCTTGGCGAGATTTTGGCGACGAATTTGGCGAAATGTCGCCAACTTGGCGACTTTTTCAAATGTTGCTAAATTAACGAAAATCTCGCCAAATGGATAAAAATGACTCTAAATCAATGAAAATGACGACCAATTGTCGAAAATTCAATATCTTGGAAAGACTATTAGTATCTACTATATGAAAAACCTATTTTTTTTACTGTAAAAGTAGTAAATTCATTACATTATATAAGGAAAGTCATGTGTTGCCCACATCAGATTTTTTTGTATGTAATGGTGTTTTTATAAAAAAGCTGAAGGTTTCGCCGTGGGTAATCCTCTTTCTCCCATTTTATGCAATAATGTATATGCATTATTTTGAAGGAAAGCTTTTTTAATTATTCAATTTTGATTGTTGGTTGAGGTAGGTAGATTAGACATTTGCATTCATTATTTGCTAATAGTCATGTATTTTATGGGATATTAATTAAATATCATCTGCATTTCGTTGAGGATTCTGCACGTGAGTATGAATAAGCCATTCTGTTTAGACTCATAAGTTGCCAAAAAGCCCGATTTCAATTTACGTTATTCAATGCCACAAACTTTATTTGGTAGGTCTTGTACACCATTATTCTGCTCTGAAAGAAGTAAAGTCACTGCACTATCAAAGAAAATGCATCTGTTAACCACATCAGATTTCTTTTTACAGTCTCCCGCTACTTTGCTTAACTAAATACAGGCGAGACTGAAACACAAATATAATTACCTGCGTTACCAAAGCAGTGGTATAAACATTGCCAAAGCTCCCATCAAGTTTCTGACTGCGAATGAACTTATGAATGGTCTCGTTATAAATTTTAGTGGAATTGACTACATTTTCGAAGACTTTCATCTTGTTCTTAATACAGGTCAGAGCCATGGTTGCCACTGCTTGGACATCTATATAATAAATTAATACTCGAATTACTACTGTATAAAAATATATTTCAGTAAAGTTTAGTAATATACGCATGTATATAAAAATTAAGAAACACTATAACAAATTTAGTGACTGAAAATTATTTTTGCCACAACTCTTAATACCAGAGCCAACGGCCCTACCGTGCTGAAAACACCGATTCTCGTTAGATCACCGAAGTCAAGCAGCATCGGGTGCGATTAGTTGGGAGGGTGACCACCTGGGAAAAAACACCGCGTGCTGTTGGCACGTTTCGGGCGCGGTAGCCCGGTGGTTTGCGCGCTGGATTTGCACGCTGCCACAACTGCCGCCGTGTTTATGCGGAGTATGATCAAATTAAACATGTGGGTCCGTAAGTCTTTTCGAGAGGTTGGTTGTAAGGGAAGGAGGGTACGGTCCCTGTGGATGCCTCCCCCTAGCGAACTTAAAATTCACAAACTGCTTCGAAAGTTTTGAGAAATATTCAAATTATTCCATAAAACATATAAAAAAATTTTAGAAAAATATATTTAATAGTTTTTTATATAAAAATTAAAATAATAAGTACAGGCTTTATATGAAGAGATCACTTGACAATTACATGAAGAGATCACGTGACCCACTTCAAAATAAAATATGTCATCCATCTTGTGTCAAAATTCTGATTTTAAAAGTTCTTTTTAATTCATATTTAGTGTTATATCCGTCCTAAAACAGCTTTATTTTTGCTTAAATTCTGTGCATGTAAATACTGAAACAACGGAATTACAATATATTTGAGTTCAAATGATCATCAAACTTTGATTATTTCTACAACGAAGCCTAATCTTCACTTATGGAGAATGCAAACAGCAAATTACGTAGAATGAGTTGTATAAGAATTGCTGCATTTATTTAAAGCAAAATTATTTTGCTCATTGAGTCTGCAACATAGCTGATATAAATGAAACATTCATTGATTTTACACAGAAAACCCAGACGATTTTTACGATGAAGTTTTAAGTATAGAGTTAAATTATTTGTACCTCCATGGTTTTAAGTTTTTAAATAAAATAAATTATTATAGTATTATGTTGAGTGAAAGGAATGGAAAATCATATATGAATGAAATGGTGCTTTTACAGCGAGAGCCAGGCGATGTATATTTCGATGACGTCATTTGAATAAAGTTCATTTGCTTTCGATGAAGTTTTTAAATGTAATAAATTATTGTAGTATTATGATAGTTTTAAAAATATTATCAAGAAATGTATCGCATTTTACAGATGTTTAAACTTGACAATTTATATTTCAATGCCGTCATTTGAATGAAGATCTTTTATTTTAGATGAAGTTTTCAAATATAATAAATTAATGTAGTATTGTGATAATTTTAAAACTTTTACCGAGAAATATATAGCATTTTAGAGATGTTTATATAAAATAGCATTGAAGTTGGAAAGTGTTTCATAATCAATGTTTTATGCATGATTGATCCTTCTTGTTTCTTTCTAGCAGAATTACGAGCTATTTGTTCTTTTCAGGTTCTTTTCTTCCTAGGTATAAAAAGAGCTGTTTCTGATTCCATTGTGCGATAACGAAGCGGCATATTTCAAATATCAAATATTCCATGCTTTGGTTTCACGGTAGGGTGCTTTGGAAAGAAAAACGTTGGTAACGGACTATATTTTAAATATCATAACATAACTATCAACACATGATATACTTGTATTTTCTAAAATGGGGTATATTAGACAAAAATCACATCAGCTGTGCCATGGAAAGTATATGTTCCATGGAAAACATCATGAAGAAAAAAGCGCTTATTTGAATTCCAACGGTAGGAAAGTCATAAAAACTAATAACCAGGATGTCAGGTGTCGTTTGATGGAAGATTATTTTTTTTTGATTGACGTCCCAAGATTTTGAAGCACACCAATCTGTGTGATAAGTACCTTAAAAGGCCAGTATACTTCATTATTTAAAGTATCCAAAATAATCCAATATAAAAAATCTGATGTGGGCAGCACAGGACTTTCCCTGCAGACTTATATCCACGTTCTCTTTATTTTAATTAAATTTAATTCACTTTTAATTCAATTTTCGTTCTCATTTGGTAACTGAACTTATTTTCAAAGGTGGCGTAGAGAAATACGAAAAAACTAAAATATCTCGAGAACGGCTAGTCTTAGTGTAATGAGGTTGGTCTTATTCCTTTCTTCATTAAAAATTACGTATAAAACAAGCTTTTAATGGATATATTTAAGCGTACGTAGTTTCTTATTTTAAGTTTTGAAGATTTTTGTGGGTTATTTTGCAAAAAAGGCAGATTATTTTTTCCGAATCGTACCAAAATCTAATCAGCACCAGGGTGACCCACAAGCGACTTATCTACCAAATTTTGTGAAATTCGGTCCATTAGAGTTTTAGTTAGAGTGGATACAAGCGTTTGCGGGCCATTTCGCAAAAAAGGCGGGTTATTTTATCCCCAATCGTACCCGAAACTAATCAGCACCAGATTCGCCCACAAGTGACTCACCTACCAAATTTTATGAAAATCGGTCAATTAGTTTTTTAGTTAGAGTGGATACAAAATCTGTACGGACAGACAGACACACAGACAGACACACAGACACACAGACACACAGACACCCACACAGACGTCACGCTAAAAATGGTTTTTTCGTATTCTAGAGGTCTCGAAACGTGTAGATCCGTCGGAAACTCGAGTTGTGATTTTCGGCATAATTCTAATACTTTCCCTATACATTACCATGTATTGCAGGGAAAGTAAAAATCTGATGTGGGCAGCACATGACTTTCCCTGCAGACTTATATTCACGTTCTCTTTATTTAATTAAATTTATTTCACTTTTAATTCAATTTTCGTTCTCATTCGGTAACCAAACTTATTTTCAAAGGTTTGGCGTAGAAAAAATACGAAAAACTAAAATATCTCGCGAACGGCTAGTCCTAGTGTAATGGGGTTGGTCTTATTCTTTTCGTCGTTAAACATTACGTATTAAACGAGCATTTAATGGATATATTTGAGTATACCTAGTTCTTTAGTTTAGATTTTGACGATTTTTGCGGGCCATTTAAAAAAAAAAAAGGCAGGTTATTTTTTTCCGAATCGTACCAAAATCTAATCAGCACCAGGGTTACCCACAAGTGACTCATCTGCCGAATTTTGTGGAATTCGGTCCATTAGTTTTTCAGTTAGAGTGGATACAAGCTCTTGCGGGCCGTTTCGCAAAAAAAAAGGCGGGTTCTTTTATCCCGAATCATACCCAAAACCAATCAGCACCAGATCCGCCCACAAGTGACTTACCTACCAAATTTTGTGAAATTCGGTCCATTAGTTTTTTAGTTAGAGTGGATACAAAATCTGCACAGACAGACAGACACACTGACAGACACACAGACAGACACACAGACACACACACAGACGTCACGCTAAAAATGGTTTTTTCGTATTCTAGAAGTCTCGAAACGTGTAGATCCGTCGAAAACGCGAGTTGCGATTTTCGACACGATTCCAATATTTTCCCTATAGATTACCATGTATTGCAGGGAAAGTAAAAATCTGATGTGGGCAGCACATGACTTTCCCTGCCGACTTATGCTTAAGCTCCCTTTATTTTAATTACATTTAATTCACTTTTCATTCAATTTTCGTTCTCATTTGATAACTGGACTTATTACTTTCCCTGCAATACATGGTAATGTATAGGGAAAGTATTGGAATCATGCCGAAAATCACAACTCGAGTTTTCGACGGATCTACACGTTTCGAGACCTCTAGAATACGAAAAAACCATTTTTAGCGTGACGTCTGTGTGGGTGTCTGTGTGTCTGTGTGTCTGTGTGTCTGTCTGTGTGTCTGTCTGTCTGTGCAGATTTTGTATCCACTCTAACTAAAAAACTAATGGACCGAATTTCACAAAATTTTGTAGGTAAGTAACTTGTGGGCGGGGCTGGTGCTGATTTGTTTTGGGTACGATTCGGAATAAAAGAACCCGCCTTTTTTGTGAAATGGCCCACAAAAGCTTGTATCCACTGTAACTGAAAAACTAATGGACCGAATTTCACAAAATTCGGTAGATGAGTCACGTATAGGTTACCCTGGTGCTGATTAGATTTTGGTACGATTCGGAAAAAAATAACCAGCCTTTTTTTGCAAAATGGCCCGCAAAAATTGCAAAATCTAAAATAAAAAACTACGTATGCTCAAATATATCCATAAAATGCTTGTTTAATACGTAATTTTTAACGAAGAAAAGAATAAGACCAACCCCATTAAGCTTGGACTAGCCGTTCTCGAGATATTTTTGTTTTTGTTTTTTTCTCTACGCCACCTTTGGAAATGAGTCCAGTTACCAAATGAGAACGATCATTGAATGAATAGTGAATTAAATTTAATTAAAGTAAGAAAACGTGTATATAAGTCTGCAGGGAAAGTCATGTGCTGCCCACATCAGATTTTTTTCAATGGAGGCGTAGAGAAAATATGAAAAAACTAAAATATCTCAAGAACGGCTAGTTCTAGTATAATGGGGTTGATCTTATTCCTTTCTTCGTTAAAAATTACGTATTAAACAAGCATTTTATGGATATATTTGAGCATACGTAGTTTTTTATTTTAGAATTTGGCAATTTTTGCGGGCCATTTTGCAAAAAAAGGTATTTTTTTCTGAATCATACCAAAATCTAATCAGCCCCAGGGTGAACTATACGTGACTCATCTACCGAATTTTGTGAAATTCGGTCCGTTAGTTTTTCAGCTACAGTGGATACAAGCTTTTGCGGGCCATTTCACAAAAAAGGCGGGTTCTTTTATTCCGAATCGTACCCAAAACTAATCAGCACCAACCCTGCCCACAAGTGACTTACCTGCAAAATTTTGTGAAATTCGGTCCATTAGATTTTTAGTTAGAGTGGATACAAAATCTGCACAGACAGACAGACACACAGACAGACAGACACACAGACAGACAGACAGACACACAGACACACACACAGACGTCACGCTAAAAATGTTTTTTTCCTATTCTAGAGGTCTTGAAACGTGTAGATCCGTCGAAAACTCGAGTTGGGATTTTCGACATGATTCCAATACTTTCCCTATACATTACCATGTATTGCTGGGAAAGTAAAAATCTGATGTGGGCAGCACATGACTTTCTCTGCAGACGTTTATATTCACGTTCTCTTTATTTATTTTTAAATTTATTTCACTTTTAATTCAATTTTCGTTCTCATTCGGTAACCGGGCTTATTTTCAAAGGTGGCATAGGGAAAGTACGAAAAACTAAAATATCTCGAGAACGGCTAGTCCTAGTGTAATAAGGTTGGTCTTATTCTTTTCGTCGTTAAAAATTACGTATTAAATGAGCATTTAATGGATATATATGAGTATACCTAGTTCTTTAGTTTAGATTTTGACGATTTTTGCGGGCCATTTTGCAAAAAAAAGGCAGGTTATTTTTTCCGAATCGTACCAAAATCTAATCAGCACCAGGGTAACCCACAAGAGACTCATCCACCGAATTTTGTGAAATTCGGTCCATTAGTTTTTCAGTTAGAGTGGATACAACATTTTTCGGGCCATTTCGCAAAAAAAGGCGGGTTCTTTTATCCCGAATCGTACCCAAAACTAATCAGTACCAGCCCCGCCCACAAGTGACTTACCTACAAAATTTTGTGAAATTCGGAGTATTAGTTTTTAGTTAGAGAGGATACAAAATCTGCACAGACAGACAGACACACAGACAGACAGACAGACAGACAGACAGACAGACAGACACACAGACACACACACAGACGTCACGCTAAAAATGTTTTTTTCGTATTCTAGAGGTCTTGAAACGTGTAGATCCGTCGAAAACTCGAGTTGGGATTTTCGACATGATTCCAATACCTTCCCTATACATTACCATGTATTGCAGGGAAAGTAAAAATCTGATGTGGGCAGCACATGACTTTCCCTGCAGACTTATATCCACGTTCTATTTATTTCAATTAAATGTAATTCACTTTTAATTCAATTTTTCATTCTCATTTGAAAACTGGACTTATTTTCAAAGGTGGGGTCTAATCAGCACCAGGGTAACCCACAAGTGACTCATCCACCGAATTTTGTGAAATTCGGTCCATTAGTTTTTCAGTTAGAGTGGATACAACATTTTTCGGGCTATTTCGCAAAAAAAGGCGGGTTCTTTTATCCCGAATCGTACCCAAAACTAATCAGTACCAGCCCCGCCCACAAGTGACTTACCTACAAAATTTTGTGAAATTCGGTCCATTAGTTGTTTAGTTAGAGTGGATACAAAATCTGCACAAACAGACAGACAGACAGACAGACACACAGACAGACACACAGACAGACACACAGACAGACAGACACACACACAGACGTCACGCTAAAAATGTTTTCTTCGTATTCTAGAGGTCTCGAAACGTGTAGATCCGTCGAAAACTCGAGTTGTGATTTTCGGCATGATTCCAATACTTTCCCTATACATTACCATGTATTGCAGGGAAAGTAAAAACAAGTATCAATTGAAACTGTGTAATGAATGCATATTGTCTTAACTTTTTTTTCAGTTATGCTATTTACACACTATTTGTACTTCAGTTGGGCGAAAAATTTGTGAAAATTATATTTAATTTAATATATATGTACTTTACAATTTTGTATAAGTTATGCAATGAAATCAAATGATTACTTGTTTAATACTTTCCCTCCAATACATGGTAATGCATAGGGAAAGTATTGGAATCATGCCGAAAATCGCAACTCGAGTTTTCGACGGAACTACACGTTTCGAGACCTCTAGAATACGAAAAAAACCTTTTTAGCGTGACGTCTGTGTGTCTGTGCAGATATTATATCCATTCTAACTAAAAACTAATGGACCGAAGTTCATAAAATTTGGTAGGTAAGTCACTTGTGGGCGAATCTAGTGCTGATTAGTTTTGGGTATAATTTGGGATAAAAGAACCCGCCTTTTTTTGCGAAATAGCCCGCAAAAACTTGTATCCACTCTAGCTAAAAAACTAATAGACCGTATTTCACAAAATTCGGTAGATATGTCACTCGTGGGTCACTCTGGTGCTGATTAGATTTTGGTACGATTCTGAAAAAGTAACCTAACCTTTTTTGCCAAATGGCCCGCAAAACTCGCCAAAATCTAAAATAAAGAACTATATATGCTCAAATATATGCATTAAATGCTTGTTTTATGCGTAATTTCTAACGAAGAAAAGAATAAGACCAACCCCATTACACTAGGACTGGCCGTTCTCGAGATATTTTAGTTTTTTCGTATTTTCTCTGCGGCACCTTTGAAAATAAGTCCAGTTAGCAAATGAGAACGATAATCGAATTAAAAGTGAATTAAATTTAATTAAAATAAAGAGAACGTGGAAATAAGTCTGCAGGGAAAGTCATGTGCTGTCGTCCACATCAGATTTTTTGCTATCCTCTCCGGAAGATTAATGGTGACGATCTTAATAGATCGATGCCATTCATTCAGGGAAGTGGCGCTCGTATAGTCAAAAATTTGGCCAAAATGATGTATAACTTTACAGGAAATTCCAAGTGTTGTTGAAGAATTTGTTATATGCATATATATATAGTATGAATAACGCTATATATTGTTTAATCCTTTGAAAATACGAAATGCAGAATACCTATTATGAAAGGGTATTCAGAATGTCCATGGAGAAGCTTCAGCAGACTTCGCACATTTGATTCAGAGAATGTCCAGTTCGCATTGCACAGGGTGAGATAAGACCCTGGACACGGGGATTTCGAAGATGCCACTCGGTCGCCCAGAGTCTGCAACAAGTCGTAACCAAAGAAGTTTCTTGTGTTGTGGCAAGTCGCTGATAGAGCGTTTACGACCATGCTAAGTTCGCTCACACTCAAAGGGTCAGTGGAATTCCTGTAAGAATACAAACCAAATGTCATCTAAGAATCTCTTGTTTTGTCAATATACAGGGTGTCCCAAAAACATTGACCTCGGCTTTTATTCCTTAAATATTGATCTTAGACATATATATAATAAATTACAAAGTTGCGTAAGGTTCAGAATTTTAATAAATCGATTAAAATTTTGAAGGGAATTAAATTTTAAGAAATACAAAATTTAAATTTTTATACGGCCCCCAGACAAAAACATTTCCAATGAGTTAAATGTGCCTCATACACTAATAAGGTTATGTACAAAATTTCAGCATTTTATCATTAAAAGTCCAAGAGATATGAAAAGACAAAACTGCTAACTTCTTTTCGATGCATCGATATGGGTTCTCATAGGGGTAAAATCATGTCGGCAGATCGCGTTTCAGGGGTCATACACAAATTACGAAAGAAATCAAATTGTTGTTGTTGTTGTTACTAATCCCCCGTGGTGAAGGAGCGTCTATGCACCACGTCCACTAGAACCCTGGTCCCATGGCGAAGGGGAGAGAATATGCAGCTTCACTTTTTTTTTATTGAGGCTCCCCAAGGGCGGAAGGCTGACTTTGCCTCGACAACACAACATCCATGCCCGCTGGCGAGATTCAAACCCACAACCCCGCAATCCAGCAATCCGATGGAAACGCATGCCCCTGACCGCCCGACCACTGGATCGACAAAAACAATGATTACATACATAAATAACAATTTTGCTATTTATTGGTACAAAAGTATCTGCACTGATTAGAAATAATAACTTTACACAAAGATTACAAAGCGTGTTCAAAATGTTTTCCATCCATGCCAAAGATCCATTAAAGATAAGAGGCAGATATTATTTGCCCATGATGCATTTCTGTGTTGCATCATTTGAACTCTTGCTGTAAACATTTACATTTTAATTTGTGATTAATCCCTCACCAAATTTGTTTAAACATATCTCTGGGACTTTTTATGACAAAATGCTGAAATTTTGTACATCACCTTATCAGTGTATGGGGCACATTTTACTCATTGGAAATGTTTTTGTCCGGGGACCGTATAAAAATTTAAATTTTGTATTTCTTGAAATTTAATTCCAAAGAAAATTTTAATCGATTTCATAAAATTCTGTACCTTTTTTAACGCAACTTTGTAATTTATTATATATGTCCAAGATCAATATTTAAGGAATAAAAGCCGAGGTCAATGTTTTTGGGATACCCTGTGTATGATAAAATAAATATATATAGTACATTTGAAATGTATAAGTTAATGAAATAAAAACTCATAAACCGTGCATTATCTCGAAAACGTTTTGTGTCAGCTTATTAAATTCCATGTCCTTAATTTTCAAATGTTAAACTTCATATAACAAGTATTAAGGTCTGTCAAAGACATGGAAACTAACACTTTTAAACACTTTTTATTTTGTTTCTTTCGTTATTTTATTTAATAATGTATGGCTCTTAACGTCGAAAACAGCTATAATCGAAAATTGGCTCGGTTAGACTTTGTCCCGTGGTCGAAACTACCTTTCAGGTCACTTGGTCAATTCAGATAACCTGTTTGCTTGACCTTAACTTGTTTACTTAAGCCTAACTTGACACCAAACTTGTTTGCATATGCAAAATTATTTCCCAACAAGAGTGCTTATAATTTAGAAACCAACTACGTATTATTTTCAACATTTTTTGGGGCCATTTGCAATTATATATTTTCTATTTTAGACATTTAATTAGTTCTTAGTGTACATATACGTTGAAAGTTTTATATTTTCCTTTTCTTAATTGTTTTAAGAAGTTTAAAAGTAAAGATTTAAATTACTCCTTAAAACTTTATGAGTTAGTTTTAAAACTTGCAACGTGTATTTATATTTACAGGAAATTCAATTTATAACAATTGCAATATTTATTAAATTTAGAAATTTGGGAGGAGAAGGGTAAAATTAATAGATATTGAGTTTTTATATTTACAGGAAATTCAATGTATAACAATTGCAATATTTATTAAATTCAGAAATTTGGGAGGAGAAGGGTAAAATTGATAGATATTGAGTTTTTATATTTACAGGAAATTCAATTTATAACAATTGCAATATTTATTAAATTTAGAAATTTGGGAGGAGAAGGGTAAAATTGATAGATATTGAGTTTTTATATTTACAGGAAATTCAATTTATAACAATTGCAATATTTATTAAATTTAGAAATTTGGGAGGAGAAGGGTAAAATTGATAGATATTGAGTTTTTATATTTACAGGAAATTCAATTTATAACAATTGCAATATTTATTAAATTTAGAAATTTGGGAGGAGATGGGTAAAATTGATAGATATTGAGTTTGTGCGTATATAATTGAAATATATGAATAAGTCAATCAGGGCCTAAAATTGACAGTGTCCTGTACTACAATATTATCAACAATATTTTTCGGCTTTAATGTAAGAAACAGAAAAATAAGGGATACAGTCCAAAATAACTGACAATCAGGGGGTGTAATTGAAAGAAATTGACAGTCAGGGGGGTGCTTGGATGATACATGGTTGAGAACTGCTGGTGTACACTTACGTGTCGTCAAAAAGTGGTGGTATCCTGTATTATTATCATCAATATATTACTGCTTCATTGAATTTCAATGACGGATTGATGATGTTATTTGTAAATAAAAAAAATTCACAGTTGTTAAATGATTGTTTTAAATTATCAAAAATATATTTTATAAATAATATAGTAGACGGATCTTTTATTCAATATAGAGACTTCAGATTTTATATTTGAAAATTCCGTAGAAAATCCTTAACTAAGCTTTAACTATCACTCAAACATTTATTTGCACTATTTGGTAGAGAAAATATCGTAATAACAAACGTGGAAGCATAGAATACAACATATATTGTTAAACTAATTATAGAATTAGAAAGCTCTGTGAAACTAATACAATGAGATGTATATTTCGACAAAATGCTTGAAACAGCTATACTAGTTACTTTCCTTATATACAATAATGTATAAGGAAAGTATTGTGACGGGGTCGAAAATTTGATTTCGAGTTTTCGACGGGAGGGCACGTTTTAAGCATCCATGATCACGAATCGAACATGTTTGAAGTGATGTTTGTGTGTGTGTGTGCGTGTGTGTGTCAGTGAGTCTGTGAAAACGATAACTGACAAACGAATGGACCGATTTGAACGAAATTTGGTACAACAATTACAATCCGTAAGCACTGGAAGTCTATTGTTTTTATACGCAATCGAATGTTCAGAACCCCCCCCCCTAAATTTTCGAGTGAAATTTTGAAAAAATCGTCAAAAAATCAAAACCTCTAATAAAGTTACGCAAATAGACATTTCTTATGTAATTTTTCATTAGAAAATGAGTGACATAAAATTTAGAACGCTAACATGAACCGTTCTCGAGATATTGCACATTTAAAACAAAATTACCGAAACGTCATATAAAATAAAAAAAAAAATATTTCCTATTGAGAAACATGTTCACTTTTCATATGTAATACCATGCGATAAATTTGGTGACATCATTCTCGCCGATCTAGCTTTTTCCACTCATGAAAAAATATACTTTGAGTAATACTTTTGTATTTGAACGCCAATAGTCATTTATCTGCTGTAAGAATAACTTATTTCTCCATCCATAACGCTTGGCGAGATTTTGGCGACGAATTTGGTGGAATGTCGCCAACTTGGCGACTTTTTTAAATGTTGCTCAATTTACGATAAACTCGCCAAATGGATAAAAATGATGCCAAATCAATGAAAATGGCGACTCATTGACGAAAATTCAATATCTTGGAAAGAATATAAATATCTACTATAAAAGTAATTTTTTACTGTAAAAGTAGTAAATTAATTGCATTATATAAGGAAAGTCATGTGCTGCTCACATCAGATTTTTATATATAAAATGATTGTGTATTAACCATGGCAACGTTTTTATGAGTTTAAAAAAAACATGCTAAAAAAATTGGAGATTTTTCGAATGCTAAATGTCGTTTCAAATGCGCTAAGTTCCAGTATTCACAGATGGTAATAATAGTTCCAAATTCCATCTTAAACCGCTCAATTTTTTTCAAATATATTGTGCCCGTATACATGCATGTGAGGACACAATATGCTTTTTATCCCGTAGACGTACACACATTCTCACATCACATTGTCTCAAAACCTTCGATTCAAATTCAGAAAGAGATAGTAAATTGCAAGAAAAGTAAATTCAAATTTTCAGCATTGTCACAGTACTTTTCCTGCACATTATACTAAGTAAAGGATGTAAAGTAGCTGATGTGGGCAGCACACGATTTTCCCCACTGACACAAATTCGTGTTCTCTTTCTTTCTTTCACAGTTTATTAAATTGAATTTATTTGCGCAAAATAACATGGATAATTACTTGAAATTACACTAAATCGGCAGTTTTAATTCAATTTTCATTTTCATTTGGCGATTGAACCTATTTTCAAAGGCGACGTGTAAAAATGCAAAAAACAAATTATCTCTAGAAGGATTAGTCCTAGAGTTATGGGACTCTTATTCTTTTCGGTGTCAAAGATTACGTATAAAACAAGCATGCACTTAATTAATACATTTGAGCATACATATTCTTTTAATTTAGTCTTTGAAGATTTTAACGGGCCATTTAGCAAAAAAGGCCAGGTTTTTTTTCCGAATCGTACTAAAATCTAAGTTTTCCAGCTAGAATGGATGATTTTTTCGTGCGATTTCGTTAGTAAAAAAGGCAGATTCTCTTTTATTTCGAATAGTACCAAAATCTAATCAGCACCAGGGTAATCCACAAGTGACTTACCTACCAAATTTTGTAAAATTTTGTTGAACTGTTTTTGAGTTATAGTGGATACATACTGTGGTAAAAAAATGCTTATTTAATTCGTAATTAATGATTTGGTTTGTTCGGGCTAATAAGTTCGTAATAGTGCATACAGTAAAATCCCGTACGTACATTGCCTGTTTTTGTTAAAACCCACCTTTTGTGCAGTTTGGCTTCAAACTGTAAATAACATACTTCATAAAATATAACCAGTAAAGTGCAGCCTTTGAAATAACGAGACAGTTAATTTCAATTTTAATTATTTATTAAAATTAATATTTAAAACCATTGAAATAACTACTTAAATATTCACTAATAATTTACAATTCGGTTTTAGCAATTCTTGCGTTTTCCAATATAAAGTTTTAAAGCTGGTGTTACTGGTTTACGGAATGTTTTACTGACTTTAGAGTCAAATTCATTATTAAAATCAAGTGTTCTCATTGACTATAAAAGGGGTACTTTAGGTTCGGCTTTCACAGTCATCTGAAGGCGTCTTTAGACATAGCAGTTGTCGTCATTCTTACTTTTTTTTGTCATAAGTTCCTTTGAACTCACCTAGATTGTCACACTGGACACATTATCACTTTGTTCTGTCTCTGATTCGTATGTGACTGAATTACCCTATAAATTCCCTTCGTATCTTAATTATATTTCTTTTACTCGGACTTGCATCACTTCAACTGCATCCGCCTTCATCAGCCCATTGGCTGGTGAGCTTGTGCGAGGAAACTTTTCACTGACCAGAGCTATATCGAGTGTAGCCACTTGCACAGATAAACACACAGACGTCATGCTAAAATAGTAGTTTCGTGTTTTAGAGGTCCAAAACGTGTACATCCGTCTAAAACACAAGTTGCGATTTTCGACACGATTCCAATATATTCCTGTACATTAGCATGTATTGTAAGGAAAATAAAAGTTCTCTTTAATGAATTTAATTAGAAGAAATTAATTAGCAAGTAAAATTATTATAATAAAGGGTATAAATATAGACAAAGAGGGTTACTAATAAGATGAAGATGGCTTTTTGTGACAATTTTACAACTAATTACTATTAAAATAAAAGCTATTAATAATTATTCGTATATAAATTATGTATTGTAATTTCGCTAAAAGTGTTGATTTGGTATAAGAAAAAAAATCGTAGACCGCAAAGTTACACAATTTACAATATTTATCTGAAAATGAAATGTTTAAGGTACTTGTTTGTAAAAAGAAACTGACCGTAGTAATGCCACCGAGGTCTGCAATTCTAATTGCTTCACAGCAAGTTCTTCATCTAGATCTCCGTCGAAATGCCAATCTCCCGCCAAATACAGAGATGTGATAGCTCTGTGCGTGTTCTTACCCCATCCAAACGAAGCTGACCTTTGATTTTTAAGCCAAGCAATGGCATCTTCACGACTGGCATTCACTCCTTTGATTGCCTTTACTCCCGTTTCTATAAATGAAATTAAACTTAATATGTATAAATTAAACACATAAGTATATATTAACATAGTCGTATTTAGGAGGGATCAGGGGGGGTGCCAAAGCACCTCCCTGGAAAATTGTTAATTTAACTAAAAGCCAATATGAGAGAAAAAATAAAAGTAAATGCTTTTTGGAAATAGAGCATTCAATCACAACTGTGTGTTTTCCCCTCACGTGTATATTAATAAAAGCAATTTAAACTTTTACCTAAATGGGAAAATTTAAGATTATTGCATTTGATATGTTTATGAATGTCCAATTTTTAGTTGGGTTACTCTGTCTCCAGGAAGGTTAGAATTCTCTTATGAAAGAGAGAATATTTTTTAAAAGTGGTACATTCTAATTTTTAAAAATTGATGCATACTAATTTTTTAAAGTGTTATACACACTAATTTTTAAAATGTGATGATCATACTATCTCTTCAAATTTACCTTGTAATAATAGAATTTTAGTACCCCCCTGGAAAAAATCCTGCATACGCCTATGTACATTAATACATATTTAATTAAAAGACGTAGTGGGATGGGTTATGTCAGATTGTTATTCACAAATCATTCGAATTTATGTATATGATGTTGAAATAAAAACCCTTACAACATATTTCATAAACTCGTGAACTTAAAATAATGAGTCAAAATTGATTTGCAACCTCGTATTGCTCCATAATATGAAAATTAATGTCATGATTTTATTTTTGGCAGTCTGAATTCTTTCCACCTAATTTCCTAACCTTTTAAATATTTAGGATTTCAATTGCTTATCCATTCTCGCAGAACCTGCTGCAGAATGACAGAGAGGCAAAGTTGACAGAGAGGCAATAAGTTGTAGAAATGGGGCCGCACATTTGCAGCAGAAGGTCCCGAAAATTCTGGCCACAGTACTGCAGAGAAATTCTCAAAATGTGTCACTTGAGAAGTTTTTTTACTACCATTACAGATAGCAGTTATTTCATGCTGGAAGAGCATGTAAAAAGCACGTAACTGCATATAAAAAGCACTGAACTACATATGTAAAGCACGAAACTGAATATAAGAAGCATGAAATTGATTTTTGGATGCTGTTATCTATAGTAGGAGCAAGATAATTCTTATCCATTGCTAAATTTATTTATTCCAAATTATTTTCGAAAGGGCTATTTTTGCATGTTACTGTAGACAGACAGATGTTAATCAGGTAGCCAATAATCTGACTGTTTTTCTACATCGTTCCATGGTTTATCCAATTGAACCCATTCACTTTTTTCAAAGACGCATTCCTTTGGAACTTCTTATCTTTCTCTATTGATAAAAAAATATAGCAATAAGATCTTAATTTTTATGACTTGAGGTTGTAAAAATTTGTTTTCATGTAAAACCTGCATCTGGCTGCGTCGAACGAAGCCTGATAACGGAAAAACCAACTTATATTTTCTATTCTACGAAAGCAAAAAAATCGTTAATTTATCTCATCTATTAAAATTATGCATTTTAAACTTTTTGTCTACTTTACACATGAATCAACGAAAACATTTTATCTACATTCATGAAAACTTTTACATATTACATCAATTTCATACGTGAAACTACTTTTCACATGAAATAGGATTTTGCACGCTAGATAATTAAGAGTTTGCTATTACCACATCCAACCTCGTCAGCTCCATCTTCACAATCCTTTACGCCATCACACACCTGGTAGTCATGTATACAGAAGTGATCGGAGCATCTAAAATTGTTTTTCTGAACACAGACTAGATTTTCTGCAAAATATGTAACAGGGAAATATATTGAATTCAAATTTCATTTTGATGTAGATACTGTAAAAATGAACAGTTTTACTCAGTCAAATCTCATAAAATAAAGAGTATATTAAGAAAATTAAGAGTTGTAAAAAATCAAAATTGTAAAAATTTTAAAATTGAAAAAGTTAAAATTTGTAGAAAATAAAACAGAAGTCCTACATTATATCCAGATTTATATCTAAAAATTCATTTAGAACGTAGAACGGGTGACTCGTAAGATAGCTCCTTAATATTTTCTTGAAAACTTTTGCGTCCTTATTTCTGTTTACTATACTGTCTCATAGTGCTGTTCTCTACTGTCATAGTTGTGGTTCATATTAATTACAGAATTTTATCCCTTTATATTCATTAAACAGTAGAAAATAAAAGCAGATGGTAATGTTAGTTTTTAATTTGACAAGATATTAAGCACAGTGAATTCTGTTGCCTGCACCATTTATTAGCCTTGCTGAACATTTCTGTATAATACAAAAATTTTTTTAGTTCTACTTGAATTTCCCCATTGAATTATGCCATAAACTAATTTAGAGTGAAAGTATACAAAATATGCAATGTGCAAAGTTTCAAGGGATGCGTATGACTTAAAACTCCTCTTCAAAAAGATAATCATTGATAACTCTCTTTTTAAATGATCTATCTGTTTTCTTTAACACAGCTTTGAATCCATGTTTAACATCAAGAGCTTTAAGCTGTTATTAGCGTTCTGTTTTTCAATTAAAGAAACGACGGATTTTTGTGTTTTGTAGCAGTTCAATGTCCATCTATTAATTTGAAACCACTGTTTTGCCACATAAGTATAGAGTAGATTCAGTGGAAAATAGGTAATACCCTCAGAAATGCAAGTAGGAAAATCATTCATATGTCACAAAGACTGGTCCCAGAACGGATCCCTGTGGGACACCGGTTTCCACCAATTCAAAAGAAGATAATGCATTACCAACTTGAACAGCCTGCTTTCTCTCAAATAAAAACGATGCTATTTTTTTCAGGGTACAAAATACAGGGTACAAAATTTCAGGGTTCAAATACAAAAGTATTACTCAAATTATCTTTTCTCATGAAAGGAACGAGCTAGATCCACGAGAATGATGTCACCCAATTTATCTCATGATATTACATATGAAAAGTGAACATGTTTCTCAATAGTTAATATATTGTTTTTAATTTATGGAATTTTTTGATAAATTTATTTAAAATGTGCAATATCTCGAGAACGGTTCATGCTAACGTTTTAAAGTTAATGTCAATCGTTTTCTAAGAAAAAATTACATTAGAAATGTCTATTTGCCTAACTTTGTTAAAGGTTTTGATTTTTTGATGATTTTTTCAAAATTCCACTCGACAATTTAAGGGGGTTCTGAACATTCGATTGCGTTTGAAAGCAATAGGCTTCCAGTATTTAAGGATTATGATTTTTGTACCAAATTTCGTTCGAATCGGTCCATTTGTTCGTCAGTTATCGTCTCCACAGTCTCTCTCACACACACACACACTTTCACACACACAGACATCACTTTAAAAAGGTTAGATTCGTGATCAGGGATGCTTGAAACGTGCTCTCCCGTCGCAAACTCGAATTCGAATTTTTGACCCGGTCACAATACTTTCCTCATACATTATGTATATAAGGAAAGTAATTACATTACTTTCATTTTCTTACTTGATCATTTATAAGTTTTTTTCCATTCATTCAATTTTACAATCATTTCTTAATGTGACACATTTTACTTCATTTATAGAATTAAAGGTGAAATTTAGTAGGGAAAGAAGAGCCGATTTTTATGATATAATTTCGGGCCGTGTGACAGCTGCAAATGTCTGTATGCTTCTTATACCAATTGAATATATGGTACGAAGTGGGTAGGTGTATATTATTAGATAAAACAATCAATTGTAGTCCTTCAAATAAAAAGAGAATCTTGCCATGAACTTTGAATTGCATCTATATTTATTGCTGCAGACAGTTCATATTGATGTTTTGATTATTTTATCAAGAAATTTGCTTAAATTGGAAAATAAAAATTTGGTTGAAATTTGGTGTCCGCAGCATACGCACAGTAAATTTCATTAATTGCATTAAATTGACTCAAAACTTCAGGAATCAATGCGGAATGCAATACAAACTTTCATGTATTTTCTAGATTGTGATTATATACCGTATTCTGTCGGGAAAAAATTACTCTCTTCAAAATACTAGGGAAATATTTCATCTCAATCGGCGTTTCATCTTTTAGCTCGCTTCAATCAGCTGTGATAAGCAAGAGATAGAGACATTTTAGAATATATGATATCCGTGGTGTGTCATGATGTAAATACATCTCTATTGCTCATATCAATCAGAAACGAAAACCTAAATTAAACACACCAAGCAATTCCTACTGAAACCGAAAAGATTGAGTTTTAGCAACTGGCTACCATGCTAAAGAGCTTCCTTGGCAAAGCTTCTATACATATATTACAAGTATGTAGGCGGAACTTTGAATCACAGTATTATTGCAAACGCGTCATGGCCAACTGGAAATACCTCCCTTCAGCCACGAAACGCGTAAAATTACCTCACTGAGCGCGTAACATAACGTCTCTTTCGAAGACCTGGCGGAGAGGACACCATGACGTGAGCAGTCCATGACGTCAGCATGACGTGAAGTTGAGTTTCTAGAATTTGGAATTTTAAGAAGGGTTGCTAGATTTGGAAATTTCCCGCCAATTTGACGACGTCCCGAAAGTTCGAGAAGGACCGCGAAATAACGATTAATCTAGGAGATATAGAGAATTCCAGAAGTTTCTATAGAGAGACTATAAAAGAAATCATCACTCTGTTGGAGTTTAGTTGACATGATACGAGCTACATTAAATTGTGATTTTTGTCAATGATTCGAGAATAGTAGCCGCTGTTTTCTCGAAATTACATTTGTCAATGTTTTAAGATTAATAACAATTATTTTGTGAAATTAATGAAGTATTTAAGTGCTGTTTGATAGTATATTGTTTCTGTTTATGTTACTTGTGAATAAACGTGTTAGTTTTCCAGAAACTGAGACTCATTCTTGTATCCTGCGTGTACACCCACGATACGTTCTTAACAGTATTGTGCAAAATGTACTCATATAAGACCCAGAAAAAATTAATAATTTAGTTCAACTTTTGCTGTTTTTAGCAATTCATGGGTGGTATAATTCAACCCATGAATTGCTAAAATCTGGTCTGGCGTAAACTATTTAGCAACATTCACTATAAAAGCAATTAGTATTATCAGCGCTTTATAAATAAGTTACACCTTTTCGTGAGCTATCATGAGTTGTTAAAGATATTTAAAAATTATTTTTCATGATCAGCTCGTGTAAATAATTTTAAGTTTATATCTACACAGTATAAATATACTCAAATTGTATAATCTGTTGACACTTTCTATAGCATACATATTTTAATTGCAAACTACCGAAAGGCGAATTTATACATAGAAATTGGGAATTGGCCGTTTCTTTCTATGATTCTAGCCATAAAGGTATTTGAAGTGTTGGCAACTGTGCTGAATATCGTATAAAAATATGTATTTAAAAAGTATTTACCTATACTATAATCAATGCTGAACGAACTGCTTGATCGTTGAAAAATGCTACCAGCCCCTCTGAGATAGCTTCTAATTTCTACATGGTTTAATGCTGTTATCGTCTTCGTATTATTATCTCCCGAACAGAACTTGAAAATATCTCCAACAAAGACAGTAATTATAATATACACCTCAGAACACGCCTGTGGAAAGAAATATCAGAAATACGTTGAGTACATGAAATAAAATGGGTAAATATTATTAGTGGAAAATTAAAATATTTATAGCATTCAAACTGTATATAAGTCATATTTGCATTACAGTCAAAATGCAATAGATCTGACATGTAACGCTGTAATGTTTTCTGAAATTCTAAGTTGAAAATGAAGCGTCCTCTACGTTTTAAAACTGGTATAATAACCTATTACTTGAAATATCTTTGTCTATACTATTAAAATCAGTCAGCGTATCTAAGTATATATGTATGCATGTATATCCCGGGTTTAACTCCAAATTGAATGTAGGAAATCTGCGAGTTGCATGAAATTGGAGCCAACAATCTGAAGATGCACAAAATCTATTCAAAAATTCGAAAAGTTAACATATTTTTATTATTTGTAAGAAAGCAATAAAAGTTTATGCAAAAGAAAAAAAAGATTCATTTTATTGTCAAGAAATCTTTAAAAAATATTTTCCGATAATCGGAACAGTGCTACGAAAATCTTCTAATCGGAACAATGCTACGAAAATCTTCACATTCAAGGCCACATATTAAGCTAGCATAAACCCTCGGGTTGATCGTGTGGTCTGGGTCTTCAACATTCAAGACATTCAAGTTCTAATCATGATCAGGGCCGATCCTAGCAGGTGTGCAGCGCGTGCACCGCGTGCACCGCACGCGGGCGGCCAAAATAAGGGGCGGCCGCAGGTCGCATATAGTTCTATCAATCAAGCAAAATTTTTTAAAACTTATAATAAGTCGAATAAATATGCTGAATTTTAAATAGTTATTGAAAAATCAAAATAAGTCCCATAGTTTAAGAAAAATAGAATGTTAGTGCACAGTGTGTTGGTCCATTGTCCATTAATGTCTACTCTTTACACACATCCTTCATTTGATAGCAAAATTCGTGGCACAGCCGGCAATACGGCATAGAAAAGGATACCAAATTTTAAATTTATATCTAAAAAAATAACCAAGGGGCATATTTTTGAGACGCCTAAGGATGTTTCGTTTCACTGTGCGGCGGCTTATTTATGTATACCACGGTCGGCACGCGGCTCGCAGATCAATGGTCAAAAGAAACTTTATTTTAGCGGTCTCCTTTGTAGATTAGAGCTGAATTATTTCGGCAAAGTTAACCCTTTCGCGACGGCGACATTCCGGAACTGCGGCGGCCCAAAGGACGGAGCGCTTCTTTTTCGAACTGTTCCCAGGAGACGGCAATTTTATTGCGCTAAGCCTAACTTGAAAAAAATTCACTAAAAATCACCCGTTTAACACAACATTCTACTATTTTCAGGAATAAAGGAAATTCTTATTTTCTATTTGATGTATATTTTTCTTTCAAATTTTCTTTTATCAAAATATTAAAAATTTTAGCGTATTAAAAATAAATTATCTTGAATAAAATAGTTATCAGTTAATCAGGAGTGTATATAGATTTAAATCAGTTAGCAAGAGTGTATACAGATTTAAATTTTGAAACTAATGCATCTAAAACGGGTTTCAATTTATCTAGTTTTTGGGCATTACTATCAAGAGTAAAATGAAGGTAACGTAATATTCTTGGCCTAACATTTTAACGAAAAAAATATTGATTTATTAGTAGAACATGGTCCCAAACAAGTAGCAAATTTTAAATTTCCGGTCGATGAGAGTGGCAGAAAATTTAGCTGTTTATATTATAACAAAACTTTAGTGAACGGGGAGAAAATAAATCGCACGTGGCTCTGATATTCCATAAAACTAAATCGTATTTTTACTTTCCCTGCAATACATGGTAATGTATAGAGAAAGTATTGGAATCATGTCGAAAATCGCAACTCGAGTTTTCGACGGATCTACACGTTTCGAGACCTCTAGAATACGAAAAAACTATTTTTAGCGTGACGTCTGTGTGTATGTCTGTGTGTCTGTCTGTCTGTGTGTCTGTCTGTGTGTCTGTCTGTCTGTGCAGATTTTGTATCCACTCTAACTAAAAAACTAATTGACCGAATTTCATACAATTTGGTAGGTAAGTCACTTGTACACGAGTCTGGTGCTGATTAGTTTTGGGTATGACTCGGGTTAAAAGAACCCGCCTTTTTTTGCGAAATGGCCCGCAAAAGCTTGTATCCACTCTAACTGAAAAACTAATGGACCGAATTTCACAAAATTTGGTAGATAAGTCGCTTGTAGGCCACCCTGGTGCTGATTAGATTTTAGTATGATTCGAAAAAAAATAACCTGCCTTTTTTTGCAAAATGGCCCGCAAAAATCATCAAAATCTAAACTTAAGAACTACGTCTGCTCAAATATAGCCATTAAATACTTGTTTAATACGTAATTTTTAGCGAAGAAAAGAATAAGACCAACCCCATTACACTAGGACTAGCCGTTCTCGAGATATTTTAGTTTTTCGTATTTTTCCTACACCATTTTTGAAAATAAGTCCAGTTTTCAAATGAGAACGAAAATTGAATTAAAAATTAATTAAATTTAATTTAAATAAATAGAACGTGAATATAAGTCTGCAAGGAAAGTCATGTGCTGCCCACATCAGATTTTTTGTTTTGTATGTAAATTGTTTGGTAAAGATAGTTCAACACAACTTGTAAGTACTGGCTTTTCTGATTGTCGTCATTGTTCGGATTACCTTAATAAGCATGAAAATACTCTAAAACACGTAAACACTATAAGATCGTGGTGCGAAATAAAGACGAGGCTGGAAAAAAATTGTACTATTGACGCGGAACAACAAAATGTTTAAAATCGAGAGAAAAAGCGATGGCGCGCCATCATTGAAAGAATGATTGTTGTAGTACAATTTTTAGCCAGTCAAAATTTGGCATTCAGAGGAACTAGTACGAAGTTGTATCATAGAGATAATGGTAATTTTTTAAAGGCAGTGGAGATGTTGGCCAAATTTGATCCAGTTATTTCAGAACACCTTAATAATGCCAGTAAATACAAAGATAACAAAACACGTATTCCACACTACTTAGGGCAGCATTTTCAAAATGAAATAAGTAATATTTTAGCCGAATCTATTCGTAATGAGATAACACGCATTGTCAAAAAAGCCAAATATTACACTATAATTCTCGACTCTACACCAGATATTAGCCACACAGAACAAATAATGTTTGTAATTAGATATGTGAACACTACTGATGGTAAGGTAGATATTTTAGAATTTTTTCTAGGATTTTTTCCAGTAACTAATACCACTGGAGAAGGTCTGTGCAATTTTCTATTAGAGAAGCTATTACCTAGTCTGCAGCTCGAAATTAAGGATATACGGGATCAGGGCTACGACAATGGATCGAACATGAAGGGGAAAAATATAGGGCTTCAGAAACGGATTCTCGATATCAATCCTAGAGCATTATACGTGCCGTGTGCGGCTCATGCATTAAATCTCGTCGTCGATGACGCTGCCAGCTCCAGTGGTGAAATTTCTGTTTTTTTATATGGTACAAGAGGTATATAATTACTTTTCTACGTCCTCATATCGATGGGATTTACTAAAAAAACACGTGAAAAGTCTAATTTTAAAACCATCAAGTGAAACAAGGTGGGAAAGTCGTATCAATGCTATTAGACCTCTAAAACAAGACCTAAAAAACATTATTACCGCATTAAATGCCTTAATTGAAGATACCACCAGAGACATGAAAACAAAAATGGGTGTTGAATCAATAATTAAAAGTCTTGAAACGTTTAAATTTTTGTGTTCAATTTTAATTTGGGATGATTTATTATCAAGAATTGATGTATTGAGTAAAATGCTTCAAAATCCTAAATTAAACATCTCGGAATACATTGAAGGCTTAGATAATCTTAAAAAATATTTAGTTTCCCAAAGATCTGACGATAATTTTAAAATATTTGTCGATTCAGCCACAACACTTTCTAGAGATTTAGGTATTGATCCCAAATTTCCCATGTCGAAGCTCAGGAAAAAGGTCCGTTCATTTGATTACGAGGGCAGTGATGAACCAGTTTCAAATCCCTTCCAGCAATTCAAGACTGCTTTCTATTTTGCAATTCTTGATCACGCGATCTCTTCGGTAAATGAAAGATTTACCTTATTATCTGAGTGCCATTCAATATTCTGCTTTCTGTATGAGTTTCATAACATTTCTAATGATGATCTCATGAAAGTCTGCATGGACTTAGATATTAAGTTACAGGTACAGAAGGAAGGAAGCATTGTGAAAGATATAGACGGTATACAACTCTTTAATGAAATAACTGTCCTAAGGTAACTACCTCTTTTAGGACACGCCCTGTTAGAGCGCGAAGAAGAAAAAGGCCGTGTGCACATATAAAACATTAATTTATTTACACTATATAAATATTTACATAACATTGATTCAAAATATTTAAAAGACCACTCCCCATATTCAAAATGGAAAGTATACCAATTTAAAATAAATAATACAAAAGTGTATATAGTCTCACAGACTAAACTGTAAAAAATGGTAAATAAAAATTAAGCTAAAAACATCGCTATGATATAGTTAATCATCCTTAACACGGAGAGAGAGGTCGAACAAAAAAGAGGTTGGCAAAAAGTCCCAAATGGGTAACTCACCAACATCACTGGCCGAGTTGCGGTCTTTCATCCTTCAGGATCCAACGTACTTAAAAAGGGGCTCTTTTCGCCCTCGAGTCCTAGTTCATTCTCCTCGCTCCTTTTTTCAAATTTCTGAAAACTCTCCCTCTCCAAGATTTTAAAACACGCCCCTGAGGCAAATACAACTATCTCATTGGATTCTGGGTCTTAATCCCTTGACCCCAAAGCATCGCCATTGACTTTAGACCTCCAGAAACAAAAAAGCCCCTTCTCAGGCCCCTGCGAAACTGATATGCTTTCGGGCACTAATTCAAATAGCCCGCCAGACCTATGATCCGTCCGTAAACGGACAAACGTTAAATCTTTCGGTAAAAATATGATACCTAAAGAACACTAACCGACTTCCTGTTTTCTATTTCGAGTGCAGCTGGCCAACGAAAAGGCTGACCCCCAAAATAAATACGTAAACTCTAGATCGCATCCCCGAAAATATTGGATCATAGGTTTACCATGCGACAATAACTTCATTCATCCCCAGCAATGGCGGCGACTGTGGAGGTTGGATAATTTTGAGCTCTTGAAAGAATGTATTTTAAAGTAGTTATAAAGGTAGTTGAGGATTAAAAATCGTTGTGGAGTGTTCCCTGATGGATATAGTACAGAGTGATATAGTTTGTGGATCAATTGTGTATATATTTGGGTAATTATAAGTGTTTTTGTGTGCCATATCGTTCCTGTGTTAAGTGAATTTACAAGCCTGTGTTAAGTTCAGCAATGGCGGACTTTTAACTGCGCACTTTGTATTGACTTGATATTTTTCTGATGATTTTCAAAGTTTTATATTTGATGTCCTGGATGTAATACACTATTCTGTGAAATGTTTAATATATGGAAAAATTAGAAAAATTACGAGGTTTTATGAGGACTAATCAACATTGTGATTCCATAACTGGTTTCGACGGAATTGTCCTTTTTGTGATTTTGTGCGGGGCAGCCTTTTATATATCTCCAATTCTATATGGTTTAAAGATATAAGAGTAATATGGATGGATACCTATATGAGCATGGAAACTTGTATATAAATTTGAGCCTTATAGTTATTATAGAAGAATTTCTATGATTTATTGAAATTATTCTGACGTCGCGACCTTTTGCTTTACCCTCCGGGTTGCTTGGAACCTTGTAATGGTGGATTGTTTTCTTCGTAGTTCAAACCGAATTGATATTTTTCTTTTGGATTTTGAAGTTTTGTGATTGATATATTGAAAGAAGTATTGCTCTGTATGATTTGTTGATAGTAGTAAAAAATCAGAAAAATTAGGAAGTACATATTGGGTCAGTTAATTACATCCATTTGTGACTGGTTTCGACGTAATTGCTCTCTTCATGACTTGCTGCGGGGCAGCTTTTTGAGTTACTCTAATTCTACATGGTTTAAAAATATAGGAATAATAGGGATGTATACCTATATATAAATGGGACTATGTATTAAAGTTTGAATCTTGTAGTCAATATGGAAAAATATATATGAATTGCTGAAAAGTTTGTGACGGCATTGCTTTTTCTTCTTCTGTGTGATGGTTGTGCTTTGTGCCGCTTCTATTTAACAATTAGTGACTTGGCACTAGTTAACGTTGATTTGGAGTTGTCTGACTTCAGAATTGGAATATTATAAACACTGGGGCGTTGACGTCACTTCTGGGTACTCTACTGTATTGCCTTGTGACTTCCCTAAACTTTGGATTTAAGACTCGGACCGGCTTCCCGACCCGGTGCAGTTACTTTTTGGGATGTTGGCCGACCTTCCAACCTGGCATACTGTCTTTGTGACTTTGACACTTTAATATTTTTGATTTAGATTATTTACTTACCATTTACTTTACCAAGTTGTATTCAGATTTGGAGTAATTGTTTATTGAGTATTGAGAGTATGATATATGTTTTAGAGGGTTAATTTATGAAACTGATATTAATGTATTTATATAATTTATAATATTTTGTATTATTTGAATTTATTATATAATTTGTGTGACGTCATATTGCTTTGTGATCCCCTGAGTTGTGGTTGGTTTCTCTAAATTGTTGGTTTGGTTTGTATTTGGGTAAAATGTCTAATCCTGAGGCAATTGATGATTTGATTGTGTTGGTCCGTGATAAATCGTCCGTGATCCCTTGGGGAGTGTCTCATCCCTTAGTAAGTACGCATGATTTGCTGGTCGATCTTAGGACATTTATATTAAAGAAGGACTTAAAATATACTAAGAATAATAGGGCTCAGTTGGTTAATACCTTTTTTGCCCCCTTGGTTGCCATCATTTGTGATGTTTATGGGTGTAGAGATCCTCAAGAACTTGCTGGTTTTGGGGAAGGGAATGTGAGTGTTGCTCCCTCGGACTTAGATGAATTAATAGGTGCTAGAGAAGAGATTGACCGATTAAGGGATTGTCTAGATGAGAAGGAGCGCCATTTTCAGGAGGTGTTTGATGAATTACAGAGTTGCAGGGACCAGGTGATTTCCCTTCGAGAGATGGTTTCGGCCAAATCGGGAGTTGTTGGACAGGTGGAAACCTCTGGTATCACTTTGGAGTGTATGACTGGTATTGAGATTGGGGGAGGTATTGAAGCTGATAGGGTTGTTTTGGTGGAGGCTAATAAAGAACTCAGTGATAAGCTAGAAGGTAAAAAACAGGAATTAAAGCTTATTAGGGAGGAGCTTGAGCATCTTAAGTTGACATGAATAGTCAAGTGGTTTCTGGACTGGATGACTCAAGGGTCTTTGTTTTAGAGGAGGAGATTGCTGGTCTTCGTTCCCTCCTGGAAACTAGTAAAAATAATTTTAACCGTTGTAAATATGAATTGGAATTGGAAAGAGCTGGGTCGGCTAGGTATGCCCTGGCCTTGGGGAAAAGGTCGTCCCTGCCGGCTGGACTGGAACGAGTTTCTGGTCTAGAGGCTGCTTACCAACAGTTGGTAAATGAGCATACCCTTCTGAAGGGGAAATACTTGGAAAGCAGGGATTTTATAGAGAAGTTTTGTAAAGGAATGCAAGGTACTTTGGAAAGGGCAGCACATGCTGTGGGGGTTACTGACGGTACTTTTGGTGCCGAGGAAAAACTTTCTTATGCGGAAGCTGTTGGTGCTGGGGTCGGGGAGCCCGGCTTTTGTCCCGGATCTGTGAAATGTGTGTTACTTGTAAAACCTAAGGGGGAAGGTTCCTTTGAGGATAGTCGTAAAGTGGTTTGTAATGCTGTTGATATTAAAGGTAATTGTACTCGGGTCAATGGAATTAAGTCTATTAGTGGGGGAGGCCTGGTTATTGAGACCCCGTCCCCGAAGGATCTTGAGTTGATAGCTAGTCAATTGAATAAAAATGAAGAAGTTAAAAAGATGTTTGAGGTGTATAGTCCTAAAAGAAGGAAACCAAGACTGATCTTTACAAATTTGGATTCAGCTTATGATAAGGCTCAGGTTCAGGAGATGCTTATTAGGTTGAATAATGTGTGTACTAAGGATAGTATTGTAGTTGAGTTTAAAATTAAGGGAAAGACCGGTAACCATTGGGTTGCGATGGTAGATTCACGGGTATATGGTGTTATGAAGAGGGTAGGATATTTTTATGTTGATTGGGGAAGAGCATTTGCTCGAGAATTTTTTAGTGTTAAGCATTGTAGGAAGTGTGGCCTTTTGGGGCACACTTCGGGTAATTGCAAGGAGGACCCCAGATGTTTAATATGTGGGGCTAAGCATGTTGGGAAATGTAATGTGTCTCCCAGTTGTAGGAACTGTGTTCTCAGTAACCAGGAAAAAAGGACTAACTTTAAGGTAAATCATTCATGTTGTGACAGGAATTGTTTTTCTTACCAGCACCAAGTAAGGTTAATGGCTAGAACTATTGACTATAGTGCTTAAATTTCTACAAATTAATGTTAATCGCTCTCATGCTGCATATAATTATGCATTTGTGTTTGCTTTATAGTGTAAAGTTGATATTTTGTTTTTGCAGGAACCTCCCTTGGCTGGAGGGGGATTTCCCCCTCCTCCGTTTAGCCTCCCTCATTTCTCCTCGGTTTCTAAGAAATCACTTGTTGTGATTTGTAATTCTGTTTTAAAATTTAATTTTATGTTTAATACTTTATCAACTGTGTTTATTGACTTAGAAATTATGAAAGGTTTTAATTTAAAGTTGGGTGGTATTTATTTTCCCCCTCGGGAGGAAATTGACTCCCTCCTTGATGAACTCAATAGAGTAGATTTCCAGAGGGGGGGTTTCCTCCTACAGGGTGATTTTAATTCCAGGTCTCGTGAATGGGGATATGGCTTCGAGGATTCTAGGGGGAGAAAAGTTTTGGAGTTTTGTAATCAGAATGGTTTTTCAGTTTGTAATAAGGTTGACTCGGGTCCGACCTTCCTCTCGCATTCTGGCAGAGGATGGCCTGACTTGACTCTTGTTTCTGAGGAGAATTTTGTGAGAATTATTGACTGGAAAGTTATTGATAAAGAGTCATTAAGTGACCATAAATTTGTTGGTTTTAGTTTTCAATTGGAGAGCGAATGTTTTTATAATGATTATTTTTATAAATCTAGGTTTGGTGCTGGGAAGTTAATTTTTAATTTTAAAAAACAGATATATAGATTAAATTGTTTAATGGGTAAAATTGATAATAGGGAAAAACTTGATGTTTTTACCAATGAATTTTTAAATACCGTGATTGGGGTGACTAATTGTAGTTGTAGGAAAAAGAAAGTTTTTACTAATAGGGGTTTTTCTTGGTGGAGCGCGGAGCTTGCAAGTTTTCGCAATTATCTGACAGCTCTTTCCCGGAAGATTAGGTGTCTTATAAGGGATTCTGCTGATGCAGAAGTTATTAGAGCGACTAGGATACTGTATAATTCTAAAAGGGCTGAATTTCGTAGGACTATAAATGAATCTAAGGTTAATGCCTGGAGGAGGTATTGTAACAGACATGTGGAAAAATTCGGATCGGTTTATAAGGTAGCTAGGGGGAAGGCTGCTAGAGGTAAGGAACTTCTAGTACAGTTTAATGATGAACTTAATTTAAATTTTACTGAAAAAGTATATAAAATGTTAGAATATTGTTTTCCAGCTTGTAATCATATAGTTGATTTTGAAGAAAATGTTAATTCCTCTCTTGTTTTTGAAGAAGATATTGAGGCATCCGAATTAAGAATAGTTTTTAAAAGTTTGGGCAACGGTAAGGCTCCAGGTTTAGATAAAATTGATTATAAAATTTGGCAGGTTTTATTTACTGTTGATGCTTCTTTATTTATTAAATTTTTTAATTTGTGTTTTAAATTTGCTTACTTCCCTCGGCCCCTAAGGAATGCTGAGGTGTTTTTTCTTCTGAAGCCAGGTAAGGATCCTGCTTCTGTTGGTTCATATCGACCAATTTGTTTATTGCCAACGTTGGGGAAGATTTTAGAACGAGTATTTGTTAATAGGTTAAACCGGTGGTTAGAAGAAAATAATATTATTCACCCTTTACAGTACGGGTTTAGAGAATTGCTAAGTACAGAAGATGCTTGTTACGATCTGTTACAACATATACAAGGCTTTCGGAAGCGGGAGCATTGTGCCGTTACTTTTGTTGATATCAGAGCAGCATTCGATAGAATGGACTGGAGTGTGTTAGGATCTATAATGGAGGGATACTCCATTCCTTTGTTTTATAGAAAATTCGTGTTTTCCTACCTGCGGGATCGTTCAGTTAATTACAAAGTTCATGGTGAACTTGTAACGCGCGGAGTCACTATGGGCTCTCCTCAGGGGTCTGTCGTGGCTCCGATCTTATGGATTATTTATTTTAATCGTGTTCTCTTTCTAAATGATGACTCGTGCCGTCTGCAGGCCTTTGCAGATGACCTAGCGGTTTTTGTCTCTGGGAAAACCCGCAGGGACCTGGAGGCTGCCATGTGTCGTACTTTGGAGAGAGTTTCTTTGGTACTTTCGGATCTTGGCCTGGAGGTTTCTGTTCCTAAAACTGAGGCTTTGGTTTTTTCAAAGGTAGGAACTATGGCCAGGAAACCTGCTTTTAAATTAAATGGAAATTCCATTAGAGTAGTTAATAAAGCCAGGTATCTAGGATTGATGTTTTCTGCAAAGGGTAAGTGGTTTGCCCACATTGATTATTTGGCAACCAAGTGTGCGCAGATTGTAATGGGTTTTGGTAGGGTGGTGGGAGCTGGGTGGGGGGTGGATAGGAGGCTATTGAAGTTGTGGTATCGTACTGTGGTGGAGAAGGTTATTATCTATTGCGCTGGAGTTTGGGCTGGGGATCTGACACAAGCTCAGATCCGGAAGCTCCTAACCCTACAGAGAAGTTTTCTCTTGAGGGTTGCCGGCGGTTACCGGACCACTCCCTACGGTGCGTTATTTACTCTTCTTGGCATCCCCCCTATTCATCTTGCTCTCATCAGTGCCCGGGATAAGTTTTTATTTTGGAGGAGGAGGAGGGATGTCCTTAATATTGAAGGTCTCCCCCCTCCGTCCGATTTTGATTTTTTTGATAGGTCTACCACTCTCTCTCCTGGTTCTAGGGTTATTGATTTTGATGGTGATCTTGGACCCGTCGGTGCACATATCTACACCGACGGCTCTAAGATGGGGAATGATTTGGGCTTTGCCGTATGTTGTTTTGTAGGGGGGTTATTGGTCCATTTGGTCCAAAAGAAACTTCGTTCTTTTAACTCGGTCTTCCAGGCTGAGATCTTGGCTATCAAGTATGCTTGTGACTGGATCCTGCAGGAGGATAGGCGGGCTATTATATTTACAGACAGTTTATCATCGCTTGCTGCTCTTGAATCTACTTTTAATAAGTCAAATTTTTTGGCCGGATTGAAGAATTGTATTTTTAGGGCTCGACATGCGGTTAAGTTGGTTTGGGTTCGGGCACATACTGGGATTCTAGGAAATGAGTTGGCAGATGAGTATGCAAAGGCAGCGGCCTTGGAGGAAGAGCTGCTTGTGGTTCCTGCCCCGCGCTCCTACCTGACTCGCAAATTGCGCGAGAAGGTGGTGAGCGATTGGGGGGTCTTCAGCGGCTCCCTCACCGGTGGGTTGCGTGCTCGGATGTTCTTTCCGGTGGTTGGTGAGAAGCTGCAGATTACCAATCGGTTTCTGTTTTTCTTTCTCTCTGGCCATGGTCCCTTCCCCAGCTACCTGCACAGGTTTAAGGTGTGGGAATCCCCGGCCTGCCCTTGTGGCGGCGTGGGTGATCCTGACCATTACGTCTTTGAATGCAGGTTTAGCGAGGAATACCATTTGGCCCGACCGCTGGAGGAACATAGAGCAATCTGGATTAGTAGGGTTATTGCTCGCCCCCGCTCCATCTGAAAAATAGTTAATTGTGTTATTGTGGCCAAAAATATTACTAATGATTTTAATAAATATTTAGGAATATAGGCTAAATTGGTTTATTTGGTGATTAACTTTTAGGGATTATTAATTTCTGATGTTTGTATTTTTGTTTGTGTTTTTGTATCTGTTATGGTACTATTTTGTGTTATTTAGTGTATTGATTTACTTTTTTGTTATATGGTTGGCTCAGAGGTGGAAGTTGTATTTTTATGTTTGGAATTATTATTATTACTTTTTATTTATTTATATTCCCCGCCTGTGCGGAAGATTTTTGTAAAAGTCTCCCACGTGGGGCCTTGTTGGGTTTGTTTCTTTTAATAAATCCCTCGTGTGTTTCTGGGTCGTGGGCGGCCGCTTGGGGGAGTCGGCGGCCTTCCTTGTCCGGTGGGCTTGGGTTGGCCGTTGGCTCTCCTTTTGTTGGGGATCGGTTCTTTCCCGGCCCGAGATTTAAGATGCTCGGCCATATTCTTGGCGAGCCCTCGGGTCTGGGCCGCGAAAAAAAAAAAAAAAAAAATTACTTCATTCAAAGATATTTTTCCAGGTAAAAAACAGCCAATTAAGATATTAGAAATTATAGTCAAAAATGATCTCATTCCCTGTTTTCCAAATTTTGCTCTAGCAATAAGAATTTTTTTAACCTTACCTGTTTCTGTGGCTTCAGGTGAAAGAAGTTTCAGTAAATTAAAAATTATTAAAAATTACTTGAGAAATAATATGACAGAAGAAAGGCTTTCAGATTTGGGCATCATCTCTATTGAATCCAAAATCTCTGAAAAAATTGATTTCACCGAAATTATTGACAAATTTGCTTCTCAGAAAACCAGAAAAGTTATTTTATAGTTAATTATTAGGTAGTCTTTGTATATACTTGTTTGATTTATATACTTTTCGTTTCACGAGATTTATGCTTTAGTACTTTTTTTTTTTATTAGATTATATTTTCTGAGTAAATACTGTTGTTTTGCATTTCTAATTATAAAATGTCTATTTTTATTTCAAAGGTAATATTTTTGTTTGTTTAATATTTTGTTAAAGTGTTTTGTCGCTATTATAACCTATTAGCTGGCTAAAAAATAAAGTTTTGCACTTCAAATTTTATTTGCATTTTTATTAATGTTTTACTTTTTACTCTTATACAGATAGATGAATTTATAACGTCAACGTTAAGTATTAGTCAAAATATGAAAAATTCTCTAGAGGGGCGGCACATTAGGTCTTTGTACGCGGGCGGCCGACACCCTAGGATCGGCCCTGATCATGATAACCAGTGTTTCTTTCAGGCATACCTCGGGAGGGCCTTCGCCTCCCCTGGGAGACATTTTATGTTAACCTAGTTTCTATTTATGTGACCCAGCTATTATATATATATATATATATATATATATATATATATATATATATATATATAATATAAAATCTGAAAAATTGCTACAATTTTTGTTGAAATGATTAAAAAGCTAATTAGTCATGAATATATTGATTTTAAAGTATTAAATAGGCACGAGTGAAGTAATTTCAAACATTAGTATTTTAAATTAATTGTTAAAAAATTTTATAGAGTGCTTTTTGGTTTGATTTAGCGTAGAGTAATAAACTTAAGATTTACATAATATTGAAAGTGTATATGTTTGTATGTAATATTTACGGTTTTATAAGAGTCATGAAGTAAATAGGGTAGGGAGTATCGGCTACCGGGAGCGTTTACCATGGCGGAAAAAAGCTTTAACCGGAGTGTTGGGGGTCGCAACTCCCCCCGGCCGTTACTCTTGTCACCCTTCTGAAAATTTACGAGTACATTGTTACTTGTCCGTTTTGGGAATATATATATATATATATATATATATATATATATATATATATATATATATATATATATATATATATATATATATATATATATATATATATATATATATATATATATATATATATAACGTGCCAGCCTCAAAATTTTCATTCCCCATGGCCAAAAAGTTTTGGAAGAAACACTGATGAGAACTGCTGTAAACTCTATTTAGTTCTACTTTTTTACAGTGTTTCTGCACATAAAATTTAATAGCGGTAGATGCATTCCGTCTTGAGTTATTGTGTCACCACTTTACACACATACACATACACATGCGTACACAGAGACAGACATATTTCTTAAAGTATTCTAAGGAGTCTTAAAGAGGCCTTAAAACCCTCTTATCCTTCAAAATCTCGAATCATAACATTTTAAAGAAAGTAATACTTTTCTAGAATAAAAATTGGCATATCGTTATGGAACAGAATATTAAAGAAAACATAAAAATGCGTGTTCTACATTATGCATTATACGTGTTTCTACAGCATTTTTTTTACTTACTAAATTATTTAAATTAAGTTCTTTTACATCGATACGTATATAGCTGTCCCTGGGGACTTCAATAATCCAACAATTCTCATCAACTTCATAGCCCTCGTATGATTGAGATATTGTTCCGGAAGTCTTGTTTTCCTTCAAGCATAAGAAACTTTGGACAAATTCTAGAAAAATAATATTAAAAAAAATTTACTAAGACATGAAACTCAATACAACTACAAATTGATCAAAAAGTTGTTCCCTTTCAATTTTAAAATCATATAGTGCGCCGAAAAATTGAAATAGTAGAATTTTGTTTCAATTAGGTGGCACTCATTATACTCAGAAATATATCAGATATACTGTCTTCTGTTTTTAATACATCTGGAGATCATTACAGACCTCTTTTTTATAAATTGAAGAACGGAGCTTTTTTCAGAGTGAAGTAATTGTTATTGCACAGCAATATTTCTCTAATGAGCGTGTCATTGAAGAGTTTCAGAGGAAATATTCATGCTCTAAAACGTCTAATAATTCGAGGTTAGTAAAGCGCTCTCGAGAAACTGGATCTGTTGCTGATAAAGCGAGAACAGGCAGGCCTTCCGTTGACTTCAGGTTAAACTGTCTGAAATAAAGAGTGCTTTGTAATGTTTACCTACAAGGAGCATAAAAAAATAACATTCTCATAAAAGTAGCTAGAGAAATGCTGCTCTAAAAAGCATATTTCGCTCTAAGAAAACACCATGTTCTACCATTAATAAAATATAGGACTGTAATTATCATTTGACACAGAGTGGCATTAAAAAAGGGGGGCAACTCGAAGACAATATTGGAGGGGGGGGGGGTGTCCTACTAGGTTTAGCAAGCACTTCTAGAATTTCATAACAAAGAAATGTTCTGTTGCTTATAAAATATTTTTTTTTAAGTAAGCATTGCTTAGTAAAAGTCTGATGTAGGCAGCACATAACTTTCCTTATATAATGCAATGAATTTACTTCTTTAACTTTACAAAAGTGATGAAATTTTCCACGGCACAGTGTTTGTAACGTTAAATTGTACATTTGGCGCTTTTCCGGATGACAATATGTAAAACTATTTCGCACCCAATTAACTTATATTTTATGCAACTCTAAATTAACAATTATCAATATTGATATCATCCTCAATAAACAATATAGTCCATATATATAAATATTTTAATAATAAATTCCTCAATTAGATTTCATTTTCATTACCTTGGCATCATTTTTGCAATTTTGGCGATGTTTTTGTCAATGTGTAGCTGAATATCGGCAAATGGACGATATTTAGAAGAGCATTTCATCTATAATAAAAGGTATGCCCATCATATGACGGAATTAAAAATTTGCAAAACATTACATCCCATTCAGCGTCATTTTTATCAATTTGGCGACATTTTTATAAATTTTATAACATTTTTATCAATTTGGCAACAGCTTGGCCAATTTGACGACGTTTTTATCACGTTGATAACATTTTTATCAATTTGGCAACATTTTGATAAAACCGCCAAAATTCGTCGCCAGAATTCCGCCAAGGCCAAGACATACAGACAGAGAAATAGATTATTCCTATGTTCTTTCCAAAATAATGAATTGTCATCATTTAGTTGTCATTTTCATTGATTTAGCGTCATTCTTATCAATTTGGCGATCTTTTTTTTATCAATTTGGCGACATTTAAAAACTCGACAAATTGACGATATTCCACCAAATTCGTCGCCAAAATTTCGTCAAGCATTACGATTGGGGAAATAGGTTATTCTTAAAGTAGATAAACGACTTGGCGTCCAAATACAAAATTAGTCTCAAAGTATCTTCTCTTATAATAGATTCTTATAGATATTCTTTCCAAGATACTGAATTTTCATCAGTTAGTCTTCATTTTCATTGATTTAGCGTCATTTTTATCAATTTGGCGATATTTCGTCAATTTGGCAACATTTACAAATCTCGCCAAGTTGGCGATATTCCGCTAAATTCGTCGCCAAAGCTTCGCCAAACATTGTGAATGCAGGAATAGTTTATTCTTATAGTAAGTTAATGACTAATGCCGTCAAATTAGAATTCTATTACTCAAAGTGTCTTCTCTCGTGAATGGAAAGAGCTAGATCTACAAGAATGATGATAATATATTTATCACATAATATTATATATGAAAAGTGAACAGATTTCACAATAGTTAATACTTTTCTATGAATTTTATATGATGTTTTGATAAATTTATTTGAAAAATATGCAATATCTCGAGAACGGTTTATGCTAGCGTTCTAAAATGTTTGTCAATCGTTTTCTAAGGAAAAATTACATAAATGAATAGTTACGTGACTTTATTGAATGTTTTACTTTTTTAATGATTTTTCAAAATTTCTTCAAAATTTAGGTGGGTTCTGAACACTTGATTGTGTTGTTGTTGTTGTTGAGACCCAGACCGTCCGACCTACCAGAAAGGTGTAAGGCAACTGTTTGGACGGCCGGGAAGTGCCACCCAACGGGAAGTGCCCCGGGAAGTGAACATTTGATTGTGTGTAAAAACAATAGGCTTCCAGTATTCACTGATTGTGATTTTTGTACAAATTTTGTTCGAATCGCTCTTTTCGTTCGTGAGATATCGTCTCCACAGACTCACTGACACACACACATACAAACACATACTTTCACACACACACACATATAATTTCCCACACACATACTTTCACACACAAACACAAAAACATAACCTCAAAAACGTCTAATTCGTGTTCAGGGATGCTTGAAACGTGCTATAATAATTTGAGTTTAGCTGCACAAAATAACACCCATAAGTATTTTAAATGACACTGAATTTGCACATTAAACTTTAATTTGGTTCTCATTTGATAGCTGGACTTATTGTCAAAAATGGCGTAACGAAAACGCGAAAAAAATAAAATATCTCAAGAACGGCTAGTTCTAGAGTAATGGGGTTAGTCTTATTCTTTTTGGTGTTAAACATCACGTGTAAAAGAATCATTCAATTGATATAATTGAGCACACGTAGTCTTTTATTTTTAGATTTAACGTTTTTTGCGGGCCATTTCACAAAAACAGTCCGTTCCTTTTTCCCGAATCGTACCAGAATAACCTACTATTGATTTATATACCAAATTTTGTAAAATTTGGTTCATTAGTTTTTAGCTAGAGTCGATAAAGGCAATTTTTGCCGGCCATTTCGCAAAGAAGGCAGATTCTTTTATTACGAATCGTACTAACATCTAATGAACAGCAGGGTTCCCCACAAAAATCTAACCTACCAAATTTTATGAAATTTGGTCCGTTAGTTTTTCAGTTAGAGTGGATACTGAATCCTCACAGAAACAGACACAGATACACCCTTACACACACAGACGTCTCCCTAAAAATAGTTTTTTCGTGTTCTAGAGGTCCCAAAACGTGTAGATCCTTCGAAAATTCGAGTTCCGATCTTCAGCATGATTCCAATACTTTGAATACATACACACACACACACACATATATTGTCTATGTATCTGTGTATTATCTGTGTATCTAAATTCCGTGTCTACGCAATTACAATAGTTGCAATTTTAAATTATCCCTAAACTTTTATTATTTCTACAACGTAGCCTAATTTTAACTTATGCAGAATGCAAATATCTCAAGCGATTGTAAGATGAGTTACATACGAATTGCTGAATTCTTTTCAAGCAAAATTATTTTGCTCTGGAGTCTGGAATACAAGTTATATGAATGAAATTTTCATTGATTTTGCATACAGAATCAGACGATTTATATTTCGATGAAGTGTTACATATTTAAGTATAATAAATTACTGTAATACTGTGATAATGTAAAAGATATCACCACTGAATGTATCACATTTTAGAGATTTTTAAATGAAATTGCATTTCAGTTGGAAAGTGTTTCATAATCAATGCTTATACATGATTGATCTTTATTGTTTAATTTCATATAATATGATCTCGATTTTCATAATAACAAATATATTGACTGGTTGTGACGTCACAAACAGCGCGAACGATGGCTGGTGGCGGATAATGTTGCCAGAATGCGAATAGTGTCTCCATATATACAGGGTGAGTCGGAATTGCTTTTAAAAAAGCAGAGGGGTGATAGTACCCCACCAGACGAGCAATAATTACCATGGAACATAGGATCGCATTGCACTCTGAGAGGCAGAAAAGAGGCACGTCGAACCGCGTCGAGCATGAGCACGCAGTCAGCGCCTCGGACGTCATTGTGTACCTGCCTACGTAGTATCTCCTACGCCAGACACGAGCGCAGTTACCGTACGCAAATGTCCAGGGAGCAGAATCAGCATATCTGGCTCCTAGTAGGTTCCGGCGATAGCCAATCAGAGCACACGTTGCCCTTTAAAAACCGGCACAACTTCAACGCTGCAAGTTATTCCCGTGATTACATCGTCCGACACGTTGCGTGAATACTATGGCGGAGTACACCTACGAGGAATTGGCCGACATGCACCTCACATACGGTGAAGTCAAAGGGAATGGACGCGCAGCGCGAAGATTGTACGAGCAGCGGTTTCCAAAGCGTCGTATTCCCGGTCATCCTACCTTTGCCAGTGTCGATCGACGACTGCTAGAAACCGGGTCGTTCGCCATCGCTAACAGCAATGCAGGAAGTTTGCGAATTGCACGAAGGTCCGAACTGGAAGAGCGAGTCTTGACGAGATTTGCAGCAGCTCCGTCCTCCAGTACGCGAGCGGTGGCAGACGAAATGGGTGTTTCTCAGAAAGTGGTGTGACGTATTTTACACGAGGAACGCATGCACCCCTACCACGTGTAACAGGTGCAATCTTTGCACATAGTTGATTATCCCCGCCGGGCAGCCTTTGTGCAGTCGATGCTCGGGATGGGGAATACCGAGCCACGATTGCCTGCATTAGTTTTATTTAGCGATGAGGCAACGTTCAGCGGAGAAGGCATTTTCAACATGCACAATCAACACGTGTGGTCTGCCTGTAATCCCCACTGCACAACCCATCGTGAACACCAGCACCGATTTACCGTGGACATCTGGAGCGGTATCCTTGGTGATTACCTGGTCGGCCCGTACATCCTGCCAGACCGTTTGTCCGGCGCAACATATCGTATCGTTTTGGAACACGTACTGCCCAGTTTATTGCAGACCGTTCCGCTCCCCATCCAGAGCGACATGTGGTTTATGCACGATGGAGCCCCGGCACACTTTTCCATCACGGTCCGGAACTTCTTGAATGCCACATATCCCGCACGCTGGATCAGACGTGGCGTGGCCTCCTCGCTCACCTGACCTCAACCCACTGGACTTTTTCTCCTGGGGCCACATGAAATCTTTAGTGTACGAGACACCTGTCGACTCGGTGGAAGATCTCGTCGCACGCATCGTTGTTGCCGCAGACCACATTAACACAACACCCGGAATCTTCAGAGGTTGCGTCAGCTATTCCTTCGCCGGTGTGAACAGTGCAACGACACGCGTGGTCGCCACTTTGAGCACTTGCTGTGAGTTTGTCGCTGCACAATAAATCTGTTTGTGCAACGTTTGGTATCGTTCATTCGCTTTCCCAACACTGGCGTACGTGCAGGTTCGTATTCTAATTGTACTCTTTTCTGCTACTCTGAGTGCAATGCGACCCTATGTTCCATGGTAATTATTGCTCGTCTGGTGGGGTACTATCACTCCTCTGCTTTTGTAAAAACAATTCCGACTCACCCTGTATAAGTTCGCTGATACAACCTGACAACACAACATAGAATAAGAATTCAGAATATCTTATCATATTAATTCAAGTTCAGGTATTGTATTTCTTGGTTTCCAGATGTTGGATGGCGTCTGGTGCTGTTCAGTACACAACACATCTAATGTTCGTTTTCATTGACTAACGTATCCGTATCAATACCGATGCTTATAATTGCCAATCGCATTAAATGTGAAAATGATTTATCAGTCAATAAACATCTGTCCTTGCATTTTATGTATTTCATAGCTGAAAAGTGCTTTTACAAATATATATCCTCACAAACATAAAACACATCTTGAGTCTAAAGTTCCTAAGTTTCGCAGAGCGCTTGGTAATAATTTGAAAAGTCCTCTCCTTTTCAATTCTTCCGGTATAAAAAGGGTCTGATTGCGAATTGCACAATTCCAGTTAGATGTCAGATTTTACTTTTTTATTGCTAACAATCAGTGAGTGAGTCAATGAAAACAGAAATATCTTCATTTTTTTTAAATCGCGAAATATGTACTCGAAGTCCTGCATGATTATTTAAATGTACTTTATATGGTTTGAAACAGATATTTCCTTAAAATTCTTTATTTTTTCGTAATATTTTGTGCAATTTGAAAAAGAAAAAGTAAAATTATTGTTGATCATAGTTGATGTAAAAAGTTTCATTATACTTGTAAAGCCATTCAAATGCCCATATTTGTGGCATATGCAAAAATAGCATCTCTCCGAAATGATGTCAGCCTATTACGCGGGAATGAACACAACTACTGAGGTAATTATAAATAGGCTGTACTTGTAAGTAAGGCATGTGTCAATAAAGGTGGTTGAGTTCACGGTAAAGGATTATTCCTTTCCCTAATCACCAGAACACAACAGTGGCGACGAGGATGGTCATGGATCAGTTCGATATGTATTGTGCCACAGATGAAGATTTTCCTTCTTTATTGAAATGATAGATTCGTTATTCCAGGTGAAGGAAATGAAAGAAGAATTGAAAATGCCGGCACGGCTAAGTTCTATAAGAGCACTTACCTGTAAAATACTGAAGAATCTTGCCACATCAAGGAAACTTTCTAATCTATAATATGCTGAAATCGCAAAACTGATCACCGCTCCAAAAGAAAAAGTTTATTTTCTGAGATAAAAGAAATGAATAAACCATTTAAATCCGGCTCCACTTGAAATGACAGAGTCATCTCAAGTGAGTTCTCCGAGAGAAATCCCTGTGCCGGGCTTTTTTACCAGTCATAGAATCTATACGAAACAAATCCATGCTGCTTGCCACAGGGGCTTAGAGCACCAAAAGGATGGGCGGGAACTAGGACTCGGCAATACGAAGAGGGTCACTAATGGTAACAAAACGTGAAGCTCGTTTTCCCATTACTATTTATAGCTGATGGAACTAAATGCTGTATGATGTTGACACTTTGATAGAAATCACAAAACAGAAAGGCATCAATTATTTAAAAACAAGTCCACCGTTAAAAGTAGTTGATATCAATATCATCCCATTGTAGAGGTACAAAATATTCACCATAAAGCGACATGAATTGTGCAAAGTATAAAAAGCCACACATACACCAGAAAAACAAGAGGTAGAAGCAAGCAATTAGAAAAGGTGATCAGGAACATCATCAGCAATCTTAATACAGTTCCACTATCCTATGAACCACAGAACGGAAGTCAGCCACAACCCTAAAAACCACAGTACCCTACATTCTCCCGAAGTTTCAGAAAGATGAAAGCTTAAGGTGTAGGGAGAACTAAAAATGTAGTGATCAACATCACCAACCATATTACACTTACAATTAGGGGAATAATTAATTTTAAATATGTTAAGGTAAAACATAAATGGTCTATGCCAGGAGAGAATATAAATAAGGTATTTATTTTGAATATGAAAATTAGCATCATTCCTCGGTAAGAACTGCCAGGGCCTGGATCCCCCGACTTAAAAGTTCCAGAATTCCTGCCACTCTTTAAGAAAGCACTTAAACTTTTTGGATAAGTAGGAGTAAAGAATAGGGACATCTATGAGCTCCCAAGTCGAGGCAGCAAGCTTCGCATGAGCGTCCACAGCCTCATTACCAATGATACTTATATATACCAATGTACCAATATACCAATGTACCAATATACCAATGTACGTGGGACTTGATCCACGAAAGGCCGAATGTAACACCATAATTTAAAATATTATCCTTTATAGTATTTAAGAAACTAGTTGTATTATTGGAAGATTTTACGGCGAGAATAGATGACAGACTGTCAGTAAAGATATTAATACTAATGTTATTTTCAGCAGCCCAGTCAACAGCAGATCCAATGACCCGTAACTCAGCTTGATAAACAGAACTCTCATCATTGAGCTTAAAAAGCCGGGAGTAGGTAGACAAGCACGACATGATGAAAAACACAGTAAGCAAGGCTCACTTTGGAATTAATCTTGAAATCATCAGTAAAAACCTGATAATAGCAATTCGAAACCTGAACAGGGGCAAAGAGACTACGTTTACTAGAGCAAATCCGATAATTAGAAGAGAGTGGATCAAAACACCGGTCACGTGGGGAAGATCCAACACTGGCAACACCTGACAATGCCTCGAAAACATGAATTTACATGACCCAGACCGTACGACTCGCCAATAATGACTTAAAGTCTTTTTGTACACGGCCGGGAACAGAAGCCAAGAGCCAAGACGCTTGCTTACGGCCTTCCTGGGACCGAAGGTTCCTCACGGCCACATTGAATGTATAAAAGTCCACTGTAGATGGTTTTTTCCAGTAATAGCAATATGGAATAGCATTCATTTTGGAGAGGTTGCTGTGTAGGAGTCAGAGGCGGCTGGTGTTGTGCCGCCTTCGTCTTAGAGTGGGTGCGTGCTGAACTTATGATCCCCAACACAAAACCGGAACAACGAGCCACCCGAGCCCACCGGACAGAGAAAGCCGCCGTCTGCTCCATAGAGCGAGCGAACCACCCAAGATCCCAAGGGGACAACAGACCAGCACTCCGCCCAGCGAGACCAACGCCGCCACAAATATTTCTTAAACCATAAACAAAAATACAAAGCAGTGGAATGAAGGATAATTCATTCGCAACATTTGAGGGTAGCATCATAACTGGATAATGAATACATTAACAAGTACTTAATCAAATACATGAAAAATAAAACCCTACATAATTTACATAAAAAAAAAACTTGCTCATAGACCTCTTAAATCCTAACCCTCAAATAATAAACAATTGCTACTATCCACAAAACAACACCAAAAGGTCCTATTAAAACAAATATTTTACAAAATTAAACAAAAATAAAGATTTATCAAATCAGATAGCTCAGTAGATAGTTGAATTCACGGAAAGTCCCCCAAACCACTAAAGAAAAGCAAAGGCAGACATAATGGGACGAGGCCACCGTTGCAGAGCCCAATGATCCAAACGCCAAAATTAAAGGACCCACCGTTCAAGACACAACCGGAGAACAACAAAGCAAACAAACAGGCCGCAATCAAGCCAAATGAAAATCCAAAATGACCGTCCCCCTGGCGTCGACCTCCCTAAGGAATTTAAAATGGAGACCTTTTAACACCAAGGAGATAGGTGGGGTGCCGAGAAGGGCATACAGGGCATTATCTGCAATCGTCCGAAGCAGGAAAGGTCGCTGAAGAGAGCAGAGCTTGAAGGACTGCTCTGTCACCAGTCCGCTCGCCCAAGCACCACCGCCATAGCAGATGATCTTTTCGATAACGGATGAGCACCAGACCTTTAGTAGTTCTCCATTGATACCACATCCACTCTCTGAAACCTTACTTTAACTGCAATTGTAGTTTTCCCACAGGTAACCAATATGGACCCACCAATTCAAATTGCATACAATCGATCAAAATACCTAGATAAGATTGACAACAGTTTTAACTCGGTTTCCCTCAACCCTGATGATGGGGTACCTCTGTTTAAACGAAAACTTTTACATGCCAAGCACAATAGCGAAACACTTGGCATGAGCAGCGCGGAGATCAAGAGAGTTCAAACAACTACTCATAATATCCAACAAAGTATTAGTATATTTACCTCCAGGTCCCTAATAGTGCCGCCGGTGGTTACCACCGCAAGGTCGTCCGCAAAGGCCTGCGGGAAATAACGCTCATTATTGAGATTAACAACCTTATTAAAGATTCCACAAAAACGATTTCATATAAAATATATACTCGGAAGATGATAACAATTCAGAACAGCAGGAAGAATAATCCGATTAAGGGAATCAAATGACGTGTTGATATCAAACGTGACAAAAGCACAATGAAAATTCCTATGGTTATTCCTAAGATGACAAACCAAATTGTAAAACGCATCTGCGCAGCTGTGGCACTAAAGGAAACCATACTGATTAGGGTGAAGAAGATTCCATCAATTATATCCATTCAGGCCGCCCAGGTGGTGAAGTGGATAGCGTCACCGGCTGCTGTCTAGTGGGCTTGGGTTCGAATCCCGAGTAAGGCATGGTTGTTTTCCTGAGGATGAAGACAGTCTTCCGCCTTCTGGGTCCTCGTTAAATGAGAAGCTGCACCCTTCAGACCTTAGTCAGTGATGCTTGCATGTATTAATAAACTTTGTATTCTTGTCTTGTGTGTCATTCTCTCTGTCCTTCTTCTGGTGTCACTGGACCTGTATTCGTGCTAATGCAGAAACAGGGTCATAAGCAACAACAACATATCCATTCAGTCCGAAAGCAAAGCCTATTAGTAGACCCTCTCAATAATTTTTCAAAGAGTCGGCAACAGACAAATAAAACGATATGAAGACACGTCAGCAGTATCCTTGTTGGGTTTACCCAAAAACACAACACAGGCACCCCGAAGAGAAATTGGAAAGTATTCAAACTGAACACAGAGATTAACAAATTAAATTAAAATATCAGGACTAAGATCAAGAACATATTTCCAGATACTGTTATCTATGAGATCCAAGCCAGGAGATCTATTCCTGTTACTTACAATGAATTGTACCCTTAAAAATAGGGTACAATTTATTGTAGGTAACACGAAAGTTGTTGGTACTTTTCTTTTCAAAAGGAAAGCCAGTAAAATTAAAATCAGGGGGGAAAACAGTGATCCATCCATTAGCCTACTAATCTTATCAGCAAAAGCTACAGTCAGGTTTATCCTCAAACTGAATCCCTAGACCTTGGAAACGGAACATTAAAAGTAAATTTAACCACAAAGTACAATCATGCATAAAGCATTGATTTTGAAGCACTTTCCAACTGAAATGCAATTTTATTTAAACATCTCTAAACTGCGATGCATTCAGCGGTGATGTTTTTTAAATTATCACAATACTGCAATAATTTATTTTTCTTGTAAACTTAAAATTTCATCAACAAAAGGCAATGCGATAAAATCGTCTGCTTCTCTATGTAAAATCAATGAATAGTTCATTTATATCACTCTCATATTCCCGACTCCAGAGCGAAATCATTTGGAGTGAAAAGAATTCAGCAATTCTTATGCAACTCATCTTACAATCACTTGATTTGTTTATATTATGCATCCATTAAAATTAGGCTTCGTTGTAGAAATAATCAAAGTTCGATGATTTTTTAAACTCAAAAATATTGTAGTGTTGGCACAGAATATAGGTGCACAGAAAATACGCAAAGATAAAACGATTTTAGGCCGGATGCAACACTAAATACAATTTAGAAGATCCTTAAAAATCACGATCTTGACACATCAGAAAGAAAATGAATGGCCTATTTTAATTTGCAATGAGTCACGTGATATCTTCATATATCGTAGATGTAATTAATATTTAATTCTTATTTAAAAAACTCCTAACATATTTTGGTGAATTTTTTTTATATATTTTATGGGATAATTTGAATATTTCCTAAAATTTTTGAAGCAATTTGTGAATTTTATCTTTGCTTAAAAAATGTTCCATAGGGTTCAATGTATTTCACTTTTTCAATCCGGATTTAATCCAAGACTAATTAGATAATATTATTCTATTACATCCCCATATGTCCCACAGACCGTCTCAACAACATACTAAAATTTCATTTTGATAAAGTCATTTTTACGACAGTTATCGTGCGAATGGACAGACATACAGACAGAAAGACAAACAGAATAAACAGAGTCATAAACACTTTTTAACTACATTGAAAAGTGTTAAAAATCGGACCAAACCTATCATTGTAATTACAGCAATGCTTCTTCCAAGCAGTAGACTTAGCCTCATTTATTTTATATTTATAAGCAGACCGCTTATATTTATAGGTAAAGGTACACTTAGTAATATAATCAAGGTCTAGGTTATTCCTCTAAGCAGCATTAATCTTTTTAAAAAGAGCCGTAACGACATAGGCTACCTCCGTAGTACACCAGTTAAAATTTTTTAATAGATTTAATAACTTTCCTACGAAAAATACGAAAAGCAGAATAAGAAACTTTATTAACCAAATTAATAGTGAAATTGTCAATAACCCAGGTAGAGTGAATATGGTCAACCTCTAGTAATTGATCCTCAATATAAGGCTTAAACTTAAAGTTAAATTTCTTAACTCCGAACCTGGTTTTATAAAAGTAAGTATTCATTGTATCTACAATACCACATGGCTGAACACTAACTTACCGATGATCACTATAAGATTCAATATCTAAAATATTCCAGTCAGTGATACTATTATAATGATTGAAGCTTGTAAGAGTAAGGTCAGTGTTTAAAATATCCGAATAGGATTGGTAGCTTGGACCCGCAGAAGTATCATTGGAATGAGAAAACTTAAAACACACGCAACTTTAATAGTTTTCACCTTGCGAGCCAAAATTTAATCTCGGTATACTCAGAATAAGTCACTGATAAAACCAAAACTACTTTGAAACACTCTCTAGGTAAAAATCCAAAACACAAATCTCATCCATGTGGTGCCGAAAATACATTAACTGCCATCTTGAGTAAAATGACGGTTGGTAAAACCAATAGCGTCAGCCTAGTATAGGCTAGGAAAAACAAATAGAGTCTGTCTGTCTGTCTGCCTGTCCTACTTGGCAATAACTTTGATGACCTCGGGGACAAACCTGATAACCTTGGTGACTTTTAAACGTCTCCTAATTGACTAAAACTTTGCAAAAATAATGAAAATATTGCCAAATTGATGAAAACGATGCCAAATTAACGAAAATGATGCCAAATTGATAATATTTAAATCAAGACATAGGTAATTATGATTTTCATTTAAACGGTTATGAACAGGTTGGAATTCAAACCAAGTAATAAACTGGTGATATATTAGACGTGTTTCAATAGTGTGTCCCACTTGCCGACAAATTGGACAAGTTTTGAAAAATTTGTCAAAAGTAACAAAACAACACGAAATCAATAGAAATGTTGCCAAATTGTCAAAAATTCAATAATTAGTATTAAGGGGACCCTTTCAATAGGGTCTCTATTAAGTATAAGGTTAATATTTGTTAATTTTCAATAAAGTCTATATTAATTCAATATTTTTATGTTCAGTAAGGTCAAAATTAGTTACTTTTCAATAAGATCTATATGAATTCAATATTAAATATATTTCAATAGGTCTGTTGATCCCACTTAGTGAAAAATTTAGCGACTTTAGCAATTATAGAAAAAAACGTCGCAAAATTAACAAAACAACGACGTCAAATCGACAAAAATGTTGCTCAATTGTCAAAAATTCAATAAAGCAAAATATCTACACTATTCAATAAATCAATTTAATTTGATGATTCTTGTCGCTTTAGGAAATTATTGATCGAATATTCTTTACCAAAATACAGCGAGTTTAGTTGGGGTGTCTAAAATACGTAATTTAATTGCGATGTATTAAATAATGATATAGAGTATATAAGGTTTATTAATATTTGACTTACATTTATTTTTTAGGATACAACTTTTATGGAGTCAAAAGATGAATAATACGCCTTTCTATGACTAAATTATATTTTGTTAGTCTGTGCCAATTTCACTTGGTGACAAATTTATCGACTTTTTGGAAATGACGCTAAATTGACAAAGATGCCGCGAAAAGACGTAAAACGTTGTCAGAAATTTAAATATGAAAGAACAACATTATTTTAAGATCTACGTTACAATATTATTCTTTAGCCAGAATATTATTACAGTTAAATGTATTAGTGTAATTTATAAGTCTTAAAATAAAGTCAAGTAAATATATAATATCTATTTATTTCTTAGCGTACCACCAAAATAAAACAAATAGACAATGATATCCTCTATATAAATCTAAAAAAATCTGAAATCATCTTTATAAACCTCAAATTAAGCATTGATATCCTCCAAAAAACATCTGATATGTAAAAAAGGGACTGATTGAAAAGTTTTCTAGTTTAGCTTGTGCCCTCGCATACATGTCTTATAGACAAACCTGGCACAATAAATAAGCAGAAGAATAAATGATTATACTACATCGAATTCAAACCTACATCCAAGTTCAAAACAAATGTTATTTGTGCTGTGAGAAATGCGAAGAAATGCGATCCAATACCAATTTCCATATACAGAATGATTTAAAAAAATGGCCTAACTTTACGAGGTGGTAATACACACCAAACCAAGTTTTTATTCTCATAGTTTACCGGCTCGGAAATGAAATGTAAAGACGTTACAGGACTCTCACTCGTTGGGAAGCGACCACACCGCAAACTCAAAAGCGTCACTCTGGTTGTTATTTTCTGGTTGAAGAAGAAAACCACGTATGCAAATTTCATCTGCAGAAGAAGAAGAACCCTTGTGCAAATTTTCGTAACACCGAATGTACAGCCTCATTAGTTTGCAGCAGTTATTCGCAGCTCCAACTTTTGAGACGATGGAAGAATTTACAAATGGGAAAAAAGCAGATATGTATTTCATCTGTGGATCTTCTTTTAGTGGGAATATCTCAAGAGTGTCGTCTATGCCACTCCCTTTGAATCTGAAGAGGAACTCGTCTCCAAAAATCGGCCGCTGCTGTCGAAGGGTCTGCCTGGTCTGTTCGAGAGTTCGCCAATCCCTCCATCACCGCTGTGAGACGTGCATTCAAGTTAATGGTCGCATTTTTGAGCCATTATTACTGTAATTATTGTTTATTAAATTTCATTTTATAACTTCTATGCCATTCTTGTGTTTTTGCCTCACCTCGTCGGTTTCTCCATTAAGCGCCCACTGGCGCTTTTACATTTCATTTTCGACCTGATAAACTTTGACAAAAAATGGTTGATTTGTTGTATACTACGAACTCGTATAGTTTGACCCATCTTTTTTTAATCACCTTGTATATAAATAAGTCATTTTTTTTTTGTAATGCTGTAGTGCTTGATTTAATCTTGGCTGAGTCTCGCCCACTTGGTGAAATAAAACACTGCTTCTAATATCGAGAGTAGCAAAGTTGAGATACTCAGCATTTACCCATGCTGCTGTGGATATTTAAAGGAATGGATAAATGATTCAGCTACATCTAAAACTGTTGTGCTACTCATATGTAAATATTCAAACGTAAGAATAAATATTTTAGACTAAGATGTAGTCTAAAATATTTATTCTTTAGTCCAAAATAAATATGCTTGCCCACTGTTCCAAACCTAACGATTTAAAGACATTTGTGCTATTCAACTGTACTATGGGAACGGTATTCGCATTTTACTCTCCCTACAATGTATGGTTATGTATAGGGAAAGTATTGGAATGGTGTTAGAAATTGGAAACCGAAATATCAACTGATCTATACACATTTCTGGCGCTCTAAAAGACGAATACGCCATTTTTAGAGTGACGTCTGTTTCTGTGTGGGTATCTGTGCAATGTATGTACACACTCTAGCTTCAAAACTTCGATATTTTCCCAAATATGTTAGGTAAGTCATGTAACGAACGTATTCTCATTGCGAGGGTTTCTGGATAACTTACATTTATTCACAAGTACAAAGTAAACAGGAACAATATACAATCAAACAGTACTTAAATGCTCCACTAATTTCACAGAATAAGCGATATTATTCTCAAAGTGTTGACGAAGATAATTTCACAAAACAGCGCTACTATTCTAAAAATATTGACAAAACATTACAGTCTAATGTAGCTCGTGTCATGTCCCTTTGTCAACTCCACTGTAATGAAGAGGAGGGAGTCCTTTATATAGTATCTCCATAGAAACTTCTGGAAATATCTATATCTCAAAGTATAATCGTTCTAACGAGAAGTTTCTGGAACATTCCGGAAGTCGCCAACTGACGCCAACTTGGCGATAAATCATCATTTGGCTACATTTGGCGACACACATATTGTCATTTGGCTTCATTTGGCGACAATCGTCATTTAGCGACATTTAGAGAACGCAGTCCATGACGTCATGCTGACATCATGGACAAAAGAAGAGGCACCAAAGGGGATATTGCGTCTTTGCAACAGTCACTTGTAGTTTACTCTTTGGCATTTACTCAGGTTTTTGTCAGATTTTTTTGTAAATCGTGCTTGCGAGAGCGTAAACTGAACTACAAAATTTCGCACTCGCCCAATTGTTTTACATCTCAGTTACTCAAATTTTTCTTTCTTTTTTCGGAAAAGGAAGGATTATAATTATACATCATATAAACAAAGTTTAAAAGCAACTCCTCTGTTATTGCAATTCAAAATATTTCGCACATCAGCAAACATTCAAGTTGAAATGGTGAAGGAGTTATAAAACATACATCGTAATCAATTCCACAGTACAATAAAATCTACAACACAGTTTATATATTCACAAATATACAGAGTTCTCCCTTAAGCACTTACACACCCATTTGACTTCCTAGAGATGAAGAAGCAGAGTTTACTGACAGGAAAGCTCACTATTCGCTATCAAATGAGAAATTTTGCCGCGCCTCTGGCAGCGAATTGATGAAGTTACAATTTCTATCTCTAAAACACAGCAAAATTTATAATTACAAATTTGTAGATCCTTCTCTACGCAGCTCTTTCTCTCGGTGGAAAAAAGTGCGGTTTGCACATAACATGTAAACAGACGTTTAAAAATGAGGTCAACAAAAAGGAATATTTATTATACTTCCTCATTTGTTTGCAATTTTTACGCAGCAGTTATTGTTTACTGCAAAGAGGATAATTCCAAATAAATTAAAATTAGCTTATTACAGGAATTATTATTTGTTTATGCGTATTTCTCGCCATTTCTTTCTGAAGAACTTCAGTAGTAAACGAACATTCGCAAAATTATAGCTTTTCGTTTACCTCATTTTATATCGTCTCTGTCCATACTATGTGCAAAATACCCACCTTTCTATACTAAACAGACAAGAAAACTTCACAACTCTATAATTGAAAATATTCGCTTATCTTGCTTCGTTTATAAGTTACTATTCTAGCTTCTTCCACTCGCTTCGAGAGACACTGCAAACTTTCTCAACTGATAGTGCAGTGTTACTTTTCTATATTATTAGACATTGCTTCTGTAGCTCTAGAATAATGTAATCGAAAGTTATAGGGGCACATAAAGATTCAAGAGGGAACCATGTATTATCTAAGTACTTATTGGTACGTACATTTTTTCCCAGAATTTGTTACATATAATATTTAACAGTCAAGGTATAAAAATCGAAATCTAACACTTTTCCCTTTAAAACTGTGAAAATTTTACTTGCCTCAATAAGTTTCATGTTAATTAAACTAACATGTTACTAATTCTAATAAACATAAAATGTCAAATTCGATAAATATAACCTTTATTTTGATTTCATTTATAAGTGGATAATGTGTTTATTGCATATAAAATCAAACGTTAAGCAGATTGAGGTCATGTAGACAAATGTTATGAATTGGAAAAAAATGAATTCGACTATATTATAGAATCATACAATGTAAATAACAAAACAATATTCCATAATTTTAATATTTCAGATATGGACGAGTAAAAATCTTACTATTACTACCCATATTACCTCACCTGACCCTACTGACTTTTGCAGTAAAATGTGTACTTACCTTCTCAAGACAAACATGTCACGAAAAGAGAGACTAAATAAATTAATTCATTGTTCAATTTAAAACGGTATTTTAAGTCTTTTTCTTTTCTAATCACTTGTTTGAGAAGTTCCTTTAAGATCCTTTATAGAATGGGTGCTTATCATATAAATGTTGATAACATTTTTGTCACTTTTTAGTCGTTCAAAATAGTTAGTGTTGAAATTGTCTGATAAAGTGCTTTTGTTAAGAATATAATCAAGTGGACCCTCTTTTATAATAATCCGAGATTTCTTTGAACATCTGTATGATGTTCAAAGTGTAATGACAAGTTCGAATCTTTAAAATGTTGTCATCTTAATATCATGTTTGTTGAAGGCGTATTAAGTTTTACAGAATACATTTGCATAAACAAATACACAGAACGAAAACATAAAGAATAGGTAGAAAACAAGTCAGAGAAAGTTATTTATTTAAATTTTAAACTTGCATCACAAACTCTCTAAAGTATAAAAATATTAATTTTCTATACTTTTAACGTTTTCAGTGCTTCAATAATTCAGTTCTCAGTCATGTTTGGGACGTTTCTGCCAGCAACCAATCACAAAGAAGTTGGAAGCCGGTTAGACCCATTAAATATTTGCCCATGCCTGCAGTGTTGAATATTATTAATTAATATTTAATAATCTAAGACTGAAATCAAAATACTGAGCCTACATGCGCAAGTACGAATTCATAGTGGCATATTTGTAAAATTTATAAACTGTGCGTTTTGACATTTATTCGCAATGCAGTGTCAAATATTCGCAGCAATTTATTTTTCTAATATAGGAATATTTTATTGGTATTTTTGTTTAAAGCACAATATTTCCCCCGTTTAAATCCATAATTGGCAAAAAAGCAGAATAAAAAATCCTAAAAATTAAACAAACTAGAATTTAGAGACTATTTTCCATAAGTTAACATGGCGGAAATGATACGCACTAAAATGTCTACTTACCTACGCAAGACAAACATGTCACAAAAATAGAGACTACATAAATTAACTTCATTTTTCAGTTTAAAACGAAGGTGTTTTAAGTCTTTCTTTTCTAATCACTTGTTTGAGAAGTTCCTTAAAGATCTTTTATAGAATGGGTGCTTATCATATAAATGTTGATAACATTTTTGTCAATTTTTAGTCGTTCAAAAGAGTCAAAGTGTTGAAATTGTCTGATAAAGTGCTTTTGTTAAGGATAAAATTAAGTGGACCCTCTCTTATAATAATCCGAAAATCTCAGATTTCTTCGAACATCTGTATGATGTTCAAAGTTTGATGATAAGTTCAAATCTTAAAAATGTTATCATCTTAATATCATGTTTGTTTATGGCGTACTATAAGGTTTTATAGAATACATTTTCATAAACAAATACACAGAACGAAAAAAATAAAGAATAGGTAGAAAACAAATCGGAGAAAGTTATTTATTTAAATTTTAAACTCACATCACAAACTCTCTTAAAGTGTAAAAATATTAAATTTCTATATTTTTAACGTTTTCAGTGCTTCGATAATTCATTCTCAGTCATGTTTGGGACGTTTCTACCAACAACCAATCACACAGAAGTTGAAAGTCGGCTAGACCCATTAAATATTTGCCCATACTTGCAGTGTTGAATATTATTAATTTTTAATAAGCTAAGGATGGAATCAAAATGCTGAGTCTACATACACAAGTACGAATTCATAGTGGCATATATGTAAAATTTATGAACTGTGTTTTTTGATATTTATTCGCAATGTAGTGTCAAAAATTCGCAGCAATATATTTTTCTAATATAGGAATATTTTATTGGCTTTTTTATTTAAAGCACAATATTTCCTCCGTTTAAATCCATAATTGCTAAAAAAGCAGATTAAAAAATCCTAAAAATTAAACACGCTAGAATTTAAAGACTATTTTCCATAAATTAACATGGCGGAAATGATACGCAGCGGTTGGATGAAAAATATTTTCTTAAAAGGTTTATTAGATCGGAAAACTTTTTGATTCCTGAAAGAAAACTGACATTTCTTAACTTTTACTTTTCAGTAAAGGAAACTCAAGGCGCATATTCTGATGTTCTAAATGTTAATCCAAATGAAGATGTCCGCATTTTACTTCCGAAACCGATTGATTCTCTTAGTCAATATTGCATGGTGCTATTAAAGAAGTTTTTTGTATGTTGCAAAACAGTTTATTCACTTTTAATAATGCTCGAAATATGCAGTTCTATTAAAATTCAAGAATTGGCTTTTTGACCCCATCACAATACTTTCTTTTTGAGTATACGATGCATTGTAGGGAAAGTGAGAATGGTTAGTTTGAATGCATGTAAACTCAAAATGTACAGATCCACGAAAATATGAGGATCAAATTTTAACACCACACAATACTTTACCGGTTCCACAGATTGTTTCAATATACACTATAGGATCAAAAGTATCCTGACACTTCGGATGTTAGAATGTTTTTCGAATTTCTAGAGACAAATACTTGGCGAAGTGCTCTGTAACTTTGGCGATGTAAAGAACATGCTTGAACGCACACTTTCCAGTAAAGTTTCGGTGACTTGTGCATTTAGGGGACCACTAAGATATTGAAAAGGGGGGGGGGAATATATCTGATCACCCTGTATCATGAAAATCTAGAAATGGTTTGTAACTTTCACAAAATCGTTAATTAGCTTTGTTCAATGTGTATAAGCATTTTCGTAAAACAGAAACGTATATTCATGAAAATATAAACGTTTCTTTAAAGAAAAACTGAATTTCGTTACATGTTTTTTGCTTACAATATCCATAGGTTTCAATCAAAATTCACAAAACTTACAGAACATTTGTCAACGTCCAAGAAAAACATTATACTTCAATTGAAAATTTAAGCATTAAATATACAAGAAGATATAAGCATTTGAAGAATCTACGTTTTTACTGCACAGGCGCGAAACATAGCAATAGTTTTCTTTCATGGTTTTGTAGTGAATACTGTAGGGCAACTTATATAAAAAAAATCAACTGGAATATCGTGAAAATTCGCAAAGATATCAACGATATAGGGATCAGTTTTTCTCTGACTCTCTGAAAGTACCTGAATGATAAGGGGGTTTCCACAAATTGACATTTTAAATCGTAAATCATAGGATAGTTAAACTGGAGTAAATACAATTAACTAATACACTAAATATAAGTACACGATATGATCAAAACTATCCGGACACCTGTATGTTTCGCTTCTCCTTCAGAAAAGTCACAATGTAGTTGCAGTAAAATGTTGTTGACAACAAAAGTCTGTATGAAGTGGGGCCACCTTTTGCTGCAATGACGGCTGCAACATTCTATCAGGGAGGCTATCCACTTGTTTCTGGAATGTTGCAGCAGAAATCGTACGTCACTAGTCAGCTCAATACTAGTCACCTCTTCCGCCGATGTGGGGCGTTTTGGCCTAGCTCGCAGTCGGCGTTCCAATTCATCCCATAGGTGTTTTATAGGATTTAGGTCTGGGCTCTAAGCAGGTCAGTTCAATTCCTCAACATCCATATCAGCAAACCAGCTCTAAGCAGCCCGTGCTTTGTTGGCAGCAGCACTATCTTGTTGAAACAAGAATGGAGACACTTCAAATTGTTGTCACAATGCAGGCAGCATAGAATTGTCCAAAATGTCGAGATATCCTTCCGTCTTCAGAGTTCTCTTCACAGGAATAAGAGGGCCAAGACCGAACCATGAGAAACAGCCTCAAAGCATTATGCTTTCACCACCAAACTTAACTTGCGGCACAATACAGTCACGTGAAAGGCGTTCACCTGGCATTCTCCATACCCAGACCCTACCATCGGATTTCCAGAGAGTGTACCTTGATTATTCGCTCCATGGCACTTGATTCCCTTTCTAAAGGCTCCATTTTTTGCGAGCTTTGCACCACTGTAAGCAAAGCTTGGCGTTGGTTGCGGTAATGCTTGGTTTATATGCAGCTGCTCGCCCATGGAAACCAAGACTTCTCAGCTCCCGACGAAGTGTCATTGTGCTGACGTTGCATCCAGAGGCTTCCTGAAATTCCGAACAAACTATTTCCGCCGACTGCATGCGGTTCGTTTTCACAACTCTCTTCAACACTCTGCGGTCGCTTTCAACTAGACGAAATGGTCGACCAGGTCGTGTATGCACAGTTGTTGTTGAGACCCAGACCGTCCGACCTACCAGAAAGGTATATGCACAGTTGTAGCGCTGTACTTTTCCATTTCACAATAACATCATTTACGGTGGAACGGGCCACTCGTAACATAACAGAAATCTCACGAACAGATTTTCCACAGCGGTAACAACCAATCACTTCAACAAGTTCAAATTCATTTAACTCGCGTTTTCCTCCAATTTTACTTTTGTAGTTTTAAAATTAAATTTGTTAACTCGTCTGACTTCTTTGATACTTGTCTGAGAGCTAGAAATTGGACGTCATTGGCAGAATCCACTACGTACAGGGGAGTCCGGAGACTTTCCATAATTATTTGCATAAAATTGGACAAGTTCCTTTTCAGAAGAGGCGTGTCCGATGAATTTGTACAATGTCAATTTGTGGAAACCCCCTTATCATCCAGGTACTATCAGAGAGTCAGAGAAAAACTGATCACTATATAATCGATATATTTGTGAATTATCACGTTATTCCAGTGGATTTTTTATAGAAGTTACCCTATAGTATTCACTACAAAATCATGAAAGAAAACTATTGCTATGTTTCGCGCCTGCGCAATAAAAACTTAGTTTCTTCAAATGCTTATATCTTATCGTATATTCAATGCTTTAATTTTCAATTGAAGTATAATGTTTTTCTTGGATGTTGACAAATGTTCTGTAAGTATCGTGAAATTTGATTAAAACCTACGGATATTGTAAGCAAAAAACATGTAAAAAAATTAGGTTTATATTTTTTAAAGAAACGTTTATATCTTCATGAATATGCGTTTTTGTTTTACGAAAATGCTTATGCACATTGAACAAAGCTAGTCAACTATTTTGGGAAAGTTACAGATAATTTCTAGCTTTTTATGATACAGGGTGATCAACTATGTGTTGTAACATATGGCTTTATTGGAATCTAATCCAAAACTCATAACTCTACATTTCCACGAAAATAGAAACTAGAAACGATGCAAGTAGGGGTTATGAACAACAAATATGCAGGATGATTAAAAAAAGACGGGCCAAACTTTACGAGGTGGTAGTACAAACCAAATCAAGCACTTTTCGTCATAGTTTACAGGGTCGGAAATGAAATGTAAAGGCGTTACAAGACGCTTACTCTTTGGGAAGCGGCCGCTCCGCAAACATAAAGGCGTCATTTAGTTGTTATTTCCAGGTTGAAGAAGAAAACCACGTATGCAAATTTCATCTGGAGAAGAAGAAGAACCTTTATGCAAATTTTCGTAACACCGAATGTACGGCCTTATCAGTTTGCTGCAGTTATTCGCAGTTCCAACTCTTGAGACGATGGAGGAATTTACAAATAGGGAAAAAATCGATATGTATTTCATCTGTGGACCTTATTTTTGAGGGAATATCTCAAGAGTCTCGTATATAACACTCCCCTTGAATCTGAAGTGGAACTCGTCGACAGAATTTCGGCTGCTGCTGCCGAAGTGCGCGACATGCCTGGTCTGTTCTAGAGTTCGCCAATCTCTCCATTGCCGCTATGAGACGTTTATTGAAGTTGGTGGTCGCTCTTTTGAGCCATTACTGTAATTATTGTTTATTAAATGTCATTTTATAACTTCTAAGTCACTTTTGTGTTTTCGCCTCTCCTCGTCGGTTTTCCCACTAAGCGCTCACTCACTGGCGCCTTTACATTTCATTTCCGATCCAGTTAACTATGACGAAGAATGCTTGGTTTGGTGTGTACTACTACCTCGTAAAGTTTGGTCTATTTTTGTAGAATCACCCTGTATATAAATACTACATTTCTTGTAACGCTGTAGTACTCGATTTCCTCTTGGCTGAGTCTCGCCTACTTGGTGAAATAAAATACTGCTTCTGATATCGAGAGTAACAAATTCGATATACTCAGCATTTGCCATGCTGCTGTGTGTATTTAAAGGAAAGGATAATTGATTCGGCTATATCTAAAACTGTACTACTCATATATAAATATTCAAACGTAAGAATACATATTTTAGACTAAGATGTAGTCTGAAATATTTATTCTTAAGTTCAAAATAAACATGCTTGCTCACTGTTCCAAAACTAACGATCTATATATATATACTAATTGCCAAGTGTCCGTCTGTCTGTCACGCCTTTTTAGGCACTTCTCGAATAGATAGAGACTTGCAATTTGGTACACAGCTCGGTCGTTCGATAAAACCCCCTGGAAAAATCGAATTTTTCGAAAACGTTCTCTAGAGGGGGTGCTCCACACCATAACGTTCGAAAAGTGAAATGCTAGGAAAGCATACCTTGCCATAAGATAGAGGCTTAAATTTGGTGTATGGGTAAATCGTTCGAAAGGAAGAAAGTGTGCAATTTCAGATTCCCACTATTTCCTACTTAAGGGGCTGCCGCACACCAAAATGTTCAATTACCCACTAAATGAGAAAAGGATCTTTTAAAATTTGATAGAGGCTTGAAATTAGGTATATGGACTAATCATTTGATGAAAACACCGAACACGAATATACGATCAAAAATGTTCGTTTAAAGGGGGTACTCCAGAGGAAAACGTTCGAAAGGGGAATTGATAAGAAAGCATACTTCGGGATGAGCTATAGATTTGAAATTTGGTGTACAGGTAGATAGTTTGGAAGGAAGAAAGTGTACAATATCAGTTTTCCAATATTTGCTACTTTAGGGGGTGTCGCACACAAAAATGTTCGATTTTCGGAATGAAGTAGAAACACCTCTTTTAGAACGTGATAGAAGCTTGATATTTGGTATATGGGCGAATCATTTAATAGAAAACCCAAGAAGAATGGCGAGTTTTTCTAAAATATATATTTAAGGGGATGGGTACTCCACAGAAAAACATTTGAAAGATGAAATGATAGAAAAAGCATGTTTTCCGATGAGAGAGAGACTTCAAATTCGGTATACGTGTAAATAGTTAGAAAGAAAAAACGTGAGCAATTTCAGTTTTCCAACATTTGCTATTGTAGGGGGTGCCGCACACTAAAATGTTCGGTTTGACGAACAAATAAAAAAAACGCCTCCTTTACAAAGTGATAGAGGCTTGAAATTTAGTATTTGGAGTAATTATTTAATAAAAAAACCTAAGATTATTACGGTGTTTCAAAAATGATCACTTAAGGGGGTGCAACACAGAAAAACGTTCGAAATATGAAGTGATAGAAAAACATGCTTGACGATAGGATAGACACGTCAAATTTGGTGTACTGGTAGATAGTTTGAAAGGAAGAAAGTGTGCAATTTTAGATTTCCAATATTTGCTACTTTAGGGGGTGTCGCACACAAAAATGTTCGATTTTTGAAATGAAGTAGAAACACTACTTTTAGAACGTGATAGAGGCTTGATATTTGGTATATGGGCGAATCATTTAATAGAAAACCTAAGAAAAATGGAGCTTTTCAAATATGTATATTTAAGGGGGTGGGTACTTCACAGAAAATTTGTTTTTGTTTTCCAATTTTAGATTTCCAATATTTGCTACTTTAGGGGGGCCGAACACCAATATGTTTGATTTTCGGAATAAATGAGACACGCTTCCTTTTAAATGTGATAGAAGCTTGATATTTGGCATATGGGCCAATCATCTGATAAAAAACCCAAGACGTACAGAGTTTTTAAAAATGTTCATTTATGGGTGTGCTCCACAGAAAAACGTTCAAAAGGGGAGATGATAAAATAGTATGCTTCGGGATGAGATAGAGACTTTAATTTGGTGTACAAGTAGATAGTTCGAAAGGAAGACGCGCGCAATTTAAAATTTACAATATTTTCTTCTTTAGAGGGTTCCTCACACTAAAATATTTGATTTACCGAATAAATATGAAACGCGAATTACTAAAAAAATGACAATATTCAGGGGTTGCTTATTGCGAAAACTGTTGATTTTCAACGGGCATTCGGCTAGTTTAAAGACATTTGTGCTATTCAACTGTACTATGGATAATGGGAACGGTATTAACATTTTGTTCTCCCTCGATGCATGGTTATGTATAAGGAAAGTATTGTTATAATAAAAAAGGACGGGCTCGGCATTTGTAATAGGATTGCACAAGCAATTGGAGCGCGATCGCTGCGGGCGGTTTCTCTCGGGCATCGGAGAAGATGGGAGATCCGCGCTGATGTGACAAGGGTTGTACACAGCGATTGGAGCTGATGGTGGCGTGATGATAGTAGAAGATAAGCAATGATGACTCAAACCTTTTGAATTTACCCTTTTCTTTATTTGATGAGAAATTACCATGTTCCAAAACATATACATCAAGAAGTATTAGACATCGAATTTGTTGACGTTGATACTTGAAATTACACTTGGATTTCCGACATTACAGAACAATATTCGTCGAATACAACGGCGGATCCGATAGTGGTTTGCGCCGGTTAGACATCTCAAATAATCAATCTATGATGAACAAATCTCGTGACTCTTTGAAATTACATTAAAACGCGACTTAAACAATTTACTTCATTATTAATTTAATTTTAGATACATTCTATTAAAATACATTCTGTTCTTTGCCCCGCGGGCAAGAACACGTCCGACTGCTTTGGAATTACATCGCCAACTAAAACTATTTACCAAAAACAGACATAAGCATCTTTAATGTTATTACGCGTTCATGACGCAAAGAAAAAGAGTTCCAATGTTAAGGAATATGAAATGCAAATACGAAGTACATGTACTAAAACGCGTGACAAATTACTACGCCAAGGTTTACCGAAACTGGCGGGAAATATCCAAAAGTTCCGAATACAGAAATGGCGCTTTATCAATTTGGAATAAATTTCTAAGAACAAGTTTTAGAATCGAAAGTGAATTAGAATTTGCGGGAAGTTAAATTTTGAAAGAAAATAATTATTAACGAGGTCAAGCATTTCACAACATATCCCCGCCGCAAACGAGGATTTGTTCTGGCACAGAACAAAGACTAACCAAAAAAATATATTCCAAATATGCCTAAAAAAACGGTGACATAAAAAAACCAACAATTTCTTGGAGAAAAAATATGCCACAAAAAATGTCAACGAAAAAATTTAGGATCTGTTATGCAAATAGGATTGTCAAATGCAATCAATTCTCATTTCCTAAATATGTGTATTTCTCAACCCAGAAAGTCAACGAAAACAAGGACAGATGTGAAGAATTTGATTCATACAACACTGCATTTGCTTCCCATTCATGCACACTTTTTCACTAAAGAAGTCCTTACATGCAAGATAAAAAGTGAGGGGATTGAGTTTTTTACATTTTCCTCAATGTACTTCCATTCAAAAATTAAAAATCTTATCACTATTGCATATCAGATGGTCATGAACATTGCGCAAAAAAAAATATCAATTTAGAATAATCTTACCGGGTGAGATGTCTTTTTAAAAAAAAATACAATATATATATATATACATAATACGAATAACAATATTTCAATTATATTTATATTACTTACATCCATTGAGACTTATACTAATCTTGAGATATTCAAAATACTTACATTCGTTTTCAATCTTTCTACTACAATTTATATTCAATATCTCATATTAATACAATACATATTCATTTACAATGACAACTAGTTAGCTAAAAAAAAAATTGTGATCACAAAAATAAATAAACAGTTTATATGCGCGCGTAAACAATACAACACATTTTATTTGAAAAAAAACATTTTGACTGTGGCCAAAGTTCAACAGGTGTGAGCGCTCACGGAAAATCAGACTTCCAAAAAAAATGTGAAAGTTCTTTTATATCTCCATAAAAAATAGTTTTAAACATTTTATTTTTCCCCGAAAAAATTCACTTTTTCAAAAAAAAAATTCAATTTAAACTTTTATACAAAAGAAATTCTTTACTTTGATAAAATTATTTTCAATTTACCTTTTTTAAAAAAAAAAGTAACAAAAAAAAATGTACCCCTTCCTAAAAAAAATTTGAATTATTTCCTTTAAAATTTGTTATTCGCATATGTGCGAGGTTTCAGCTGGGATGGTTGCGCTGCCAACATTCTCCGCACATGCGATTGCATTCTGGGCTGTTTTGCCACAGATGAGGTCTCAGGATAACTCCACTCTTGAATTTGGGGAGTGCCTCTGAGAATATTGAATTTTGGTTTCTCACTAAAATTTTGTGCCTTTCTGACTCTGGAATAGTCGTTCATTTGATTTTGGCACCAGTGTGAACTTCAAGTTAACTCATCCCAAGTATGAATTTTCTGCGAATTGTTTACCTTTATGTTTCTGGGTTTCACACATTTTCTTTCAACATTGTAACTGGATATTAGATTTATCATACCTATTTTCAAATTCGGCACAAAAAAGTTTCTTTTGATATCGCATAATTCTTGACAGTTCGCATCGGGTTGGATTTGTGGATGTGTTAAATAACTTGTATAATGTAGGTATGCACGAATTTGGAACTACTATCTTTTTTGTGTAAAACCTTTCTGATTAATGCCTCTTGTTCTTAGCATAAAGAGCATCGTTGTGTATAAGAATATTTATATGTTTATATGCTGGAGGTTGACTACCTTCCTCAACAGCTCTTCGAATTCTTATGCAATGTGGGTCAGTTTTCTGTTCTTTTATGATTTTCTGTATTTCCTCAATTGGTATCAGATCATTTTTTTCCTTGATGTTAGATACATTGTTTACCTTGTCAGTACAGATGTCAATGGCATTTAGAGGACTAGTGACTTTTTCTTTTTTTGAAATTTCCATATTTTGTTCCTCTAATGTGTTTTGGAGATCATCTGCTATGGCGTTTAATCGTTCCACGTGAGATCTTCTATGTTGTCTTCAATATTGATTATCATGTAACTGAAGGGCATCTAGTGTGCACAAAAGTTGAGTTACCTCTTCCAAAATATGTGGAACTGACTTAAAGTCTCGAGTTTCATACATGCTCTGTGTTTTCTTATGTACTTCTAAAATTTGTACAGTAATTTTTTCAAAATCTTTTAAAAGTTGCATTTGATCTGCATGAGATGGTTGATTTTCATGGGTATTTTCATACAAGTCATCTGCTCTACAGATTCATCTATATTTTCTTTTTCTTTACTTTTAAATTTATCTATACAAGGTTGTGAAATTTTTTGCACTTTGTTATTTTCAGGATTAGAATTTTGTTGTACTCTTAGATCTAAATTATGGAAATTTTGATTATTACTTTGTGCAACTTGTTTACAAATATCAATGTCAGATTTGAGAGATTTCTGATTTTTGATTGAATTTAAAGCTTCTTCAAATTTTTTTTTTATCTGTTGACCTTGTATTATATTTGGATTTATGGAATTTTGATGATGAAACTCATTGCCAAATTTATTTGTGCCATAGCTACTCTTCTGTTGTTGAAATGGAGGATAGGATGGTTTCACTCCATATTGGGTATTATAAAAAGATTTATTTTGATTTTGATTTCTTAAATTTCTCTTAAACCTTTGTCTGTTGTTTCTTCTATTATTTTTATATGATTGAAAACAATTTTATTGGAAATTTGAAAGTTTATTTTCTAGAAAGTTAACATCTCGGCAGGCTGCCTTTAAATTTTGAGAAAGTTCATGATTGTCATTTTCTAATCCTTTACAATAGTTTTTTAAATCATATATTTCTTTTTCATAAGAGTTAGCTAATTCAATCCATCTTTTATTACCCTCATCAATTCTTTTCTTGTTTGCCAGATGTAGATTTTCTAAACTTTTTATTCTATCTTCTTTTTGTTTAATAATTTCTTGTGATTCAGGGGTTAATTTTTCATTCTATTGATCTTCCCATTGTACAATTTTTGGAACTTCTCTTTTGGGGATTGCTGATAAATTAGATGCATTATTTTTAATTGTTCCCTTATTGCAATTTATCATAAAATTTTGGCAAGAAAGAAAGTCAATCCCTAGGATTCCTTAATAATTTTGAGATTTTAGATTATTAACCAAATGATATGTAATTCTGTATTCAACTCCATTTATGATGGTAGGGAGTGTGACTTTTTCAGTTAGTTGCATAAAGTCTCCTGTAACCAGTGACACGGTCAATTGAGCTGGGTTTATTTGGACTTTAAAAGGAATTTGTTTCAAAATGTCCCTTGAAATTAAGTTAAGGCATGCTCCGGTGTCAACAAGGAGTGGAACATTTGTCCCAAAAATCGAAGTATTTACGATGGGTGTTTTACTGGGGATCACTTGTTCGCCTATTGTAACCAAAGTATTTCTGATATTATTTCTTACTGGTTCTAAAGATCCTAAATTTTCATCAGTCAATGATGTTACAATTGTGTCCCTAATTTTTGGATTGTATTCAGAATATGAAGGATTTTCAATGGAAGGTTGTTCAGAGTTGTCATTCCTTCTACTTTCCTGACTAAATTGTCTGAATCTCTTATTCTGGCAGTTATTAGATTTCAGTTTTTGTGTTATTTGCCGCTCTTGTCCAAAATCTTCTCTAAAAAAACAATTTCTTTGGATATGGCCTCTTTTGCCACATAAATAACACTCTGGAATTTCTCTCCAATTTCCTACATTTTCATTTTCTGATTTAAATTTTAGTAACTCCTTTTCCAAAAAATTAATTTTGTTTTGTATTTGTTGCATTTCAGGCGACTGCAGCGTGTTTGCAATTACAGGCATTTCGCTAGGCTGGGGAGTAATGGCGAGCCAAGCATTGTGCTTGAGGATGGCAGTTCTTTTTGCTTCTGCATAAGTTTTTGGATCGTTAGCCAGGACTGCTCTTTTGATGTGCGGTGGAAGTTTATTTACAGTAATGGATAACAGAATTGTATCGCGAATGTTTTCAATATCTTTGGTGGGGAAACATTCACCAAATGTTATCTCCATGTTATCAAAGAAGGTTAAGATGTCATGTGTTTTATAATTTATATTGTTCAATTTTTGCCAATGATTAGCAAGTGACACACCAGCACTAAATCTCAGGGAGAGATTTTTAACAATCTGCTCGAATGTTTCGCCAGTATTCAGCTTAAAGGCGATTGCTGCATGAGATACTAGTTTGGTACTCAATGCGAAATTTTTTTTTTCATTTTCCTTCCACTGGAAAAAATCGGCAGCGTCATTAAATTTGGTAATAAGTTCAGAAAAGGATTCCCCGTCTGCTCCACCAAAAGTGGGGATTAAATTTAAAGCATTTGTTAGATTTGTCGGCATGTTTTATAAATGTATATAATATCAATAATAAATATAAATTCAATATAAAAGTTTCAATAATGGATAAGCAAAATGAAATTATTTAAGTATAAAAATTACATTATTGTTTAAAATTTCAACTCTATATTTATTCAATATATCATTTACTTTCACCACTTTTTTTATTTATTTATTTTTTTTTTAGCTTCTCAACACTTACCTTTCTACAGGTATTACCTCCACTAAATTAGATAATCAATAAATGAAACCCCCCCCCCCTTTTTTTTTCACTTATAAAAACACATACTTTTTTTTTCTTTAAAAAAAAAAAAACATTTCACTTTTCTTTTCAAATCACAGATGCATTCCATTTTTTAAGCTAAAAAAAAATTCACTTTGTAGACTCGGGAATCGACCTCCCGATGTCAACGTATAACTAACACATCTGGTGCTGGCTTCCATAGCATTTCACAGGAACAAAAGGAGCCCTTGTTGCAGGCTTGGTTGTCTACGGCACCATTTGTTATGGGATGATGGCCGATCAGAACATCTCCATAACAGTACCGGCGGTTGCGCTCCTAATAGATGATCGCGGGGTGATGCTGACGAGTGGCGAACAAGGAGTGAGAGTTCCGTTGGTTGAGTTCCTCTGTGGGACTGGATCGGACGCAAGTCGATGATTGTAGATTCCAAAGAAGGGTCGCAACACGCTAGTATCATACTAGCATAGGATCAAATGGTTTTGCGTTGTGTAGAAAATTCTTAAGTTGGAAGCTGTAGGAAAAATTGGACACTTCATGATGGATGATTGCTTAGGGTTGAAGGTAGTCGATGTAAGATACGTTCGCTGAAGACTTCACAAATTCAGGTATCGAGACTTACCAATGCTGCAATTGGAAAACGAAACGAACTCTTGATAACAGATGTGGTGTCTCGATTGAAGAAAAGGAATAAGCTGGAACAATCTTGGCTTTTTAAACTAATTTAGATTTATTAATTTTAAACATATATCAGAAATAAAACCTATTTCAGAAATAAAACATCTTTTCTCGCTGATCCGAAGAATATACAAAGCTAGATTCTGAGAACATATAATCTAGGATCGAAACACGAAGTTCTCGGCAAAACTTCAAATGATCAGAAACAGGATAAATTCCTTTTTTCAATCATCTCACGTTTGAAAAAGCGTCACTTAATAAAGTATTTTGATAACGTTTAATTTAATTTAGAACATCTTGAAAGTTTGCGAATAGAATTCTCATTCCGTTGCCCCCGTGGGCAAAACGCGACTTACCCCGTCCAAGTCCTATCGCCAATTGAAACTATTTACCAAAATTAGATATAAGCATCTTTAGTATACTTGCGCAAGTTCATGATGAAAGAAAAAGAGTTCCCATGTTAAAAGATATAAAATGCAAATGCACAGTACATGTACAAACACGCGGGAACAAAACCCTACGCCAAGGTTTACCAAAACTGGCGGGAAATATCCAAAAGGGCCGAATACAGAAATGACGCTTTATGAATTTAGAATAAAATTTTGAGAACAAGTTTTAGAATCGAAAGTAAATTAGAATTCTCCGAAAGTTAAATTTTGAAAGAAAATAATTAATAAACAAGGGCATGCATTTCATAACAGAACCAATCAGGTGTCATCTTGTTTTGGCAATGAGCCAATAGGTCACTGGATATTTATCACTGTGTTATGTGATTGCTATCAGGTTGTTTGGCTTTTTTCGTGTTTTTTGATTTAGTGAGCTCGTAAAAGATAATAAAATTTAAAAAATGGCACAAAGAATTGACTGGTCACTCAGAAAGTGATGTAAAATAAATATTACTATTAAGTAAACAAGGCTACATTTATTAAGAGATTAGAAGAAATATTGGGTAAACTTAACCAAAGGTGGCATTTCTAAATTTTTGAAGAGGTATAAGGAGACTCAGTCAGTACAAAACCAGACTTGTAAAGACAGGAAATGGTGCACAACAGCAAGTGATTCTCAACCCAGAAGATATGAAAAAAAAATTAAGGACAGGTGTGAAAAGTTGATTTATACGACACTGCATTTGCTTCCCATTCATACACACTTTTTCACAAAAGAAGTCCTTACATGCTAGATAAAAGATAAGGGGGTTGAGTTTTTCAAATTTTCCTCAATGTGTTTCAATTCAAAAATTAAAAATCTCATCACTATTGCATATCAGATGGTCATGAACATGGCGCAAAAAAATCAATTTTAGAATAATCTACGCGAGTGAGATGTCTTTAAATAAAAAAAAATACAATATATAAAAATCACAATACTTCATTCATACTAACATTTTTCTGAACTTTCACCAATCTTCAATCATTATCATACATTCGATTTGAAAACTTACCTAATAAAATTTACATATTTATAATATCACATTTAATAATATCAATACAAAATAAACACTTAAAATAAACTGTGTTCAAAAAAAAATAAATACACAAATTATATACACATTTTAAATTATTAGCAAAATTGTAAACAAAAAAAATCACTCTTTTATACAATTATTAACAAGTTTTTTTTTTTTTTTTTTTAATTAGCATAGTGTGCGAGGTCTAGCGAGTATGAGCTTTCGACGCTCTCAGCATGACGATTGCTTGCTTTCTGGGCTATTTTGCCGCAGATGAGGACTTTCAATAACTCCGCTCTTGAAATTGGCGAGTGCCTCTGAAAAAAAATTTGCAATTTCCTGAGAATATTCCGTGCCTCTTTGACATTGGATGCAGTCAAAATTTATGTGGGCATTAATACGGATTCTCGGATGCTTCGATTTCAGCACAATTGCAGACCTACTTTTCTTTTCAAGGTCGACATAATACACTTTATTTATTTCTTGACTCGATCAATACTCAAAAAACATATGGGAATCGACGTCCCGGGAAAATATATTCAATAGCATATAATTTTACTTAACACTATATTTTACTTTCATACTTATGCGGTGACTGAAAAAGGAATACATATACACACAGACTCGGGAATCGACGTCCCAAAGTCGAAAGAACACTTGTTTCTTGAATTTTTACTTTTTTTTTCTGCAGGCATTGGAGTTGGTACAATTGTAGAAGCAATGCCGCAATTTGACACTTCCGAACTTCCGATGTAATTACACAGGGTAGAACTCTGTGAGTCATCTTTGTAGACTTGAATGAACTCAGCACCAGGTATAGGCTCTCAATTTGTGCTCCACAGGATCAACTAAGCCATTCTTGCAGGCTTGCATGGTCAGGCACCAATTGTTATAATAAAAAAGGACGGGCTCGGCATTTGTAATAGGATTGCACAAGCAATTGGAGCGCGATCGCTGCGGGCGGTTTCTCTCGGGCATCGGAGAAGATGGGAGATCCGCGCTGATGTGACAAGGGTTGTACACAGCGATTGGAGCTGATGGTGGCGTGATGATAGTAGAAGATAAGCAATGATGACTCAAACCTTTTGAATTTACCCTTTTCTTTATTTGATGAGAAATTACCATGTTCCAAAACATATACATCAAGAAGTATTAGACATCGAATTTGTTGACGTTGATACTTGAAATTACACTTGGATTTCCGACATTACAGAACAATATTCGTCGAATACAACGGCGGATCCGATAGTGGTTTGCGCCGGTTAGACATCTCAAATAATCAATCTATGATGAACAAATCTCATGACTCTTTGAAATTACATTAAAACGCGACTTAAACAATTTACTTCATTATTAATTTAATTTTAGATACATTCTATTAAAATACATTCTGTTCTTTGCCCCGCGGGCAAGAACACGTCCGACTGCTTTGGAATAACATCACCAACTAAAACTATTTACCAAAAACAGACATAAGCATCTTTAATGTTATTACGCGTTCATGACGCAAAGAAAAAGAGTTCCAATGTTAAGGAATATGAAATGCAAATACGAAGTACATGTACTAAAACGCGTGACAAATTACTACGCCAAGGTTTACCGAAACTGGCGGGAAATATCCAAAAGGGCCGAATACAGAAATGGCGCTTTATCAATTTGGAATAAATTTCTAAGAACAAGTTTTAGAATCGAAAGTGAATTAGAATTTGCGGGAAGTTAAATTTTGAAAGAAAATAATTATTAACGAGGTCATTCATTTCACAACAGTATTGGAATGGTGTCAGACATTGGAAATCGAAGTATCAACTGATCTATACACATTTCGAGTGCTCTAGAATACGAATACGCAATTTCTAGCGTGACGTATGTTTGTGTGTGTGTATCTGTGCAATGGATGTATACACTCTAGCTTCAAAACTATATGAAATTTCCCCAAATATGAGAAATAAGAACTCTATATTTCCACGAAAATGTCATTAATGCGTTTGCAAAAAAACCAGAAAATTAGAATTTATGTACAAATAGGTTCAACAGTAGTGTTTAATGTTTTAAAATAACACATTTTCAATATTGATTTTATATACCAGAATTAAATGCTGTGCTTGCCTAAAGCAAAATATCGCTGCTCTCCACTGATTTTATCATTTCATTTGAAAATCAATTCAGTAACCTTTTACGTTTATATGTAACATGTTAGCATTTAGATTTAAGTTTTTATAAAAGGTTCTTTTTGGCGGAATTTTTTTGTTTATTTTGGTGTTATGGTTGACAAGGGAGACAGCGTCTATGCAAATAATTTTCGATCAAGTAATTATTATTTTAATTATATATTATCCGAAATATATGGATAAAACATTATTTGTGAAAATTAACAAAGTATTTTAACTTATTCTGGTAAAGAGGTAAGTACTTCTTGTTTCCTCTGAGCTTCGAGTGAGATTTCAGGAGAGACGAATCTTTCTCTGCCTACCCATCGCAGCAGATATTCCATTGGAAATGGAACTGAAGGAAAATATGCACACTATTTATACTTGATCTACGGCAGGTTTTTGATAGACATCTCTAAGTTATAAGGAAATGGCCGTTTTCCCTTATAGTTAATTTGAAATTTGACTTGGAAAATTGCTAAATTATACAGGTTTTGATATATAGGGATTTTTCGATATTTTTTAAAGTTAAAAACTCGACATATGGAATTAATATTTTTAAAAATATGAGACATTCGTCTCAAGTATCCTGATGCTTTAATTCAGCCAATTTCACCTTACATTTTTTGATTTTCATTTATTATTTGCTTCAATTTTTTTATATAAATTAGAAGTGGCATAGAGTTATCTATAACAAAGAAATTTACAAAGCTGTGTATTCAGGGCAAGGAAAAAAAAATCTTAAAGTGAAACAATCGTGAATGTAATATACAATTACACATTTTTAACACATTTTAAATTTTTCTTAATTAAATTTTTATCAAGTGAAAAAGTGAAGCTTGGTAAATGGTCTATTTATTTTCTTATATATTTTCCTTGAATTTTATATTCTAATTAAAATGGAGTTTTCCATGTATTATGTTTTCCTGCATATGATGTTTTTAATTGGTCCCACATATAATGTTTTTAAACACAAAACCAAGGTCATTAATTTATTTTAATTGTAATTCAGTTATTACAGAAAAATTACCTAAAACAGTCCGACATGTCTTTCAAACTGCAGTCGAGTACAGAGGTGCTGATAAGTAAGGCAAAATAATATTTGGAATAGGGGAACGGCCGGTTTCTTTTACTTCTATCCAAACTACCCGAAGATGTAAGGTATCTGATTAGATGGCCGAGAAGTGCCACCCAATTTAGATTGGAACCCAGTGGGAACCGCATACCCAGGGACTGTACCTTTTTTTCCCCACCGCCAACCTCACAGAAGGACTTGCAGACTCACATATTTAACGCGCTCGTACTCCGCATAAACACGGGGACAGTTTTGGAAGAGTTGGGAATCGAACTCGGGTCGTGCGAGTGCAATCCCACCGCGGTAACCACTGGGCTGTGCCACCCCTTTTAAATTCGAACTAAGTCGATACTGCCTCAGCTTAATTTTTTTATGAAATTTGACAAGTTGTGTGGTAAGAGTGAACTTGTGTCTCTCAACAGAGGTTCTTCAAATTGTGCTACGCAGGTTGTTTTCTTGCTGCCATTGCAGATATCGGATCTTTCATGCTGAAGAGCGCATAAAAAGGCAAAACCGGTACATAGGTGCTATTATCTGAAATAGCATATTCTTCGGCCATGTGATGGCAGAAAGGTGTATTTCACGATAAATGGATTTGCCTTTACGAAGTTGGTTAGCTTTGTTTGGTTGATGCTATAATATTTTTGTTGAATTGGTGTTTGTTGAAAATGTAATATGTTACTGAAAATTTTCCTCCCGTATCTCCAACCTCTCGGAAGGACTTACGGACACACACATTTAACGTATCTGTACTCTGCGTGAACATGGGGATAGTTTGGGCAACGCCGGTAATCAAACACGGGTAATATGAGTGCAATCCCTGTGCACTAACAACTGGGCTATACCATCATCCGGAAGACTTGCAGCTCACATGTCACCTAAACAGTTTATGAAGAAAAGGTCAATAATTTATAAAATTGGAGATGTGCACACTGGTTGCATAGTGCATAGGGGCTCAAAATTTCTGTCGGCGGCTATGTTCATGTCCATTCAGATATACTAAGGTACATTTATTGTAATAGACTAAATGCTTTTGTATGCAAATTTCTGTTTATTGAAGTGTGCCTAATGATATTTAAATTAATGTAAATATTTTTCATGTACTGTATAGTGTAATGCTTTCGGAAAAAAAAAACATTTATTGCTCAATTTTTTGTTTTAACAATTTTCTTTTCATCCTTTACTCAATATTAGTTCGGCATCAGCTAATCCAGCACCGTTTAATTCCTAAAGGTATCCTAGCTAAAATATACATCATGAAACTTTATATTTACAAATTTTGGATCCCGGTTTTCTGTCTCCCCAAGTTATTTCACCATGCTTCACCATTGATCCCGTCCTCCTCAAAATTAAAAAACTTGATGTGGGCAGCACATGACTTTCCTTATATAATGCAATGAATTTACTACTTTTACAATAAAAGAAAATAGATTATTTTTATAGTAGTTATTTATATTCTTTCCAAGATATTGAATTTTCGTCAATGAGTAGTCATTTTCCATGTCGTCATCATCAATGAGTCGTCATTGATTTAGCTTCATTTTCATCCATTTGGAGAGTTTTTTGTTAATTTAGCAACATTTAAAAAAGTCGCCAAGTTGGCGACATTCCACCAAATTCGTCGGCAAAATCTCGCCAAGCGTTATGGACGAAAAAATAAGTTATTCTTACAGCAGATAAATAACTATTGGCGTTCAAATACAAAAGTATTACTCAAAGTATCTTTTTTCATGAATGGAACGAGCTAGATCCACCAGAATGATGTTACCAAATTTATCGCATGGTATTACATATGAAAAATGAACATGTTTCTCAATAGGAAATATTTTTTTTATTTTATATGACTTTTTGATAAATTTTTTGAAAAATGTGCAATATCTCGAGAATGGTTCTTATTAGCGTTCCAAAATTTATGTCAATCGTTTTCTAATGAAAAATTACATAAGAAATGTCTACTTGCGTAAGTTTATTAGCGGTTTTGATTTTTTGACGATTTTTTCAAAATGTCACTCGAAAATTTAGGGGGGATCTGAACATTCGATTGCATATTAAGACAATAGGCTTCCAGTGCTTACAGATTATGATTTTTGTACTAAATTTCATTCGAATCGGTTCATTCGATCGCCAGTTATCGTCTTCACAGGGTCACTGACACACATACACACACACACAGACATCACTTCAAAAATGTTTGATTCGTGATCAGGGATGCTTGAAACGTGCTCTCCCGTCGAAAACTTAAATTCGAATTTTCGACCCCGTCACAATACTTTTCTTATACATTATGTATAAGAAAAGTAATACATCAGCAAATAACTTTAACGTTTTTAACACTTTTTTAAATTGAAAATAGAGTTAGCGGCGCAAACAATACAGATACAGTTTGAATGGAAGCGTTGGCTACTGAGTAGGGAAAGGTTCTTGATTTACGATTGAAAACTTTTGAATGTACGTTAACAAGAAAGAAATCAACAACAAAAGAACTTATTTAATTTCTATGCATTTGGGCACGTGTAGAAAGGTGTTAGAGTAAAAACAAACACGAGAAAATTCATTTCATATCCAGCACATGCTACCATGGCATGACGTGGGTAATGTGACAGGCTGTGACATTTCACGTTGACCCCGCCCATTTTAAACTTTTATACATGGTTTCAATATGAGCGGCCAGGAGTGGTGCGCGCGCTGTGTAATGGAGCTGCCACTTTCTCTGTCGATGCGTTAGGGTGGCTAGTTGACTTGGTTTGTGTTGGGCACAGAATACTATATTCAGAAGGTTCACTCCCATAGGACCCTATGGCAACATTTTTAACATGGGATGTCGCATAGACACTAGAGCTCGTGAGTTGGACCAACTGAACTACGATGTAAACAAAATACGTTTGCCAGATTTGGCACGTTATCGCTCGCTTGGCGATTTTTTTTAAAACGGGAGGGGACCAAAATGTTGAGGACTGTACTTTTATAATTTTTGAAACTATAGAAATGATCAGGATTTAAAAATACATTAATCTGCAACATAAATATATTCATTAGTTTAAGTAAATTTAAATAAACATAGTTATATATTTAATTCAAATAATCATAAAATTGATTAAAAAATAGACACATTGCATTGTCGCAGTATAAAACATAATGCACAAAAAATTACAAGCTAACATACTCAAAAGACTGCAATATTATATAATATTTTCAGTCTAAAAGGTATACTAGCGTGCTGATCGTTAAATTACTTGATCCTTAATTTGTTCTGGGATACTGATAATAGACTTTTTTTTTAAATATAAAAATATTCATATAGTAAATATCAAATTTACATAAATGCACTATTGAAGTTGTGGAACTCAATCATTAATTACCCGAGAGTGGGGTGAATTTTCCACCATAAGGCACTCAATAAAAATTTTACATAAATATATACACATACAATATCACATTCAACTAAGAAAAAGCTATCCAAATATCAATTATTTCACATTTTATGAAAATACGGAAAATATATTTTAACTAATTATACCACTACCTCTTAGAATTTAGTTTAATCGGCAATAATAACACAGCACTAATTTCGTATGATGAACACATGTATACTTATATGAACACGTGTATACTTATGAACACGTGTATACTTATAATGAACACGTATATAGGATGGTGATAACTAAAATTATTTCAATTTTAATAAAAATAAATTACATACCCTGTAACGCAACCAGTTTTCTTTTGGCAATCCATTTCTATGAAATGATCTAAACACTTAACAAATAATCCTTTTTCACGTTACTCAAACCACGCTAGTCTGTGGTTCTAAGTTTTCGTCGAGCGAAATAGGGTTGCAACATTGAAAATCGACTTGGACCCAAACCAGACCATCGCCAAGCGCTTAGACTAAACCAGACCATCGCCAAGAGCGCGCCAACCCTCGTTTTAGTCTATCTCTAATGGTCGCCGCAAAAACGATACTATCGAGAGTGGCAGGTCTGTATAATATTAGTCTGTGGTGTTGGGGATCTATTTTCTCCTGGCTGCTCCATGCGTTGCTCTTCGGCGAGCCGGGCGGTCTGGATCTAGAAACTGCGTTACCTTTCATTTTCGGGTAGGTCGGACGGCCTAGGTCGATAGAAAGAAAGCTGGGACATCTTGCTGATTTCGGTAGTCACACAGAGATTCGCACAATTGCTGCGCATAGCAAGTTTTTTTTCTTTTTTCCAGTGTATTAATTAACTATTCGTAAATGTTCATAAACTTAAACAGTAAGTTTTCTAAATTTAATTTTTAACAATCTTTGATCATTAAGTAAAGTTGAATCTTAATAACATAATCGTGGAATCCCTCTATAGGGGCTGCTTAAAGCATGGAGTCGCAATCTCATACCAGCATCCGTGGACCCGTTTCGTACATTTTAACGCTCTATAGCACAGAATAGCCGATACCTGCAATAATAGAAAGAAAGCTGTAAATGGAACTAATATTCCATTCTTCTGTAATCAAATAACCTTGAAGCTGATAAAAGCTTACATGATATTTTCTTTCTATTCCTCATCAGGCTATCACACGAGCCCAGTAGAGTACTCGGTGTCAAAATCTCTCCCATTGGATAAAAAATAAAATAAAATAAAATAAAATAAAAATAAAAAGACTTGACTTTCCATATGGATTTATAACAAAAAAAAATTATGATTCCTACTAACCGAATTTTAAAAATATGAAATAAAGTTAGTTCTCTGGCACATGATTATGTTATTTAATTTAAATAAAATGTTCTTTTACTTATGAAAATTCTTATTATCTTAACTATCTGACTTGTAATAAAATACACTACTTTATATAATCAAAGTACGATATGTACTTATATCTTGCACTCAAAGCAACATGTATTGTTAACGATTGCTCCTTTTCTTATGATCATATTACTTTCCTTATATACATAATGTATAAGGAAAGTATTGTGACGGGGTCGAAAATTCGAATTCGAGTTTTCGACGGGAGAGCACGTTTCAAGCATGCCTGATCACGAATCAAACATTTTTGAAGTGATGTCTGTGTGTGTGTGTGTGTGTGTGTGTGTGTGTCAGTGGGTTTGTGGAGACGATAACTCACTAACGAATGGACCGATTCGAACGAAATTTGGTACAAAAATCACAATCCGTAAACACTGGAAGCCTATTGTTTTTAAACATAATCGAATGTTCAGAACCCACCTAAATTTTCTAGTGAAATTTTGAAAAAATCGTCAAAAAATCAAAACCGCTAATAAAGTTACGTAAATAGACATTTCTTATGTAATTTTTCATTAGAAAACGATTAACATAAAATTTAGAACGCTAACGTGAACCGTTCTCGAGATATTTCACATTTAAAAAAAAATTATTAAAAAGTCATATAAAATAAAAAATATATATTTCCTATTGAGAAACATGTTCACTTTTCATATGTAATACCATGCAATAAATTGAGTGACATTATTCTCGTGGATCTAGCTCGTTCCATTCATGAGAAAAGATACTTCGAGTAATACTTTTGTATTTGAACGCCAATAGTCATTTATCTGTTATAAGAATAACTTATTTCTCCGTCAGTAAAGCTTGGCGAGATTTTGGCGACGAATTTGACGGAATGTCGCCAACTTGGCGACTTTTTGAAATGTTGTTAAATTAACGAAAATCTCGCCAAATGGATTAAAATGACGCTAAATCAATGAAAATGACGACTAATTGTCGAAAATTCAATATCTTGGAAAGAATATATGTATCTACTATAAGAAAAACCTATTTTTTGTACTGTAAAAGTAGTAAATTTATTGCATTATATAAGGAAAGTCATGTGTTGCCCACATCAGATTTTTTTATTATGGTAGTTATAGAGCAAATCGTACTATTCTATTTCCGAACTTCAACTATTCCTAGTAACTTCGAAGTTAGAATTAATGATTTCCATAACTACAGAACTATATAAAGTGATGAGGCAAACCTCAAAATGTAGAACCGATAATGCATTCATTACACAATTTATATCAACCATGCTCACATATTTTATTTAAACGTTCTGTAGCTACACAATGGAAAGATTGTTCTCTAAATTCATATGTGAACTTTCTTGAACCACATGATCAAGTGTTCTCCGTCCTTCATAATGAGTTTGTCGAGACCTGAAATAAAATAATAAATCTATTAATAACACTACAAATGTTGTTTACCTAATACATATTACCTTAGAACAAAGTCCGTTTAATCTCGTATGCAGGGTGTTTGGAAAAGATTTAAATATATCTTGAACGATTGGCCGCGAACCCGTGTTCCCATTTAAGAAATGTTTCAAATAAGGTAGACTACGAAAACTTTAGTCACATAACACGCTTTGGTTTAAAAAAAAGTACAAAGTTTAACTTTTTATATGGATCTTTCACAAAGGAGGTTCTTATTAGAAAATAGTTCCTTATTTATTTAAAAATGTTTTGAAAAAAAAAACCTAGAAGAAATTAACTCACTAAGCAATTCCCCTTTTCTGGTTTTAGAAATGTCGGTTCTGGTTAAGAAATGTACATTTTCCTTTACATACAGACACATTGCATTGTCGCAGTATAAAACATAATGCACAAAAAATTACAAGCTAACATACTCAAAAGACTGCAATATTATATAATATTTTCAGTCTAAAAGGTATACTAGCGTGCTGATCGTTAAATTACTTGATCCTTAATTTGTTCTGGGATACTGATAATAGACTTTTTTTTTAAATATAAAAATATTCATATAGTAAATATCAAATTTACATAAATGCACTATTGAAGTTGTGGAACTCAATCATTAATTACCCGAGAGTGGGGTGAATTTTCCACCATAAGGCACTCAATAAAAATTTTACATAAATATATACACATACAATATCACATTCAACTAAGAAAAAGCTATCCAAATATCAATTATTTCACATTTTATGAAAATACGGAAAATATATTTTAACTAATTATACCACTACCTCTTAGAATTTAGTTTAATCGGCAATAATAACACAGCACTAACTTCGTATGATGAACATATGTATACTTATATGAACACGTGTATACTTATGAACACGTGTATACTTATAATGAACACGTATATAGGATGGTGATAACTAAAATTATTTCAATTTTAATAAAAATAAATTACATACCCTGTAACGCAACCAGTTTTCTTTTGGCAATCCATTTCTATGAAATGATCTAAACACTTAACAAATAATCCTTTTTCACGTTACTCAAACCACGCTAGTCTGTGGTTCTAAGTTTTCGTCGAGCGAAATAGGGTTGCAACATTGAAAATCGTCTTTGACCCAAACCAGACCATCGCCAAGCGCTTAGACTAAACCAGACCATCGCCAAGAGCGCGCCAACCCTCGTTTTAGTCTATCTCTAATGGCCGCCGCAAAAACGAAACTATCGAGAGTGGCAGGTCTGTATAATATTAGTCTGTGGTGTTGGGGATCTATTTTCTCCTGGCTGCTCCTTGCGTTGCTCTTCGGCGAGCCGGGCGGTCTGGATCTAGGAACTGCGTTACCTTTCATTTTCGGGTAGGTCGGACGGCCTAGGTCGATAGAAAGAAAGCTGGGACATCTTGCTGATTTCGGTAGTCACACAGAGATTCGCACAATTGCTGCGCATAGCAAGTTTTTTTTCTTTTTTCCAGTGTATTAATTAACTATTCGTAAATGTTCATAAACTTAAACAGTAAGTTTTCTAAATTTAATTTCTAACAATCTTTGATCATTAAGTAAAGTTGAATCTTAATAACATAATCGTGGAATCCCTCTATAGGGGCTGCTTAAAGCATGGAGTCGCAATCTCATACCAGCATCCGTGGACCGGTTTGGTACATTTTAACGCTCTATAGCACAGAATAGCCGATACCTGCAATAATAGAAAGAAAGCTGTAAATGGAACTAATATTCCATTCTTCTGTAATCAAATAACCTTGAAGCTGATAAAAGCTTACATGATATTTTCTTTCTATTCCTCATCAGGCTATCACACGAGCCCAGTAGAGTACTCGGTGTCAAAATCTCTCCCATTGGATAAAAAATAAAATAAAATAAAAATAAAAAGACTTGACTTTCCATATGGATTTATAACAAAAAAAAATTATGATTCCTACTAACCGAATTTTAAAAATATGAAATAAAGTTAGTTCTCTGGCACATGATTATGTTATTTAATTTAAATAAAAATGTTCTTTTACTTATGAAAATTCTTATTATCTTAACTATCTGACTTGTAATAAAATACACTACTTTATATAATCAAAGTACGATATGTACTTATATCTTGCACTCAAAGCAACATGTATTGTTAACGATTGCTCCTTTTCTTATGATCATATTACTTTCCTTATATACATAATGTATAAGGAAAGTATTGTGACGGGGTCGAAAATTCGAATTCGAGTTTTCGACGGGAGAGCACGTTTCAAGCATGCCTGATCACGAATCAAACATTTTTGAAGTGATGTCTGTGTGTGTGTGTGTGTGTGTGTGTGTGTGTCAGTGGGTTTGTGGAGACGATAACTCACTAACGAATGGACCGATTCGAACGAAATTTGGTACAAAAATCACAATCCGTAAACACTGGAAGCCTATTGTTTTTAAACATAATCGAATGTTCAGAACCCACCTAAATTTTCTAGTGAAATTTTGAAAAAATCGTCAAAAAATCAAAACCGCTAATAAAGTTACGTAAATAGACATTTCTTATGTAATTTTTCATTAGAAAACGATTAACATAAAATTTAGAACGCTAACGTGAACCGTTCTCGAGATATTTCACATTTAAAAAAAAATTATTAAAAAGTCATATAAAATAAAAAATATATATTTCCTATTGAGAAACATGTTCACTTTTCATATGTAATACCATGCAATAAATTGAGTGACATTATTCTCGTGGATCTAGCTCGTTCCATTCATGAGAAAAGATACTTCGAGTAATACTTTTGTATTTGAACGCCAATAGTCATTTATCTGTTATAAGAATAACTTATTTCTCCGTCAGTAAAGCTTGGCGAGATTTTGGCGACGAATTTGACGGAATGTCGCCAACTTGGCGACTTTTTGAAATGTTGTTAAATTAACGAAAATCTCGCCAAATGGATTAAAATGACGCTAAATCAATGAAAATGACGACTAATTGTCGAAAATTCAATATCTTGGAAAGAATATATGTATCTACTATAAGAAAAACCTATTTTTTGTACTGTAAAAGTAGTAAATTTATTGCATTATATAAGGAAAGTCATGTGTTGCCCACATCAGATTTTTTTATTATGGTAGTTATAGAGCAAATCGTACTATTCTATTTCCGAACTTCAACTATTCCTAGTAACTTCGAAGTTAGAATTAATGATTTCCATAACTACAGAACTATATAAAGTGATGAGGCAAACCTCAAAATGTAGAACCGATAATGCATTCATTACACAATTTAAATCAACCATGCTCACATATTTTATTTAAACGTTCTGTAGCTACACAATGGAAAGATTGTTCTCTAAATTCATATGTGAACTTTCTTGAACCACATGATCAAGTGTTCTCCGTCCTTCATAATGAGTTTGTCGAGACCTGAAATAAAATAATAAATCTATTAATAACACTACAAATGTTGTTTACCTAATACATATTACCTTAGAACAAAGTCCGTTTAATCTCGTATGCAGGGTGTTTGGAAAAGATTTAAATATATCTTGAACGATTGGCCGCGAACCCGTGTTCCCATTTAAGAAATGTTTCAAATAAGGTAGACTACGAAAACTTTAGTCACATAACACGCTTTGGTTTAAAAAAAAGTACAAAGTTTAACTTTTTATATGGATCTTTCACAAAGGAGGTTCTTATTAGAAAATAGTTCCTTATTTATTTAAAAATGTTTTGAAAAAAAAAAAACCTAGAAGAAATTAACTCACTAAGCAATTCCCCTTTTCTGGTTTTAGAAATGTCGGTTCTGGTTAAGAAATGTACATTTTCCTTTACATACAGACACATTGCATTGTCGCAGTATAAAACATAATGCACAAAAAATTACAAGCTAACATACTCAAAAGACTGCAATATTATATAATATTTTCAGTCTAAAAGGTATACTAGCGTGCTGATCGTTAAATTACTTGATCCTTAATTTGTTCTGGGATACTGATAATAGACTTTTTTTTTAAATATAAAAATATTCATATAGTAAATATCAAATTTACATAAATGCACTATTGAAGTTGTGGAACTCAATCATTAATTACCCGAGAGTGGGGTGAATTTTCCACCATAAGGCACTCAATAAAAATTTTACATAAATATATACACATACAATATCACATTCAACTAAGAAAAAGCTATCCAAATATCAATTATTTCACATTTTATGAAAATACGGAAAATATATTTTAACTAATTATACCACTACCTCTTAGAATTTAGTTTAATCGGCAATAATAACACAGCACTAACTTCGTATGATGAACATATGTATACTTATATGAACACGTGTATACTTATGAACACGTGTATACTTATAATGAACACGTATATAGGATGGTGATAACTAAAATTATTTCAATTTTAATAAAAATAAATTACATACCCTGTAACGCAACCAGTTTTCTTTTGGCAATCCATTTCTATGAAATGATCTAAACACTTAACAAATAATCCTTTTTCACGTTACTCAAACCACGCTAGTCTGTGGTTCTAAGTTTTCGTCGAGCGAAATAGGGTTGCAACATTGAAAATCGTCTTTGACCCAAACCAGACCATCGCCAAGCGCTTAGACTAAACCAGACCATCGCCAAGAGCGCGCCAACCCTCGTTTTAGTCTATCTCTAATGGCCGCCGCAAAAACGAAACTATCGAGAGTGGCAGGTCTGTATAATATTAGTCTGTGGTGTTGGGGATCTATTTTCTCCTGGCTGCTCCTTGCGTTGCTCTTCGGCGAGCCGGGCGGTCTGGATCTAGGAACTGCGTTACCTTTCATTTTCGGGTAGGTCGGACGGCCTAGGTCGATAGAAAGAAAGCTGGGACATCTTGCTGATTTCGGTAGTCACACAGAGATTCGCACAATTGCTGCGCATAGCAAGTTTTTTTTCTTTTTTCCAGTGTATTAATTAACTATTCGTAAATGTTCATAAACTTAAACAGTAAGTTTTCTAAATTTAATTTCTAACAATCTTTGATCATTAAGTAAAGTTGAATCTTAATAACATAATCGTGGAATCCCTCTATAGGGGCTGCTTAAAGCATGGAGTCGCAATCTCATACCAGCATCCGTGGACCGGTTTGGTACATTTTAACGCTCTATAGCACAGAATAGCCGATACCTGCAATAATAGAAGGAAAGCTGTAAATGGAACTAATATTCCATTCTTCTGTAATCAAATAACCTTGAAGCTGATAAAAGCTTACATGATATTTTCTTTCTATTCCTCATCAGGCTATCACACGAGCCCAGTAGAGTACTCGGTGTCAAAATCTCTCCCATTGGATAAAAAATAAAATAAAATAAAATAAAATAAAAATAAAAAGACTTGACTTTCCATATGGATTTATAACAAAAAAAAATTATGATTCCTACTAACCGAATTTTAAAAATATGAAATAAAGTTAGTTCTCTGGCACATGATTATGTTATTTAATTTAAATAAAAATGTTCTTTTACTTATGAAAATTCTTATTATCTTAACTATCTGACTTGTAATAAAATACACTACTTTATATAATCAAAGTACGATATGTACTTATATCTTGCACTCAAAGCAACATGTATTGTTAACGATTGCTCCTTTTCTTATGATCATATTACTTTCCTTATATACATAATGTATAAGGAAAGTATTGTGACGGGGTCGAAAATTCGAATTCGAGTTTTCGACGGGAGAGCACGTTTCAAGCATGCCTGATCACGAATCAAACATTTTTGAAGTGATGTCTGTGTGTGTGTGTGTGTGTGTGTGTCAGTGGGTTTGTGGAGACGATAACTCACTAACGAATGGACCGATTCGAACGAAATTTGGTACAAAAATCACAATCCGTAAACACTGGAAGCCTATTGTTTTTAAACATAATCGAATGTTCAGAACCCACCTAAATTTTCTAGTGAAATTTTGAAAAAATCGTCAAAAAATCAAAACCGCTAATAAAGTTACGTAAATAGACATTTCTTATGTAATTTTTCATTAGAAAACGATTAACATAAAATTTAGAACGCTAACGTGAACCGTTCTCGAGATATTTCACATTTAAAAAAAAATTATTAAAAAGTCATATAAAATAAAAAATATATATTTCCCATTGAGAAACATGTTCACTTTTCATATGTAATACCATGCAATAAATTGAGTGACATTATTCTCGTGGATCTAGCTCGTTCCATTCATGAGAAAAGATACTTCGAGTAATACTTTTGTATTTGAACGCCAATAGTCATTTATCTGTTATAAGAATAACTTATTTCTCCGTCAGTAAAGCTTGGCGAGATTTTGGCGACGAATTTGACGGAATGTCGCCAACTTGGCGACTTTTTGAAATGTTGTTAAATTAACGAAAATCTCGCCAAATGGATTAAAATGACGCTAAATCAATGAAAATGACGACTAATTGTCGAAAATTCAATATCTTGGAAAGAATATATGTATCTACTATAAGAAAAACCTATTTTTTGTACTGTAAAAGTAGTAAATTTATTGCATTATATAAGGAAAGTCATGTGTTGCCCACATCAGATTTTTTTATTATGGTAGTTATAGAGCAAATCGTACTATTCTATTTCCGAACTTCAACTATTCCTAGTAACTTCGAAGTTAGAATTAATGATTTCCATAACTACAGAACTATATAAAGTGATGAGGCAAACCTCAAAATGTAGAACCGATAATGCATTCATTACACAATTTATATCAACCATGCTCACATATTTTATTTAAACGTTCTGTAGCTACACAATGGAAAGATTGTTCTCTAAATTCATATGTGAACTTTCTTGAACCACATGATCAAGTGTTCTCCGTCCTTCATAATGAGTTTGTCGAGACCTGAAATAAAATAATAAATCTATTAATAACACTACAAATGTTGTTTACCTAATACATATTACCTTAGAACAAAGTCCGTTTAATCTCGTATGCAGGGTGTTTGAAAAAGATTTAAATATATCTTGAACGATTGGCCGCGAACCCGTGTTCCCATTTAAGAAATGTTTCAAATAAGGTAGACTACGAAAACTTTAGTCACATAACACGCTTTGGTTTAAAAAAAAGTACAAAGTTTAACTTTTTATATGGATCTTTCACAAAGGAGGTTCTTATTAGAAAATAGTTCCTTATTTATTTAAAAATGTTTTGAAAAAAAAAAACCTAGAAGAAATTAACTCACTAAGCAATTCCCCTTTTCTGGTTTTAGAAATGTCGGTTCTGGTTAAGAAATGTACATTTTCCTTTACATACAGACACATTGCATTGTCGCAGTATAAAACATAATGCACAAAAAATTACAAGCTAACATACTCAAAAGACTGCAATATTATATAATATTTTCAGTCTAAAAGGTATACTAGCGTGCTGATCGTTAAATTACTTGATCCTTAATTTGTTCTGGGATACTGATAATAGACTTTTTTTTTAAATATAAAAATATTCATATAGTAAATATCAAATTTACATAAATGCACTATTGAAGTTGTGGAACTCAATCATTAATTACCCGAGAGTGGGGTGAATTTTCCACCATAAGGCACTCAATAAAAATTTTACATAAATATATACACATACAATATCACATTCAACTAAGAAAAAGCTATCCAAATATCAATTATTTCACATTTTATGAAAATACGGAAAATATATTTTAACTAATTATACCACTACCTCTTAGAATTTAGTTTAATCGGCAATAATAACACAGCACTAACTTCGTATGATGAACATATGTATACTTATATGAACACGTGTATACTTATGAACACGTGTATACTTATAATGAACACGTATATAGGATGGTGATAACTAAAATTATTTCAATTTTAATAAAAATAAATTACATACCCTGTAACGCAACCAGTTTTCTTTTGGCAATCCATTTCTATGAAATGATCTAAACACTTAACAAATAATCCTTTTTCACGTTACTCAAACCACGCTAGTCTGTGGTTCTAAGTTTTCGTCGAGCGAAATAGGGTTGCAACATTGAAAATCGTCTTTGACCCAAACCAGACCATCGCCAAGCGCTTAGACTAAACCAGACCATCGCCAAGAGCGCGCCAACCCTCGTTTTAGTCTATCTCTAATGGCCGCCGCAAAAACGAAACTATCGAGAGTGGCAGGTCTGTATAATATTAGTCTGTGGTGTTGGGGATCTATTTTCTCCTGGCTGCTCCTTGCGTTGCTCTTCGGCGAGCCGGGCGGTCTGGATCTAGGAACTGCGTTACCTTTCATTTTCGGGTAGGTCGGACGGCCTAGGTCGATAGAAAGAAAGCTGGGACATCTTGCTGATTTCGGTAGTCACACAGAGATTCGCACAATTGCTGCGCATAGCAAGTTTTTTTTCTTTTTTCCAGTGTATTAATTAACTATTCGTAAATGTTCATAAACTTAAACAGTAAGTTTTCTAAATTTAATTTCTAACAATCTTTGATCATTAAGTAAAGTTGAATCTTAATAACATAATCGTGGAATCCCTCTATAGGGGCTGCTTAAAGCATGGAGTCGCAATCTCATACCAGCATCCGTGGACCGGTTTGGTACATTTTAACGCTCTATAGCACAGAATAGCCGATACCTGCAATAATAGAAAGAAAGCTGTAAATGGAACTAATATGCCATTCTTCTGTAATCAAATAACCTTGAAGCTGATAAAAGCTTACATGATATTTTCTTTCTATTCCTCATCAGGCTATCACACGAGCCCAGTAGAGTACTCGGTGTCAAAATCTCTCCCATTGGATAAAAAATAAAATAAAATAAAAATAAAAAGACTTGACTTTCCATATGGATTTATAACAAAAAAAAATTATGATTCCTACTAACCGAATTTTAAAAATATGAAATAAAGTTAGTTCTCTGGCACATGATTATGTTATTTAATTTAAATAAAAATGTTCTTTTACTTATGAAAATTCTTATTATCTTAACTATCTGACTTGTAATAAAATACACTACTTTATATAATCAAAGTACGATATGTACTTATATCTTGCACTCAAAGCAACATGTATTGTTAACGATTGCTCCTTTTCTTATGATCATATTACTTTCCTTATATACATAATGTATAAGGAAAGTATTGTGACGGGGTCGAAAATTCGAATTCGAGTTTTCGACGGGAGAGCACGTTTCAAGCATGCCTGATCACGAATCAAACATTTTTGAAGTGATGTCTGTGTGTGTGTGTGTGTGTGTGTGTGTGTGTCAGTGGGTTTGTGGAGACGATAACTCACTAACGAATGGACCGATTCGAACGAAATTTGGTACAAAAATCACAATCCGTAAACACTGGAAGCCTATTGTTTTTAAACATAATCGAATGTTCAGAACCCACCTAAATTTTCTAGTGAAATTTTGAAAAAATCGTCAAAAAATCAAAACCGCTAATAAAGTTACGTAAATAGACATTTCTTATGTAATTTTTCATTAGAAAACGATTAACATAAAATTTAGAACGCTAACGTGAACCGTTCTCGAGATATTTCACATTTAAAAAAAAATTATTAAAAAGTCATATAAAATAAAAAATATATATTTCCTATTGAGAAACATGTTCACTTTTCATATGTAATACCATGCAATAAATTGAGTGACATTATTCTCGTGGATCTAGCTCGTTCCATTCATGAGAAAAGATACTTCGAGTAATACTTTTGTATTTGAACGCCAATAGTCATTTATCTGTTATAAGAATAACTTATTTCTCCGTCAGTAAAGCTTGGCGAGATTTTGGCGACGAATTTGACGGAATGTCGCCAACTTGGCGACTTTTTGAAATGTTGTTAAATTAACGAAAATCTCGCCAAATGGATTAAAATGACGCTAAATCAATGAAAATGACGACTAATTGTCGAAAATTCAATATCTTGGAAAGAATATATGTATCTACTATAAGAAAAACCTATTTTTTGTACTGTAAAAGTAGTAAATTTATTGCATTATATAAGGAAAGTCATGTGTTGCCCACATCAGATTTTTTTATTATGGTAGTTATAGAGCAAATCGTACTATTCTATTTCCGAACTTCAACTATTCCTAGTAACTTCGAAGTTAGAATTAATGATTTCCATAACTACAGAACTATATAAAGTGATGAGGCAAACCTCAAAATGTAGAACCGATAATGCATTCATTACACAATTTATATCAACCATGCTCACATATTTTATTTAAACGTTCTGTAGCTACACAATGGAAAGATTGTTCTCTAAATTCATATGTGAACTTTCTTGAACCACATGATCAAGTGTTCTCCGTCCTTCATAATGAGTTTGTCGAGACCTGAAATAAAATAATAAATCTATTAATAACACTACAAATGTTGTTTACCTAATACATATTACCTTAGAACAAAGTCCGTTTAATCTCGTATGCAGGGTGTTTGAAAAAGATTTAAATATATCTTGAACGATTGGCCGCGAACCCGTGTTCCCATTTAAGAAATGTTTCAAATAAGGTAGACTACGAAAACTTTAGTCACATAACACGCTTTGGTTTAAAAAAAAGTACAAAGTTTAACTTTTTATATGGATCTTTCACAAAGGAGGTTCTTATTAGAAAATAGTTCCTTATTTATTTAAAAATGTTTTGAAAAAAAAAAACCTAGAAGAAATTAACTCACTAAGCAATTCCCCTTTTCTGGTTTTAGAAATGTCGGTTCTGGTTAAGAAATGTACATTTTCCTTTACATACAGACACATTGCATTGTCGCAGTATAAAACATAATGCACAAAAAATTACAAGCTAACATACTCAAAAGACTGCAATATTATATAATATTTTCAGTCTAAAAGGTATACTAGCGTGCTGATCGTTAAATTACTTGATCCTTAATTTGTTCTGGGATACTGATAATAGACTTTTTTTTTAAATATAAAAATATTCATATAGTAAATATCAAATTTACATAAATGCACTATTGAAGTTGTGGAACTCAATCATTAATTACCCGAGAGTGGGGTGAATTTTCCACCATAAGGCACTCAATAAAAATTTTACATAAATATATACACATACAATATCACATTCAACTAAGAAAAAGCTATCCAAATATCAATTATTTCACATTTTATGAAAATACGGAAAATATATTTTAACTAATTATACCACTACCTCTTAGAATTTAGTTTAATCGGCAATAATAACACAGCACTAACTTCGTATGATGAACATATGTATACTTATATGAACACGTGTATACTTATGAACACGTGTATACTTATAATGAACACGTATATAGGATGGTGATAACTAAAATTATTTCAATTTTAATAAAAATAAATTACATACCCTGTAACGCAACCAGTTTTCTTTTGGCAATCCATTTCTATGAAATGATCTAAACACTTAACAAATAATCCTTTTTCACGTTACTCAAACCACGCTAGTCTGTGGTTCTAAGTTTTCGTCGAGCGAAATAGGGTTGCAACATTGAAAATCGTCTTTGACCCAAACCAGACCATCGCCAAGCGCTTAGACTAAACCAGACCATCGCCAAGAGCGCGCCAACCCTCGTTTTAGTCTATCTCTAATGGCCGCCGCAAAAACGAAACTATCGAGAGTGGCAGGTCTGTATAATATTAGTCTGTGGTGTTGGGGATCTATTTTCTCCTGGCTGCTCCTTGCGTTGCTCTTCGGCGAGCCGGGCGGTCTGGATCTAGGAACTGCGTTACCTTTCATTTTCGGGTAGGTCGGACGGCCTAGGTCGATAGAAAGAAAGCTGGGACATCTTGCTGATTTCGGTAGTCACACAGAGATTCGCACAATTGCTGCGCATAGCAAGTTTTTTTTCTTTTTTCCAGTGTATTAATTAACTATTCGTAAATGTTCATAAACTTAAACAGTAAGTTTTCTAAATTTAATTTCTAACAATCTTTGATCATTAAGTAAAGTTGAATCTTAATAACATAATCGTGGAATCCCTCTATAGGGGCTGCTTAAAGCATGGAGTCGCAATCTCATACCAGCATCCGTGGACCGGTTTGGTACATTTTAACGCTCTATAGCACAGAATAGCCGATACCTGCAATAATAGAAAGAAAGCTGTAAATGGAACTAATATTCCATTCTTCTGTAATCAAATAACCTTGAAGCTGATAAAAGCTTACATGATATTTTCTTTCTATTCCTCATCAGGCTATCACACGAGCCCAGTAGAGTACTCGGTGTCAAAATCTCTCCCATTGGATAAAAAATAAAATACAATAAAATAAAATAAAAATAAAAAGACTTGACTTTCCATATGGATTTATAACAAAAAAAAATTATGATTCCTACTAACCGAATTTTAAAAATATGAAATAAAGTTAGTTCTCTGGCACATGATTATGTTATTTAATTTAAATAAAAATGTTCTTTTACTTATGAAAATTCTTATTATCTTAACTATCTGACTTGTAATAAAATACACTACTTTATATAATCAAAGTACGATATGTACTTATATCTTGCACTCAAAGCAACATGTATTGTTAACGATTGCTCCTTTTCTTATGATCATATTACTTTCCTTATATACATAATGTATAAGGAAAGTATTGTGACGGGGTCGAAAATTCGAATTCGAGTTTTCGACGGGAGAGCACGTTTCAAGCATGCCTGATCACGAATCAAACATTTTTGAAGTGATGTCTGTGTGTGTGTGTGTGTGTGTGTGTGTGTGTCAGTGGGTTTGTGGAGACGATAACTCACTAACGAATGGACCGATTCGAACGAAATTTGGTACAAAAATCACAATCCGTAAACACTGGAAGCCTATTGTTTTTAAACATAATCGAATGTTCAGAACCCACCTAAATTTTCTAGTGAAATTTTGAAAAAATCGTCAAAAAATCAAAACCGCTAATAAAGTTACGTAAATAGACATTTCTTATGTAATTTTTCATTAGAAAACGATTAACATAAAATTTAGAACGCTAACGTGAACCGTTCTCGAGATATTTCACATTTAAAAAAAAATTATTAAAAAGTCATATAAAATAAAAAATATATATTTCCTATTGAGAAACATGTTCACTTTTCATATGTAATACCATGCAATAAATTGAGTGACATTATTCTCGTGGATCTAGCTCGTTCCATTCATGAGAAAAGATACTTCGAGTAATACTTTTGTATTTGAACGCCAATAGTCATTTATCTGTTATAAGAATAACTTATTTCTCCGTCAGTAAAGCTTGGCGAGATTTTGGCGACGAATTTGACGGAATGTCGCCAACTTGGCGACTTTTTGAAATGTTGTTAAATTAACGAAAATCTCGCCAAATGGATTAAAATGACGCTAAATCAATGAAAATGACGACTAATTGTCGAAAATTCAATATCTTGGAAAGAATATATGTATCTACTATAAGAAAAACCTATTTTTTGTACTGTAAAAGTAGTAAATTTATTGCATTATATAAGGAAAGTCATGTGTTGCCCACATCAGATTTTTTTATTATGGTAGTTATAGAGCAAATCGTACTATTCTATTTCCGAACTTCAACTATTCCTAGTAACTTCGAAGTTAGAATTAATGATTTCCATAACTACAGAACTATATAAAGTGATGAGGCAAACCTCAAAATGTAGAACCGATAATGCATTCATTACACAATTTATATCAACCATGCTCACATATTTTATTTAAACGTTCTGTAGCTACACAATGGAAAGATTGTTCTCTAAATTCATATGTGAACTTTCTTGAACCACATGATCAAGTGTTCTCCGTCCTTCATAATGAGTTTGTCGAGACCTGAAATAAAATAATAAATCTATTAATAACACTACAAATGTTGTTTACCTAATACATATTACCTTAGAACAAAGTCCGTTTAATCTCGTATGCAGGGTGTTTGAAAAAGATTTAAATATATCTTGAACGATTGGCCGCGAACCCGTGTTCCCATTTAAGAAATGTTTCAAATAAGGTAGACTACGAAAACTTTAGTCACATAACACGCTTTGGTTTAAAAAAAAGTACAAAGTTTAACTTTTTATATGGATCTTTCACAAAGGAGGTTCTTATTAGAAAATAGTTCCTTATTTATTTAAAAATGTTTTGAAAAAAAAAACCTAGAAGAAATTAACTCACTAAGCAATTCCCCTTTTCTGGTTTTAGAAATGTCGGTTCTGGTTAAGAAATGTACATTTTCCTTTCGGCATCTTCTTAGGATAAATGCAAAGAACTTATATAATGTCTCATATGGATTCAGTATCGATTTTCGGGCGCAGGGGAATTCAAGATTGACTTTCTCTTCCGGTTTTGGGGATGCCACTTCCGGTTTTTCCGAAAGTGCGCAAGATTGTGTTAAATAAGTGCGTCGAAAATCATATATACCACTAAATTTCTTAAAACAAAATATTTAAAATTATTCTAATTCAAAATAACGTTTCTAGCAATGATATACTGTTCCTAGCACTGACAACTTATTCACGGTTCTGGCAGCTTTACGAACCGTCCTAAACTTTTTTCAGAATAAAACATACTAATGCACAATACTCACTTTTAGTGTGATGATGCACTTTGCTATCATTCTTAGAGTCTTTGGAATATAAAAGCCAAAACTTCAACGCTTCCGGATCATTCGTAATCCCTGCTATCTCATATACGTACACGTGGCCAGCATCATTCCTATGCAAAAACCTGAAATAGAAGCAAGTCATGAGCCAAACTTGGTTTAATCTCAATGTGAAATATGAAAATCATTTTCGTTTCAAAATTCTTTTCATATTGCTATAATTGCTTTCTAGCAGCAAAAATGGAACTTTACAATAAAGAATAGAGAATTATGCATAATTCTTCAAATTCTGCAAAATTCATCAAAGTCCTTGCAATATTTTTCATATTACTATAGTTATTTTCTAGCAAAAAAAAGTTACAACAAAGAATAGAACATTATAACAAAGACTAGAATACTGAAATAACACTTCACTCAATAAGTCTCCGGTCTAACACATATATGGCAACACTGTTGACAAACCCATATGATTTCTGGATAGTACCAACCTTCAAACGACAGGTGTCAAAATTTCATGACATTCTGACAATTAGTTTATAGGTTACAATGGTTTTAGTGACCCCTGTTTTGTAATTTTCCAAAACAATGGATAAAAAAGAATTTCGTGTGTTGATTAAACATTGCTTTTTGATGGGGAAAGATACTGTTGAAGCCAAACAGTGACTTGATTAGCGTTATGGAGACTCTGCACCAGGGAAATATTGTTCCGAAAAACATAAAAAAAGTCCACAAAATAGTTTTGAAAGACCGTAAAGTGAAGTTGAGTGAGATAGCTGACACCTTAAAGATATCAGAAGTTAGTGTGTTTACAATTTTACACGAAAATTTGAGCATGCGTAAGTTGCTTTCGAAGTGGGTGCCGCCTTGCATTTGCTCACACAGGACCAAAAACAACAACGCGTCGACGATTCAGAGCGCTGTTTGTAGCTATTCAACCGAGATAAGAAGGATTTCTTGCGTCGGTATGTGACAATGGATAAAACATGGACTCATTACTACACACCTGAATCAAAACGATCGTCAGCTGAGTGGACAGCAGCCGGTGAAAATCGGCCAAAGCGACCCAAAACCCAAAAGTCAGCTGGCAAGGTTATAGCATCCGTATTTTGGGACGCGCATGGTATTTTGTTCATCGACTATCTTGAGAAAGGTAAAACTATCAATAGCATGGCATTATTGGATCGATTTAGTGTAGATATCAAGAGAAAACGGCCTCACATGCAAAAGAAAATGTGCTGTTCCATCAAGACAATGTCCCGTGTCACAAGTCGATGAAATGAATGGTTAAATTATATGAATTACGCTTCGAATTGCTTCCTCACCCACCGTACGCTCCAGATCTGGACCCCAGCGACAACTGGCTTTTTGCAGACATCAAAAAGATGCTCCAGGGAAAGAATTTTGCTCAAATGAAGAAGTGATTGCAGAAACTGAGGCCTATTTTGAGAGCAAAGACAAATCGTTCTTCAAAAAAGTCATCGAAAGGTTAGAGGAGCATTGGAATGAATGTATCACTCTTGAAGGAGAGTATGTTGATGAATAAAGTCGAATTTCTAAAAAAAAAATTTTTTTCATAGTTAGCTCAAAGACTTATTGAGTGGGCCTTGTAATAAGGTATGATTCTTGCATTTTTAGGAACTTTGGTCTTGGGATTACTTATCTGATATTCATATTACACGCAACAGTTTTACCAAAGTATTCAGTTATCTTCCCACTTTTACTTTGCGAAGGAGATAATCATTTGAGCTACAAGGAGAGGAATCCGAAGGGACATCATTCGTTTCGTCAATATTTCATACTTTTCGAAAAGTTCCCCAAATGGAAGGAACTTTTGGAGACGAAGTTCCTGCACATTTTAGAATCAGTTCTTTTCGAAAGTTTTGATTAAGGTGCTGTAAAGTACTGAAACTTACATCCGCAACCAATACAGCTATTAATCCATAAAATATGGCAACACTCCAGAAATTTATTCCTGATTGCTGCTCGAGCAATTGACAGATGAAATTTTCATATTACATCTCCCCTCATCTTTCACCAAATTATTTCTATTAGTCAACAAAGCATGATAAATGTCGATAAGTACTTACTTGTATTTAGGATCCACCACCTGAGCTATCCTCATGACGTCGTAGGCTGAGCTGTTTCCCGGCACACGCAAGTAGATGGTGTGGACCACGTCTTTCAGGTCTCCAATGTACAGTGAGTACTGTACTTCAGACTTCCGTCCCAGCTTATCTGTCACATCAGTGATATTTTCTGTAAAACAAGAATATTAATATAGTTTTCATTGTGATACACATTTGTTTTCTATACGTAGTGCTTTTCTCCATTTACTAATTACGCTTCCTGAACATATTTGAATTTAATAAATAGTTGATTGAAAATGTCAGGTAGGTGACTGGTGTCCGACCAAGGAAATCACGGCCAGCGATTGATAACAACACTGCTCAAATAGAACTGTTATATAACTTTTTCTTATTTACTCAAAAAACCATTAATATCGAGAAGGGTTCATTTTAGCTCCATAAAATGAGTATTCTTTTTCTAATGATTACTTACTTATAAAAAGATTGTGACTACATGAGCGATAGCTCGCGCAATTAAAGAAATATATTAATGTCTCAAAATCCAAAACCCTAAATTTTATTTTGATACTTTAAAACAATGAAACTTATTTACATCATTGAAATGCAACTTGAATTCTTTCAGCAAGATATTTTATGGCCCGATTTTACGTTGTTTTTTTTTGCAGATAATTATATATATATATATATATATATATATATATATATATATGTATATATATATATATATATATATGTATATATATATATGTATATATATTTATATATATATGTATATATATATATATATATATATATATATATATATATATATATATATATATATATATATATATATATACATATATATATATATATGTATATATATATATATATATGTATATGTATATATGTATATGTATATATGTATATATATATATATATATATATATATATATATATATATATATATATATATATATATATATATATGTATATATGTATATATGTATATATATATGTATATATATATATATATATATGTATATATGTATATATGTATATATATATATATATATATATATATATGTATATATGTATATATGTATATATATATATATATATATATATGTATATATATATATATATATGTATATATGTATATATATATGTATATATATATATATATATATATATATATGTATATATATATATATATATATATGTATATATATATATATGTATATATGTATATATATATATATATATGTATATATGTATATATGTATATATATATATGTATATATGTATATATATATATATATATATACATATATACATATATATATATATATATATATATGTTTTGTTTGCTTTTTAATAGATTACGTTCTTTATAGAAAAAATATGAGCAACCCTATTACTCGTTATTGATATGAAACACCTCTCATTTCGCATATTTCGAATGAAGATATATGTGAAGTATGCAAATTTGCAACCATAAATCTTTGTGTTTTAAATTTTTTTTATTTATTTATTAAAAAATTATATTTTACAACTTATGTAATTTCGATAAATTAATAAGTGCAGTTTATTTCGTCTGAAACGGACCACAAACAACTTAGTTATCGGCACTGGAACATTTGGATGAAACGCTCATGGTGGCTCCACCGAGTGAACGTCAGCACAAGAGATAAGCGCATACTGACGAATGTCGACGAGTATAGCGACACTTCCGTCACATAATTTCGTTTCATCCCAGTCACATTTCTTTCATTATTTACTCTATACACACACACACACCCATAATATGCTTCACATCAAAAGCTCTTTTATTAGACAGGTATGTAAAGTGACTCCAAAGAGGAAATTGGTCCCCTCCCTACCCTGAAATTTATGGATAAATATGACAATATTTAGTAGAAAATGCAGACTGGCAGTATGTGTATTGAAATGCATATAAAAACAATTTAATCCCTATCAAACTCCTGCTCTATCTGTTGTTGTTGAGACCCAGACCGTCGGACCTACCAGAAAGGTGTAGGGTAACTGTTTAGACGGCCGGGAACCTACTCTACCTGTGAAAAAATTTTGAGTTATAAAACTATACCTAAAAGATGAGAGTTATTAATATCTTCGCAAAAAATAACATCGAGACAGAGCGATGCTTTTACCATATTTCAATATTCTTGGAAGAAAGAGTTTCTAATAATGATTACATTGAGAGAGATGAGAACCATTTTAATTTAAATACCAGTTAGATAAATATAAATATAATGTCCCGGATAAACTACGCCAAAAGGCATCTGCAACAAACAATTGTGAGACACTTCTATAAAAAAAACTCATCAGTTGCGTAATGTGTCCCAAATTTTTCTCTAGGAACAGTAGGTTTCTTATGTGCTCATTTTGAGAAACACTGGCTTATAATTCAGTAACGTGCAATAGAAAATTAGAAAAGTTGTTGGTTTTGATTTGCTGCTGGTAAAATAACCTTGGAGTGGAAGGATTTTTGCAATTAAACGTCTATATTGTTTACAAACTTTTGTCTCTGTGTCTTGAGCAATTAACAGCGGACAGATCGACAAGACTCTTGTCGTTGAGAATGGGAAGAATCAAGTAAGTAGAAAGGAAGTCGGCGAAAGCATTCTGCTGCTGCATCAGATACCTCACCGTCGATGTTAGGTTCCACATACTGTTGTTTCCCTGTCCACTTGAAAGAAGTGCCTGAAAAATATTTGAAAAGAAGTATTGAGTTATAAAGCTCATATAACGATGAAATTATCTAAAGCGCGAGCCTCAGCTCGATTTTCTCATATATTCATATTCCATAGTGTTTAGATTTGCTTATGTCAAAATCAATATTGGAAAGAAAAAGATATGTATCTTTTTAAGATTTCATACCAAGTTATTATTTTAAAATATTTTAAAGAAATGATTTAAAGTTTTATTCAAGTTGGCAGTAGCTTACTCACATATATGCACGTATTTGGTTTATCTGTGTTTACATAAAATATTTTCATACCATTCATGTTCCCTAGTGTAGTTCAATTTCTCAATTTCCCCATATACTGAAAACTACCACTAATGTTCTGGAAATTATCAGTGCATGCACACATACATACACACACAGCTTTAAATCTCTTTTCAAAAGTGTAAATGAGTTCGAGGGGTCTTAAAATATGTTTATACGTTGAAATCTCAAATTCGGAAAAATTCAGGAAATCATTATATTTTCTATACAAAATACAAGTATGAGAAGGTAAAATAGTTGCTGCCAAACGAAAGTTTGAAAAAGAAATGAAATGAAAACCTGAGGAGGAAGGCCCAAGGACCCAAGGAGGAGGAAAACCCAAGGACCCAAGTTTGCCAGTCTCCATGGTCAGATACGCAAAGACAAACTGAAACTTTTCAGAAAATCGTTAAAATCGCAGAAAGTCTTAACGATAGTATTAGAGAATGCTGAGAATTATGTCAAAGACAGTTTTACTATTGTGCGAAATATTGCCAAAAAATCGGCAGTGATTCCAGTTCGATGGAGCCGAAATGGTTTTGCGTGAATAACATATTTCTTTGTGGATCGTTTGTCTTCAATAAACATTTTCAAGGCAGTTCAAAATATTAAAATATCAAAATTATAGTCGCTCTATTTAAAGGAAGAATCCGATCCAAAACCCAGTTATATATATATTTGCAGGGCTAACGCGGTGGTTGAACGGTCAAGGCAAGCGTTTCCTAGCGATCGTTCGGCTTCCGGGTTGTGGGTTCGAGTCCCACCTTCAGACATGAATGCTGTGTCGTTGGGCGCAGTGTGTTCCGCCCCCACTGGGGCGCCGGGGCAACGTCATGTGACGGCTAAATGGTTCACGATTCTGACCGGTGTATACGCGAATGATGAAATATCAAGTGCCTGGCCATTGGGAAAAAAATATCCTTGCAGGACTTTAAAAAGGCGCTACAAAATACTTAATTAGAACTTAACTATTCATAATTAGAATTACTTAATTAGAACTTAACTATTCATAATTAGAATTACTTAATTATTCATAATTAGAACTTTTATTATTCGAGATATAAGCGTTACAAACTTGAAAAACGGAAAATTTTCAAACTTTTTAAACTTGAAAATTCGATTGCTCAAGAACTATAATATCTCCAAAAAATAAACTATTAATTTCAAAACTGGATTTCCTAATGAAGATTTTTGCCAATATTTATCTTTCATGGAAGATATTTCTAATGAAAGTAAGCAAAATGACTCAAAAACAAGCTCGTGCAAAAACATTTTAGCTTTTCCGAGAGAAGTTCTAAATATTAAAATATTAAAATTAATTATATATATTCATAAATAGAACCATATTTTTGAAAAATAAAGATTTTTTATATTTTTATCTATTAGGTTCGGAGATATAAGCTTCAAAGTGCCATTTTTCTTATTGACGCTCTGATTTAAACTCCAGATACCCCAACCGTGGATGGTATTGACATCAAAAGTCGAAGCCACGTATGCATGAGGAATGCCTTCAAAAACATAAATTTATCACGAATGGCTGTTATTAGGAGAGTAGAAAAACTGACATTAAACGTTTAAGAGGCATAAAAAGACGAAGGTTCTAATATTCAAATTTTATTCATTGGCATTGGATGGCAGCACGAATTCAACTGATACAAATTAGTCGGGCTATTTTCATTCGTTGAATCGAAGACGAACATAAGTTGTTGAAGATCTGTTGGCTATATATCCTTTAAAAATAACTATAAGAAAGAAACTAACATTCTCAAAGCTACGAAAGTGATTTTTGCATCATTTATCAGGAATATACGTGTTGAAGTGTTGAAAACCCAGACCACACGACAGACCCGAAGGTTTACTGTAGCTAAGTGTGTGGCCGGGAACTTTATTTTAGATTCAAAACATTACAAGACAGGTTAAAATTGAATCACAACACAGTTACAACAAGACAAATAAAAGAATGGCAACAAAACAAAACATAAAAACTATACAATACAATACAATATAAACAGCACAACAAAACAAACCACATAAACAAAACCAACTACAAAAACAAAGCAAAAACCTCCACCAAAAAAGCGACACCTCAGGGGGGTCCAGAGAGCAGAGAAAATGTTAAAAGCAGAAGAGGCTCCCAGGCTGATTATGTAATTTTATTAGAAATTTCTCTCGCTATGAGAACACAGTTTTTGATCTTGTTAATAGAAGTTTTGTTGGAGCAGACACTCGAGAACCAGGCCGCGGAGTTTCCAGCAGAAGGTTTAGAAAGGTGGAAAGATTTTGTAAGGGGACAAGTGAAAACATAGTGGTCTGCGTCACCATAGGATCCGCAAGTACAGCATGAGGTTGTTTTGTGTTTAAAAAAGTATAAGTAATCGAGGAATGGGCCGTGGCCCGTAATAAAGTAAACAAGATATTTATTTGTTATGTGGGTATTAAAGTTGTAAAATCCCTCGTTTCTGAAAGCATCATTAAAGTTTTCACAGACATTGTGATTTTCATACGAGAAAGGGGGATGAATCATCGACAATATTACAATTTACTACAACCGGAATGGGATGCTGATCAAGGCAACGTTGCCTATTTCTATTCATTTCATTTTTTAATACATTTTTAGTCTTTTTTAATCTATAAGGAACTTATCTCGGTTTAATTTCCTGGCTGTATTTAAACGTATCAACAAAATTCAATTTCCCAGTTTTACAGATTTCATTCCTGTCTTGAAACGTTGGGGTGTTTATCACATTCCTTATGAATGCGACCTTGGTTATATTAGTCAAACTGAAACAGCTCTTAAATTTCGTATTAAGAAACACGTGATATTTCTAAACAAGAAATATCCAAATTTGCTTCAGAAAATTTTTGAAAGTGTAATCATATGTTTAAATTTTCTAAGGCTAAGATCATTTATACACCTTATTCCATTTTTAAATAAACTTTTTTAAACGTCTCTCTATTGGTTTGGTCATTCTCTTGTAGGTTTCTAGTGCACTTCTTTTCACGTGTTAATAATAATTCTCTATTAATTTCTTCTACCAGGAAATTTCCTGTTTAATACGTATTTCCTCCTTTCTTTTCAGTTTTTGATAATCATTAATGTCTTTGTTTCATTATTGCTTTGTTCTTCCCATTCGTGATACATTTTGCTAACTTTATTTATAACAACGATTCGTTGTTTGATTACTGATCTGTTGCTCCTTGTCTGATAAAGGTACCAGTTTTTATTTACCATAACCGTTTGTTTTCTTGAAGTAAGCTCATTTAACTTTCGAAACCCTTTTTACTTCATCTTTGTTCTCCACTACACTACATTTGCGTGCCTTACTCTTCCGTATTTCTTATTTTTGAAATTGATGAAGTAACTCATTTAATTTATGAAACAGATAATTTTCAGGCCCAACTAAAATGATTTTTTCCGTATTTCCTTGCCCCACTGTTATACATTCACTTATAAGTTGAAATTTTATATATTGTTTGTATTGTGTGGCAAAATAAAGTTTGATATTATTATTATTATTATTATTTCTTTCAATTTTTGTTTATTTTATTCTTATTTTTACAGTCTTTTACTCATTGGGTTTTTACAGCGGTTTAATCTTATGGAGTTTGTTCATGTAGCTTCCAAATCCGTTTTTACACCATTGGTATTTTTACATTGTTTTATCGATTAAATAAATAAAATTAAATAAGTAGTAAAAATAGTTAAATATATTCACATTAAATAAATAATACTATACGACGAATTTACTAACATCAGTCTTGTGTATTTACTTCAATCCATGCCTGAGAGAAGATGCATTTTGGCAGAAGATTTTGTCTTTTGATAATTCGCCAATGGTCATTTATTTCACGATATTTCAATTATATGTCAGTTGCATTTTGATTTGGATTTTGCTTATGAATAGAAAAGTCAGCATTATGTAGCGAAATTCAAGTATTGCCCACAGAGGATTTCTTTCTGGATTCACTACTGTGTTCATGCATAGGATTTATTGTGGAAAAGAAATCTAAAATATGTGTACGATTACTCGAATAGATTTATGTAGGCTGAATATTTAGAAATCACTTTCAAGTGTAACTGGAGTCAAATGCAATTTCAAAACATGTAGCGAATCACTGTATTTAATTTTATCGTCGCGCTACATTGCATTTGCCGTTTGGTGTGAGTTACATTTACAAAAGTTGCCTCTTATTCTTATTTAGACACTGTCGGTGATCTTAATTAGGTTGTTTATACCCCAGGTGAGATTTTAAATTATATTTATGTTAGAGAACTAATTTTATAATTTTTATACGATGCATATCCATTTTGAGAAAATTCAACAAAATCTCGCATTTGAGGTGAGATTTTTCACCAGGTGAGATTTTAAATTATTGTATTTACGCTAGAGAGCTACATTTATAATTGCTATTAATTTTATAACTTTGTACGATGTACCTCCAATGAAACTCAACAAAATATAATATTTGAAGGATTCCCCAAAATATCGTATCCGATTTCTTTACCGAAATTCTGTATTTAAAATAACTTTTCATATACAGAACTATATATCATACACGAAATCGTATCTGAAAGGAGTTTCAGATACGACAGCAGCTAATTTCAGATATCTATTTTTTCTGTCTACACACTTATTTGCTTAACAAAATACGCATAAACTGAAACACAAATATAATTAATTACCTGAGTAACTAAAGCAGTGGTATAAACGTTGCCGAAGCTCCCATCGAATTTCTTACTGGAAACGAACTTCTGAATGGTTTCGTTATAAATTTCAGTGGAATTGACAACATCTTCGAATACTTTCATCTTGTTCTTAATGCACGTCAGTGCCATGACAGCTACTGCTTGGACATCTATACAACAAATTAATATTCACATTAATAACATATAACAAAATATTTCAGTAAAATTTTAGTAATATTAATTGCACCTATATAAAATAAATGAAAAATCCTATTTCATTTTTGATAAATTTAGCGACTGAAAAGAATTTTTGGTGCAAATTAAGCTGGCTTACGAATGTTTATCTATATAAATAAAAATGAAAATCTGTCTGTCTGTCTGTCTGTCTGTCTGTCTGTCTGTTTGTCACACCATCACGAGAGAACGGCTGAACCGAATTTGATGAAATTTTATGGGTAGCCCAGAAATAGCCCCACTTAAAATTATATCCGTGTTTTGAGTTTCTACGACCAGTGGTTCTCGAGATATTAGTAAAAAACGAAATTTTCGTTTGTCTCATCATCACGGAAAAACGGCTGAACCGAATTTAATGAAATTTGGTGAATAGCCCTGAAATATCCCCCCATAACTTTTGTCCAAGTTTCGAGTTTCTAAGACCTGGGGTTGTCGAGATATTAATGAAAAACGGAACTTTTTCCTAGGAGTTCTACTCCCTAACTCCGTGGTTTATCCAAACGAAAAGCTTGAAAATCGTTTGAAAGTGAATTAAAATTTAATCTCTGAGTTTGATGGGAGATTTTTTCGTTAATTAGTCACTTTCTGAAAACATGAATTTTTTGAAACATGATTTAAAGGGGAAATCTATCTCCATGGTTCATGGTTTATTTAAAACAAGCTTTTACGGAACAATGAGAAGTATAGAGAAATCAAAATCGTTATTTAATTTCGCAGTTTATGTTATAAGACATGACATATTTAACATGTTATAAGATTCTATCTTATATCATGTTACTCAGAAACGCAATTAAATTGAATCTGTCTGTTAATTTTAATAATTATTTTTTCGATTTGAATAATCAATAAATGGATATAAAAATATATTTTAGAAAAGAACGATTTGATTTTTCTTATAGCATTTTTGACTGGATAATATCAATTACGGTCTTCAGGTTTAAAAATTGTTATTATTTATATTTTCGGGGATTATTGATTCAAGGATTATTGATATTTTCAAGTTACTATGCAATTATTTTATTATGACAAAAATTGTTTAAACTCATATACTGTATGTTGTACGAATCTTCTACAAATACACGTGTATATCTTTTAATCTACGAGAATATAAGTAGTACAGGTATATTGACATATGTTTTGATATATATTGGCATATATTGGAATCAATTACGACCTTCTGGTATAAAGAGTACGGATATTATTGATGTTTTCAATTTATTACGTCATCTCTTTTATTTTGGCAAATATTTTTGAGACGCATATTGTAATACGGGTAATCTTCTACTAACACATTGGCATATTTTCTGATCTGCGACAATATAATTAGTACGGGGTTGCATATATTCATTCAATTCCTATTTTTTCTTCTGTAAATTTGCTTACAAAAGGGGGCAGGATGTTTTATTCTTCAGATCTGATCGTGAAGATAATTTTGCATAGTGAGAACATATATTCTTAAACTTCTCTTTAGGAGCAATAAATTTAATATTTTAACAGAATTTGCACATGATTGCGAACTTTAAGTTTCTTTAAATTATACACTCCGTACAATAACGGGTGTGCTGTTAGTGGTTAATAAATTTTAACATTTTAGGAGGATATATCATGTTGCTCGGCATCGCAATTAAGTTAAATGTGTTTGTTAATGTTTTTATTATTTTTTTTCGATTTAAATAATAAATAAATGGATAAATGGATATAAAATATATCTTATGAATGGAAGGTTTGATTTTTCTTTTAATTATATTAATTGCTGACTGCGTACATCAATTTCATTTATTTTGGCAAAGAGTTTTCAAGCTTATATCGTATTTAGCTACTAAACTCATATATTGTGTTTAGCCAATAAATTCATATAGCCGATTGTTGAAACAGAAAAAGAGTAGAGCGGGTATATCTTCTAATACAATTGTAGTGTTTTCATTTAGTATATTGAAACGGGATAAGAATGTTTCATTCAGATCTGCAAATTCAAAGCCACGAATTTGGAGGGATATCGCTAATTTGACAACTTTTCTTAAACTTTGCCAAATTGACGGAAATGTCGCCAAATTGATATAAACGACACACAAACAGCTGCCATAAACCTTCGGGTTGGTCGTGTGGCTTGGGTCTTCTACATATCAATGAAATTTTTTTTTGTTTTGTTAGAAGAGAGTACTGAAATGATGTTTGGTTAGCATTTCTCTGTCAGACCAACCATCCTACTTAGTAATACATTTAGCGAATTTTTAAAATGTCACCAAATTGATAAAAATGTTTTCAAATCTATAAAAATATCTTGAAATTGATAAAATTGCGCTACATAAATGATATTAATTCGCTACATAAATGATGATTTTTTGTTAGGGGATAGTATTGTGATGATATTTCGTCAATTTGTCGCAAAGTGGAACTGTCAGTTCTACAGTCCCACTTGGCGATAAATTTGGCGATTTTTTAAAATGTCCCTAATTTGACGAAACTGTCGCCAAATGTTTCATAGAAATATAACTATTTAGACGATATTTTTTCTACCAATTTATTTGAAGCAAATGATATCATGTCGCTTAGCAACGGATTTAAATCCAATGTGTTTATGCGGCAGACGATTTTTATTAAATCCTTTCCGATTTGAATAATGAAGATATGTATATAAAATAAATTTCATTGCCATTTCATTTTGGACTGGATAATATCAATTACACTCTTCAGGTTTAAACATTATTATTATTGATATTTTCCGGAATTATTGATTCAGGGATTATTGCTATTTTTAAGTTATTACGCCATTGTTTTATTGCGGCAAAAATTGCTGACACACGCATATTGTACGTTGTACGAGTAATCTTCTAGGAATGCACGGGTATATCTTCTAACCTACGAGAATATAAGTAGTACAGGTATATTGGCATATATTTTGACATATATTGGCATATATATTGGAATCAGGTACATTCTTCTGGTATGAAGATTAAGGGGATTAATTATATATTCAATTTATTACGTCGTCTGTTGTATTTTGCCAAAAAACATTTGTGACTCATATTGCAAAACGGGTAATCTTCTACTAATAATCGGACATTATAAGTAGTACGTGTATATCTTCCCATATAATTTTAGCACTTTAATTTTGACATATATTGGAATAAATGACTGTCTTCAGATTTAAAGATTACGGGTTTATTGGTATTTTCAATTTATACATGTAATCTACTAATACAGGTTATATTTTCTAATATTCGCGTATATAATTAGTACGGGTCCCATACAATTTTAACGCTTTTATTTTGCATATATTGATTCAATTCCATATTTTTTTTATATTTGCTTACATAAGGGGTCCAAGATGTTTTATTCTTCAGATATGTCCATGAAGATAATTTTATATAGCGAGAACAGAGATTCTTAAACTTCTTTTTAGGAGCATTATATTAAATATTTTAACAGAATATTTTGATTAAACATGTCATTTAGTATACTATAAGAATTTGGGCATGATTATGAATTTCAAGTTTCTTTATATTATATACTCCGTACGAAGAACGGGTATGCTGCTAGTACTCAATATAAACTAACTGAAGGACCCATTGGCGTTAACGATAATCTACCGCTTTTTTTTTTTCCTTAGAAAAATAAAATGTAACGGGACCGAGTCATATATCTATATATATACAAGAAAGACCAATCATGAATAAAGCATTGATTATGAAACACTTTCCAACTTCTTTGTAATTTTATTTAAACATCTCAAAAATGCGATGCATTCCTCGGTAATATTTTTAAAATTATCACAATACTACATTAATTTATTATATTTGAAATTTCCATCGAAAAAAATTAACTTCATTCAAATGACGGCATTGAAATATAAAATGCCTGGTTTAAACATCTCTAAAATGCGATACATTCCTAGGTAATATTTTTAAAATTGGCATAATACAAAAATAATTTATTATATTTGAAAACTTCATCGAAAACAAATGAAATTTATTCAAATGACGTCATCGAAATATAATACGCCTGGCTCTCTCTATAAAAGCAGCATTTCATTCATAAACATTTTTCCATTCATTTCATTCATCACAATACTATAATAATTTATTTCATTAAAAATTTTAGACCATGGAGGTATAAGTAATTTAACTCTATACTTAAAACGTCATCGAAAAAATCGTCCTTCTCTCAGTAAAATCAATGAATATTTCATTCATATCAGCTATATTGCAGACTCCATGAGCTAAATAATTTTGCGTTAAAGAAATGCAGTAATTCTTATACAACTCATTCTAGATATTTTGCTGTTTACATTTTCCATAAGTGAAAAGTAAACTTCATTGTAGAAATAATCAAAGGTGGATGATCGTTTAACTCAACTATATTGTAATTGCGTTGTTTCAATATGTAGAAACACTCAATTTAAGCAAAAATAAAGCGCTTTTAGGACAGATACAGCACTATATATAAATTAAAAAGAACTTTAAAAATCATGATTTGGAGACAAGATGGATGCCATATATCATTTTGAAGTGGGTCAAGTGATATCTTCATATAATGGTCATGTGATCTCTCCATATAAAGGGTGTAATTATTATTTTAATTTTTAACACCTTACAACAAAGTTGAAAAGTTTTTATAACTTTGTTGTTATTGATCTGTTTGAGATTTGTCATTTGTTAGTAATTAGTATTTTAAAATTGTGACGTGTCACTACTCCTGGTATATGAAATATTTTTATTAACATTTTACAACAAAGTTGAAAAGTGTTTATGACTTTGTTCATTCTGTCTGTCTGTCTGTCTGTCTGTCTGTCCGTTAGCACGATAACTGCCGTAAAAATGACTTAATCAAAATGAAATTTTAGTATGTTGTTCAGACGGTTTGTGGGACCTATGGGAATATAAAGGAATAATATCACCCAATTAGTTTTGGATTGAACTCGGGTTGAAAAAAGGAAATACATTGAACGCTATGGGGATTTTTCAAACATTTTTAAGCGGATTTAAAATTCACAAATTGCTTCGAAAATTTTAGGTAATATTCAAATTATCCCATAAAATATATAAAATATTTCAGCAAAATATATTCAGTAGTTTTTTAAATAAAAATTAAAATAATAATTACACCTCATATATGAAGCGATCATATGAATATTATATGAAGAGATCACGTGACCCACCTCAAAATGAAATATGGCATCTATCTTGTCTCAAAATCGTGATTTTTAAAGTTATTTTTAATTCATACTAACTGTTGTATCTAAAACTGTTTTAATTTTGCTTAAATTCTGTGTTGTTGTTGTTGTGGCTTATCCTCCGGCTGTCTGACGAAGTCAGACAAGATCCATTAGACCGTTGACCCTAAGGAAGTCGAGGACCAGAAGGGGGGAAGAGTATATGTCCTCTCTGGAAAGTCCCAGACAGTCCAGGATGTGTTCAGGAAAAGCCTGCTGAGCTTGACATTTAGAGCAGACTGCAAAAATCGTCCTGCCCTTAAAAAACGAGAGACCTTTTGTGTGGCCGCTTGCTAATCTGGATATTGCAGTTCGAGAGGCTCTGTCACAATTCAGAACGAACGAAGAGCCCGGCTCTCTGCCCGCATACTGGCTGGGAGGAACCCTCCACTGGATGGCTGGGAGGAACCCTCCACTGGATGGCTGGGAGGAACCCTCCACTCCCTCGAAATTTCAGAATTGACTATGGATTGATGTTCAGAAAAAGTAAGGGCCGAAGAGGAAGGACCAGAGTGGCCACAACCCTCCTTGGCCAGTCCATCCGCTTGCTCATTGCCGTAAATGTCAACGTGGGATGGAATCCACTGAAAATGAACATCATGGGACTCTGAAATGAGCTTGAGTTTGAGAAGGATGGAAATACTAGTTTGATCTCCAACTGCAATCCAATTATGGAGGTGTTGAAGAGAGCTGCGGCTGTCCGAAAGGTCCCCAAAGTCGTTTTCGTTGAGAGCAACTTCAAGACCTTGCTCAATTGCAATTAGTTCGCTTTTGAAGACTGATGAAGAATCGGGGTTGCGGAGGCTGATAGACAATTTATCCCTTGGTTTCAATTCTGTTCATCTACATACTGAAACAACGCAATTACAATATATTTGAGTTTAAATGATCATCCACATTTGATTATTTCTACAACGAAGCCTATTTTTCACTTATGGAAAATGTAAACAGCAAAATATGTAGAATAAGTTGTATAAGAATTGCTGCATTTCTTTAACGCAAAATTATTTAGCTCATGGAGTCTGCATAGCTGATATAAATGAAATATTCATTGATTTTACAGAGAGAAGGACGATTTTTTTCGATGAAGTTTTAAGCATAGAGTTTAATTACTTGTACCTCCATGGTCTTAAGTTTTTAAATGAAATATATTATTATAGAGTACTGTGATGAATGAAATGAATGGGAAAATGTTATGAATGAAATGCTGCTTTTATAGAAAGAGCCAGACGTGTTATATTTCGATGGCGTCATTTGAATAAATTCTAGTTGATTTTGATGAAGTTTTCAAATATAATAAATTATTGTAGTATTATGATAATGTTAAAAACATTACCGAGGAGTCAGGCGATTTATATTTAATTGACGTCATTTGAATGAAGTTCATTTTTCTCGATGAACTTTTAAGTTTTCAAATATAATAAATTAATATAGTATTGTGATAAAATTTAAAATATTACAGAGGAATGTATCGCATTTTAGAGATGTTTAAATGAAATTGCACTGAAGTTGGAAAGTGTTTCATAATCAATGCTTTATGCATGATTGATCTTTCTTGTTATTTAAAAAACTACTGAATATATTTTACTGAATTTTTTTTTATATTTTTTATGGAATAATTTGAATATTTCATAAAACTTTCGAAGCAATTTGTGAATTTTAAATCCGCTTAAAAGATGTTTGAAGAATTTGGTCCCATACGGTTCAATGTATTTCATTTTTTCAACCCGGGTTCAATCTAAAACTAATTGGGTGATATTATAGATTTATATTCCCATAGGTTCCACGAGCCGTCTGAACAACGTACTAAAATTCCATTTTGATAAAGTCATTTGTACGGCAGTTATCGTGCTAACGGACAGACAGACAGACAGGCAGACAGACAGATAGAATGAACAAAGTCATAAACACTTTTCAACTATGTTGTAAAGTGTTAAAAATGGAAAATCTATTTGTCTATTTATTGTTTATTTGTTTATCTATTCCATGTACGAATCCACAGTTTTTGACGTGTGTTTTTCATTATTATTATTATTATTTATTTATTTTTTCAAATTTTGTATGATTCTTCTCTACTTCACCGCGAGTAATCCTGTCACGTTCCGCTTTTCTAGGATCAGGAGTTGTCGAGTATTACCGTCATGTTTCGTATTTCTAGGATCAGGAGTTGTCAAGTATTCCCGCCATGTTTCGTATTTCTAGGATCAGGAGTTGTCGAGTATTCCCGTCATGTTTCGTATTTCTAGGATCAGGTGTTGTCGGGTATTCCCGCCATGTTTCGTATTTCGAGGATCAGGAGTTGTCGAATATTCCCGTCATGTTTCGTATTTCTAGAATCAGGAGTTGTCGAGTAATCCCGTCATGTTTTGCTTTTCTAGGATCAGGAGTTGTCATGATAATAATAAAAGATGCAAAACTATACCTTCCATAGAAATAGCATTATGCAAACAATTATTATTCCAAGACTTTATTTGAAGAAAATTATATCACGCTGCTTAGCATCTAAATAAAATTAAATGTCTTTATTTATGTCAAATTAAATGTCTGTCTGTCCGTTAGCACGATAACTACCGTACAAATGACTTTATCAAAATGAAATTTTAGTATGTTGTTCAGACGGTCTGTAGAATCTTTGGGAATATAAATGAATAATATCACCCAATTAGTTTTAGATTGAACCCGGGTTGAAAAAATAAAATACATTGAGCCCTATGAGACCTAATTCATAAACCATAGCTTTTATTTTTTACAAAATAGCCCTCAAAAATCGCCAAAATCTAAAATAAAAAAACTACGTATGCTTAAATATATCCATTAAATACTTGTTTTATACGTAATTTTTAACGAAGAAAAGAATAAGACCAACTCTATTACAGTAGGACTAGCCGTTCTCGAGATATTTTAGTTTTTTCGTATTTTCACCACGCCACCTTTGAAAAATTTGGTAGGTGAGTCACTTGGGTATGACCCTGGTGCTGATCAGTTTTTAGTACAATTCAGGATTAAAGAACCCGCCTTTTACTACGACATGGCCCGCAAAAATGGCCTGTATCCACTCTAGCTGAAGAACTAATGGACCGAATTTCACAAAATTTGGTAGATAAGTCGCTTGTGAGTATTATGGTGCTGTTTAAATTTTGGTACGATTCGGAAAAAAATAACTTGCCTTTTTTTACTAAATGGCCCGCAACCATCGTCAAAATCTAAAATAAATGGATATAAGTCTGCAAGAAAAGTCATGTGCTGCCCACATCAGAGTTTTCTTGTTTGTATTCTTACAGCTGATTTAAACGTCTCATATGTCATTCGTTACTGTTTCAGTAGATTTTCTGACTATTGAGTTCTTTCTATTGCTCTACTGTCCGTTCGTTCTTTTACCGCCTTATTGAAGTGAAACTTTTATGGAAGCGCTTCGGCGCGGTGATGTCACAGCTGACGGTCAGATCCGAGAGTTACGAAAAGTGCAAGTGTGTTATGAACAAAATTGATACAAAATTGATACAAAATTGATATATTTTCCCTTGTGTGTTCAAATACGCTCTTCCCACCTAAGTGATGCAATCTACAACGTTCTGAATTATAATCTTGAATCTAAATAATAGTGTTATTTAACTTGAATAACATTGTAAAATTCTTATAATTCAACTATTATACCTTTTCTCAGTGTTTTTACTTTCACTGCAATACTTGGTAATGTATAAGGAAAGTATTGAAATCATACCGAAAATCACAACTCTAGTTTTTGACGGATCTACACATTTCGAGACCTCTAAAATACGAAAAAACTATTTTTAGCGTGACGTCTGTGTGTGTGTGTGTGTGTCTGTGTGTGTGTCTGTCTGTGCATTGTATGTATCCACTCTAACAAAAAACCTACTAGACCGAATTTCATAAAATTTGGTAGGTAGGTCACTTGGGTGAGACCCTGGTGCTGATTAGTTTTTGGTAGGATTCATAAAAACAGAAGCCGCCTTCTTTTGTGGAATGACCGGTAAAAATTTTATGTATCCACTCTAGCTAAAATACTAATAGACCAAATTTCACAAAAATCGGTTGATAAGTCGTTGAGGGTTACCCTGCTGCTAGTTAGATTTTGGTGCGATTCATGAAAAAATAACCTGCCTTTTTTTGCGAAATGGCCAGCAAAAATTGTCAAAATGTAAACTAAAAAACTACGTATGCTTAAATATATCCATTAAATGCTTGTTTTATACGTAATGTTTAACAAAGAAAATAATAAAACCAACCCCATTACACTAGGATTAGCCCTGCTCGAGATATTCTAGTTTTTTCGTATTTTCTCTACACCACCTTTGAAAATAAGTCCAGTTATCAAATGAGAACAAAAATTTAATTAAAATGGAATTAAATTTAATTAAAATAAAGAGAACGTGGATATAAATCTGCAGGGAAAGTCATGTGCTGTCCACATTATACTTTTTTCATTCGTAGTATCCTGCCTATCGTTTCCTTCCTCATTAAATTTTTTAATCCTTCATTTCTTCCTCCAGCGTTAGCAACAACTTTTTTTCTACCTTTTGCCAAAAGGGCTATTTATTGTACCTCAGTTGCCGATCTGACTGGAGTAAGTGCGGTCACGCAATTTGCCTGTCCCGAAGAAAAATTCGGTTTTATACCTTCGAAACCGGTAGACCTGTTTATATTTGTGTTTTATGCTGTATTTATAAAGTTTTCATTTTATCTTGCAATATTTCACATTGTTGAATTCTAAAGTACGGAATGCAGAATACCGATTATGAAAGGGTATTCATAATGCCCATGAAGAAGCTTCAGCAGACTCCGCACATTCGATTCAGAGAGTGTCCAGTTCGCATTGCACAGGGTTAGATAGGACCCTGGACATGGGGATTTCGAGGAGGCCAGTTGATCGCTCAGGATCTGCAACAAGTCATAACCATAGAAGCTTCGGGGGTTGTGGCAAGTCGCTAATAGAGCGTTCACGAACATACTAAGCTCGCTCACACTCAGAGGGTCAGAAGAATTCCTGTAAATATACAAAACAAATGTCATATTTTTTGTTAATATAGATAAGAAAATAAACATATATAGTACATTTAAAAAGTTTAATGTTTTTTGGTAAATTATGTAAAAAACCATGCAATATCTCGAAAATAGTGTGAGCCAGCGTTCTAAACTTTGGAATGGTTTGAACAGAGTTCTAAACTCAAAAATGATTTGAACAGCGTTCTAAACTCAAAAATGGTTTGAACAACGTGCTAACCTCAAAAATGGTTTGAACAGCGTTCTAAATTCCAAAATGGTTTGAACAGCGTTCTGTCCTTCATTTTCTAACGTAAAATCGCATATGGTACCTTGATTGTGTCTTTCTCCATAACACTCTTTAACTTTTAATAACTTGAATGAAAAATCTGATATGGGCAACACATGACTTTCCTTATATAATGCAATGAATTTACTACTTTTACAGTAAAAAAGATAGGTTTTTCTTATAATACAGAGGCTGTTCGCACATTTTTTAGACGATTTTGGTAAGCGGTAATAAAAAATCGTTTGCTGCAAAAGAAATAATTCCAATTGTACTATGTTCTTAAAAGTCAAAATTATCGTCTGCGGCTTGAAAGTTTTGTTTTTATTCAAAAATGGCGTTTTTAACAAAACAGTGGTTCGAAGGCTACATTTATGCTCTTTCCGAAGAGAAATATGTATACTCTGTTATACAAAAACGATGTGAGAGTCATGGTTTTGTGATATATAAAGCGTTGATAGGTAATATCGTCAACAGGAAAGGAAAAAAACGTCAAATTGGAGCCTCAAGTGGGACAAAAATTCCAAACAAGCATCCAAGGAAAAAACGAACATCTTCGACTATTGCAAAGGTACGTTGTTTAATGTTAATAGAAAATCCCCCTAGTCAAAGGACAGTTGCAAAATCATTAAAATGCTCGGTGTCCACTGTAAACAAAATGATAAACGTTGATTTAAATCTTAAGAAAGCGAAAAAACGCAATGTGCATCGTCTTCTTCCAAATCATATCGCTGAACGCAGGACACGCTGCAGAATTCTATATGAGAAACACTTATCCAAAGAAAAATGGAAAACAATTGTCACAATAGATGAATCATGGGTGTATTTAAATGATTGCAACAAAAAAAGAGCCATTTATTATCATAAAAGAGGAGAAAAAAATTTAAGTACATGGTTCAAAGAATCGAAAGAAAGTTTTTCTAAGGGATTCATGATTGTTGCTGGTTTTTCTTATAATGGCAAGTTAAAAATAAAGAGAGTGGGAAAAAATGTCAAGATTAACTCCAAATACTATCAGGAACATATTTTATCGCCAATTTTTCTGAATGAAATACCATCGCTTTACCCACAGTGCCATCAATCTGTGAGACTCCATCAGGACAAAGCTAGCAGTCACACATCAAAATCCACTGCAAATTTCCTAAAAGAAATGGAACAAAAAACTGGTATCAAGGCCATACCCTTCACTGATATCCCTACTAAATCTCCCGATGTATCACCTATGGATTTTTGTGCTTTCGGACTTTTAAAATCTGCATTATCCCAACGTCGTTCCAAAACTCTTACAGGACTCTGGAAAGCTGTTCAGGAGGAATGGGATAGAATACCTCTTCTGACACTTCAAAAGGCATTATTATCCTGGAAATTGCGGTGTCGAAAGATAGTTCAGAATAAGGGATGTCAAATAGAACATTTAAAACACAAGAATTTTATGTAATTAATTTTGTGAATACAATATACATAGTCTAAAAAATGTGTGAACAGCATCTGTAGATATATTCTTTCCAAGATATTGAATTTTCGACAATTAGTCGTCATTTTCATTGATTTAGCTTCATTTCTATCCATTTGGCGAGATTTTCAATAATTTGGCAGCATTTCAAAAAGTCGCCTAGTTGGCGACATTCCGCAAAATTAGTCGCCAAAATCTCGTCAAGTTTTATGGTCGGAGAAATAAGTTATTCTTATAGCAGATAAATGACTATTGGCGTTCAAATACAAAGGTATTACTCAAAGTATCTTCTCTCATGGATGGAATGAGTTAGATCCACGAGAATGATGTCACCCAATTTATCACATGATATTTTATATGAAAAGTGAACATGTTTCTCAACAGTTAATATTTTTTCTTAATTTATGGGGTTTTTTGATAAATTTATTTGAAAAATGTGCAATATCTCGAGAACGGTCTATGCTAGCGTTCTAAAGTTTATGCCAAACGTTTTCTAAGGAAAAATTACATAAGAAATGTCTATTTGCGTAACTTTATTAAAGGTTTTTATTTTTTTGATGATTTTTTCAAAATTTCGCTCGAAAATTTAGGAGGGTTCTGAACATTCGATTGTATTTAAAAACAATAGGCTTCCAGTATTTACGGATTGTGATTTTTGTACCAAATTTCATTCGAATCGCTCCATTCTTTCGTGGGATATCGTCTCCACAGGCTCACTGACACACACACGCACGCACGCACAGACATCACCTGAAAAATGTGCGATTCGTGATCAGGGATGCTTGAAACGTGCACTCCCGTCGAAAACTCGAATTCGAATTTTCGACTCCGTCACAATACTTTCCTTATACATTATGTATATAAGGAAAGAAGCAATATGTATGACTTATGGTTTTTACAGTATGTTTAAGTTAGAACTAAAATATAAAAAAAAATATTATTTGCACAAAATTGACGCGACCGGTCGAGTTTCTTCAACTAAAGCAGGCCATAGCATAACATAATAATACTGTGAAAACAAGTAAAGCATTTTATGAAGCTTTATATTACTAAGCCATAGCAACCCTTGCAAATGATACAGTCTGAGCCTACTTTCTCAAATTAAGTAAAGTTTCTTTAGAATTTGACAACTTTGAATCACTAATGTTGCCAGTAAACATATTTAAGATACCAAAACAGAGCTCACAAATGCAACTGTAAGGAATATCTTGTCCGATTAATGTAATAACATCGTTGGCGTAATAAGCATCGTTTATAAAATGTCTAAGTATTACAACCGCCATTTTTTTCTTAGAATGAAATCAGTTTCTGTTAATGGTTTGTATAATTTATGCATACAAAGATAAAAATCTGATGTGGGCAGCACATGACTTTCCCTGCAGACTTATATCCACGTTCTATTTATTTCAATTAAATGTAATTCACTTTTAATTCAATTTTCGTTCTCATTTGAAAACTGGACTTATTTTCAAAGGTGGGGTGGAAAAATACGACAAAAACTAATATATCTCGAGAACGGCTAGTCCTAGTGTAATGGGGTTGGTCTTATTCTTTTCTTCGTTAAAAGTTACGCACTAAACAAGCATTTAATGGATATATTTGAGCATACGTAGCTCTTTAGTTTAGATTTTGGAAATTTTTGCGGGCCATTCTACAAAAAAAGGCAGGTTATTATTTTCTGAATCATACCAAAATCTAATCAGCACCAGGGTGACCTATAAGTGACTTATCTACCGAATTTTGTGAAATTCGGTTCATTAGTTTTTCAGCTAGAGTGGATACAAGCTTTTGCGGGCCATTTCGCAAAGAAAAGCGGGTTCTTTTATTCCGAATCGTACCCAAAACTAATCAGCACCAGACACGCCCACAAGTGACTTACCTACAAAATTTTGTGAAATTCGGTCCATTAGTTTTTTAGTCAGAGTAGATACAAAATCTGCACAGACAGACAGGCAGACAGACAGACACACAGACAGACAGACACACACACAGACGTCACGCTAAAAATGGTTTTTTCATATTCTAGAGGTCTCGAAACGTGTAGATCCGTCGAAAACTCGAGTTGTGATTTTCGGCATGCTTCCAATACTTTCCCTATACATTACCATGTATTGCAGGGAAAGTAAAAAGATAAATTATTCTGACTTTTATAATAAAAAATAAAATCTGATGTGTGCAACACATGACTTAATGATATAATGCATTAAATTTACTACTTTTACAGTTTAAAAAAATCTGATGTGAGCAGCACATGACTTTCCCTGCAGACTTATATTAACGTTCTCTTTATTTTAATTAAATTTATTTCACTTTTAATTCAATTTTCGGTCTCATTCGATAACCGGACTTATTTTCAAAGGTGGCGTTGGGAAAGTACGAAAAACTAAAATATCTCGAGAACGGCTAGTCCTTGTGTAATGGGGTTGGTCTTATTCTTTTCGCCGTTAAAAATTACGTATTAAATCATCATTTAATGGATATATTTGAGTATACCCAGTGTTTTATTTTAGATTTTGGCAATTTTTGCGGGCCATTTTGCAAACAAAGGCAGGTTATTTTTTTCTGAATCGTAACAAAATCTAATCAGCACCAGGGTGACCTATACGTGACTCATCTACCGAATTTTGTGAAATTCGGTCCATTAGTTTTTCAGCTACAGTGGATACAAACTTTTGCGGGCCATTTCACAAAAAAGGCGGGTTCTTTTATTCCGAATCGTACCCAAAACTAATCAGCACCAGCCCCGCCCACAAGTGACTTACCTACAAAATTTTGTGAAATTCGGTCCATTAGTTTTTTAGTTAGAGTGGATACAAAATCTGCACAGACAGACAGACACACAGACAGACACACAGACACACAGACATACACACAGACGTCACGCTAAAAATGGTTTTTTCGTATTCTAGAGGTCTCGAAACGTGTAGATCCGTCGAAAACTCGAGTTGCGATTTTCGGCATGATTCCAATACTTTCCCTATACATTACCATGTATTGCAGGGAAAGTAAAAATGTTATTCTTATGGTTGATACTTATATTCTTTCCAAGATATTGAATTTTCTTCCATGAATCTTCATTTTCATTGATTTAGCGTCATTTTCATCAATTTGGCGAGATTTTTGTTAATTTGGCAACAATTTAAAATGTCGCCAAGTTGGCGACATTCCGCCAAATTTGTTGCCAAAATCTCGCCAAGCGTTATGGACAGAAAAATAAGTTATTCTTACAGCAGATAAATGACTAATGGCGTTCAAATACAAAAGTATTACTCAAAGTTTCTTTTCCATGAATGGAACGATATAGATTCACGAGAATGATGTCACCCAATTTTTCGCAGGGTATTACATATGAAAAGTGAACATGTTTCTCAATAGGAAATATTTTTTTTTATTTTATAAAACTTTTTGATAATTTTTTTTAAAAATGTACAATATCTCGAGAACGGTTCATGTTAGCGTTCTAAAATTTATGTCAATCGTTTTCTAATGAAAAATTACATAGGAGATGTTTATTTACGTAACTTTATTAGCGGCTTTGATGTTTTGATGATTTTTTCAAAATTTCACTCAAAAATTTAGGGGGGTTCTGAACATTCGATTGCGTATAAAAACAGAAGGCTTCCAGTGTTTACGGATTGGGATTTTTGTACCAAATTTCGTTCGAATCGGGCCATTCGTTCGTCAGTTATCTTCTCCAGAGTCTCACACACACACACACACAGATAGAGAACACACGAGTGGAAGAAGCTAGAATATTAACTTAACAACAAAGATCAATCATGCTTAAAGCATTGATTATGAAACACTTTCCAACTTCAATGCAATTTTATTTAAACAAGTCTAAAATGCAATACATTCCTCGGTAATATTTTGAAACTTATCACAATACTGCATTAATTTATTATATTTGAAAACTTAAACCTTCATCGAAAAAAATGAACTTCATTCAAATGACGGCATTGAAATATAAATTGCCTGGTTTAAACATCTCTAAAATGTTATACATTCCTCGGTAATAGTTTTAGAATTATCATAATACTACGATAATTTATTATATTTGAAAACTTCATCGAAAACAACTGAAATTAATTCAAATGACGTCATAGAAAAAATAACACGCCTGGATCTCTCTATAAAAACAGGATTTCATTCATAACTTTCTCCCATTCATTTCATTCATCACAATACTATAATAATTTATTTTTTATTTAAATATTTTGTTTAAGACCATGGAGCTACAAAAAATTAAACTCTATGTTTGAAACTTCATCGAAAAAAATTGTACTCTTTATGAAATCAATTAATATTTCATTCATATCAGCCATGCAGACTCCATGGACTAAATTATTTTAAGTTAAAAAAATACAGGAATTCTAATACAACTCATTCTATATATTTTGCTGTTTACATTTTACATAGGTGAAAAATAGGCTTAGTTGTAGAAATAATCAAATTTAGATGAGCATTTAAACTCAAATATATTGTCATTGCGTTGTTACTTTCCCTGCAATACATGGTAATGTATAGGGAAAGTATTGGAATCATGCCGAAAATCACAACTCGAGTTTTCGACAGATCTACACGTTTCGAGACCTCTAGAATACGAAAAAACTATTCTTAGCGTGACGTCTGTGTGTGTGTCTGTGTGTCTGTCTGTGTGTCTGTCGGTGTGTCTGTCTGTGTGTCTGTGTGTCTGTCTGTCTGTGCAGATTTTGTATCCACTCTAACTAAAAAACTAATGGACCGAATTTCACAAAATTTGGTAGGTAAGTTACTTGTAAGCGAATCTGGTGCTGATTGGTTTTAAGTACGATTCGAAATAAAAGAACCCGCCTTTTTTTGCGAAATGGCCCGCAAAAGCTTGTATCCACTCTAACTGAAAAACTGATGGGTCGCATTTCACAAAATTCGGTAGATGTGTCACTTGTAGTTTACCTTGGTGCTGATTAGATATTGGTACGATTCGGAAAAAATGACCTGCTTTTTTTGCAAAATGGCTCACAAAAATCGTCCAAATCTAAACTAAAGAACTGGGTATACTCAAATATATCCATTAAATGCTGATTTAATACGTAATTTTTAACGACGAAAAGAATGAGACCAACCCCATTACACTAGGACTAGCCGTTCTCGAGATAATTTTAGTTTTTCGTACTTTCCCTACGCCACCTTTGAAAATAAGCCCGGTTATCGCATGAGAACGAAAATTGAATTAAAAGTGAAATAAATTTAGTTAAAATAAAGAAAACGTTAATATAAGTCTACAGGGAAAGTCATGTGCTGCCCACATCAGATTTCTTCAGTATGTAGATGCACAGAATTTAAGCAAAAATAAAGTAGTTTTAGGACGGATACAACACTCAATATGAATTAAAAAGGACTTTAAAAAATCACGATTTTGAAACAAGATGGATGCCATATATCATTTTAAAGTGGGTCATGTGATCGTTTCATATCATTGTCACGTGATCGTTTCATATAAGAGGTGTAATTATTATTTTAATTTTTATTTAAAAAACTACTGAATATATTTCGCTGAATTTTTTTTATATATTTTATGGAATAATTTGAATATTACCTAAAATTTTCGAAGCAATTTGTGAATTTTAAATTCGCTTAAAAAATGTTTGAAAAATTAGGTCCCATAGGGCTCTATGTATTTCATTTTTTCGACCCGGGTTCAATCCAAAACTAATTGGGTTATATTATTCATTTATATTCCCCTAGGTTCTACAGACCGTCTGAACAACATACTAAAATTTCATTTTGATTAAGTCATTTTTACGGCAGTTATCGTGCTAACGTACAGACAGACAGACAGACAGACAGACAGAATGAACAAAGTCATAAACACTTTTCAACTTTGTTGTAAAGTGTTAAAAATAATATGATGGACGTAATATGTTGCACAACATAGGAACTTTAAACTTTATATTTAAATTCCGTCGAGCAACCTCAACTAAACATTAACTGTCACTGCGATATTTGGCAGAGAAAATACCGTAATAAAGAAAGCTGAAGTATAACAGTCATTGTTAAACACAGCAGCTATTGAAAATAATTGAGAAAAACTCTGTGAAACTACGACAATGTAAAGAATATTTTGATGAAATGTATGCCACGGGGCGGAACAGCCCAGTGGTTAAGTCATGGGTATTGTACTCGGAGGATACGAGTTCGATTCCCGGCTCTGTCCAAATTGCCCCCCCTGTTCACGTGAAGTACGGGCACGTTATGTGGGTCTGAAAGTCTTTCAAAGAAGTTGGTAGTTGGGAAAGGAGGATACAGTCCCTGTGGATGTCGCCCCCACTGGGTTCCGGTCGAAATTCGTAGCACTGTCTCTGCCGTCGAAACATTCTTACATTTTTGAGTAGGTCGGACGGTCTATGTAGAAAAAAAAATTATGTGCCACGGGTATACTAGTTATGTATCAAATGATTGATTATCAACTATTAATGCTATGTCAACTTTTTAACACTTTACAATATAGTTGAAAATGTTTAGGACTTTGTTCATTCTGTCTGTCTGTCTGTCTGTCTGTCTGTCCCTTAGCACGATAACTGCCGTAAAAATGACTTTATCAAAATGAAATTTTAGTATGTTTTTCAGACGGTGTGTGGGACCTACGGGAATAGAAATTAATAATGTCCCCCAATTAGTTTTGAATTGAACCCGGGTTGAAAAAATGAAATACATTGAAACCTATGGTACCTAATTCTTCAAACATTTTAAAGCGAGTTTTAAATTCACAGATTGCTTCGAAAGTTTTAGGAAATATTCAAATTATCCCATAAAATATATAGAAAAAATTTCAGTAAAATATGTTAGGTAGTTTTTCAAATAAAAATTATTTAATATAGGGAAAAAAACAAATTCATTTAAATTCTGACTTTTGCTATATCCTCCAGAAAGAAAAGAGAGATATATTATATAATAAATATCTTTCCATGAGTTTTGTTGTTAACACTATACAATAAAATTGAAAAGTGTTTATGACTTTGTTCATTCTGTCTGTCTGTCTGTCTGTCCGTTAGCACGATAACTGCCGTAAAAATGACTTAATCAAAATGAAGCTTTAGTATGTTGTTCAAACGGTCTGTAGAACCTATGGGAATATAAATGAATAATATCACCCAATTAGTTTTGGATTGAACCCGGGTCGAAGAAATGAAATACATTGAGCCCTATGGGACCAAATTTTTCAAACATTTTTTAAGCAGATTTAAAATTCACAAATTGCTTCAAAAATTTTAGGTAATATTCAAATTGTTCCATAAAATATATAAAAAAAATTCAGCGAAATATATTCAGTAGATTTTTAAATAAAAATTAAAATAATAATTACACCTCTTATATGAAACGATCACGTGACCATGATATGAAACGATCACATGACCCACTTCAAAATGATATACGGCATCCATCTTGTTTCAAAATCGTGATTTTTTAAAGATCTTTTTAATTCATATTGAGTGTTGTATCCGTCCTAAAACTACTTTATTTTTGCTTAAATTCTGCGCATCTACATACTGAAACAACGCAATGACAATATATTTGAGTTTAAATGCTCATCTAAATTTGATTATTTCTACAACTAAGCCTATTTTTCACCTATGTAAAATGTAAACAGCAAAATATATAGAATGAGTTGTATTAGAATTCCTGTATTTTTTAACACAAAATAATTTAGTCCATGGAGTCTGCATGGCTGATATGAATGAAATATTAATTGATTTCATAAAGAGAAGGACGATTTTTTTCGATGAAGTTTCAAGCATAGAGTTTAATTTTTTGTAGCTCCATGGTCTTAAACAAAATGTTTAAATAAAATAAATTATTATAGTATTGTGATGAATGAAATGAATGGGAGAAAGTTATGAATGTAATCCTGTTTTTGTAGAGAGATCCAGGCGTGTTACTTTTTCTATGACGTCTTTTGAATTAATTTCAGTTGTTTTCGATGAAGTTTTCAAATATAATAAATTATCGTAGTATTATGATAATTCTAAAACTAGTATTACCGAAGAATTTTTAGAGATGTTTAAACCAGGCAATTTATATTTCAATGCCGTCATTTGAATGAAGTTCATTTTTTTCGATGAAGGTTTAAGTTTTCAAATATAATAAATTAATGCAGTATTGTGATAAGTTTCAAAATATTACCGAGGAATGTATTGCATTTTAGACTTGTTTAAATAAAATTGCATTGAAGTTGGAAAGTGTTTCATAATCAATGCTTTAAGTATGATTGATCTTTCTTGTTTTATATATTAGAGAGGTTTCACGTTTTAAAATGCATTTGGTAGATAACAATTTTTCAAATTTTTAAATAAAATTAATTATTATAGTATTGTGATGAATGAAACTATTGGAAACATGTTTAAGAATGAAATGCTGCTTTTATATAGAGACGATTTATATTTCGATGACGTCATTTGAATAAAGTTCATTTGTTTTCGATAAAGTTTTCAAATATAATAAATTAATGTAGTATTGTGATAATTTTTAAAATATTACCGAGGAATGTATCGCATTTTAGATATGTTTACATAAAATTGCTTTGAAGTTGGAAAGTGTTTCATAATCAATGCTTCATGAATGATTGACCTTTCTTGTTATGAATTTAAAATAATGCTCAAAAATTGCAGGCCTTCCGAATTTTCAATGTTTTTACAAATCCATTAGGTTCCAGTATTTACATATAGTAATAATGATTCCAATTTCCATGCTAACACCGCTTAATTTTTCCAAAGATATTGTGTCCACACACTCGCGTGCGCGCTCACACCAACATAGCCTCAAAACCATCAATGTTTAGAAAGAAAGTGTAAATCCAAAGAAAACTCGAATTTTCGACTACTCTACAAGACTTTACACACACATTACACTATATATGTAGTGAAAGTAAAAATATCTCTAATGAAATTAATTAAATAAAATCATTGCAAAAGGTATGAAGTATTCTAATGAGGGTATATAATAAGATGAAGATGAATTTTATTTCACAATTTTATTCAAAATTTTATCAAACTAAGAGTTACTATTAATTATTCCTATTTGAATTGTTTGCATAGTAATTTCATTAAAGCTCTTGATTTTATATATATAACAAAATACGTAGACAGTAAAATATTTTACAAATTTTATCAAAAATTTGTGTAAGGTACTTTGCACAGTCCACTTTTACGGTAAGAGCTTGTAATTCCGCCCCAGGATCTTAACAACATAGAGACGACAGGTTAGTAGAAAGACATGTGGTTGGATTCCCGGTTGGGGCAGCTAGATACTTTACAATGACGTCCGAACAAATCAACCCCGTAGGTTAGTGCAAATATGTTGGCGGTATAAAAGTGATCCTAGTGCAACTAGCACGGATTCAGTGGACTTCAATATGCTGAACATCGATTTCAAACATAAAGGTAACGACCACGTAGGAATCTAACCTGAAGGATAAAATTGGTAGTAAGAGACTCACCTGAGGTAAAAATAACAGGCAATGGTCGATTAGATTGTCAGTTGACAATATGACATTAGAGGGTGATCAATCATCAGACATTAGAGGGTGATCAATCAATAGACATTAGAGGGTGACAATCTGACATTAGAGGGTGAGAAATTCAGAGTCCACATCGAAATTTCACTTAAATTCAACTCACAGAGTTCACTTCGAGAATAACAGCGTGCAATTCTGTCCCAGCTCAATGGTAAAATGTCGGCTGGCCAGCGCGAAAACCAGTGATTTGATTCTCGGTTGGGGCAACAAGGTTCTTTATAACCTAAATTTAAAAAGAAACTGACCTTAACAGTGCCACCGAGGTCTGTAATTCCAGTTGCTTTACAGTAAGTTCTTCCTCCAGATCTCCATCAAAATGCGAATCTCCCGCCAAGTACAGAGATGTTACGGCCCTGTGCGTATTCTTTCCCCATTCAAAAGAAGTTGACCTTTGATGCTTGAGCCAAGCAATGGCATCTTCACGACTGACATTCACTACTTCGATTGTATTTACTCCTGTTTCTATAAACGAAATAAAATGTTATATTAATACATAAGTATATATCAATATCTAGATCTAAATAGTTGACGGGGGGGGGGGGAGACAGGAAGGAAAATTGTTATTGAAACATCATTTGATTTATGCATGTGCCGTTGCAAAAATCTTATAACATGTTTAATAATCACATAAAGTTGAAATACCGGCTAAAAAATGATCTTCAGCTTCATAATAGGTAAATTCTATTGTAAATTTATTTTTCGGCAACCAAAACATTTTTCGTTTTTTTTCCAATCTTTTAAATATTTGCCGTTTCTATTTTTTATCCATCCTCACAAAATCCACCGCACAATAACAAAAAGATTCTCAAAATCGTGGCACTTGGAAAATTTTCTTGTTCCCATTGCAGGTAGTAGCTAATTGCTAAATTTATTGGGTGTTGAGGAACTGCAGGGCAAAATTAATAAAAGAGGTCAATTGCACTGCTAGTGTTATATTTGGAAATGGTCAGTTGCACGGGAAGACAATTAAATTTTTAACTAGGGCGGATACATGCAATTTTTGCGGCTATTTTGCAAAAAAGGCATGTTCTGCTTTTCAGAATCGTACCAAAATCTAATCAACACCAAGGTATCCCACAAGTGACTTATCTACTAAACTTTATAAAATTTGGTCCATTAGTTTTTGAGTTAGAGTGGATACATACATTGCACAAACAGACAGGCACTCACACAAATGTCACACTAAAAATAGTGTTTTCGTATTCTAGAGGTCCAAAACGTTTAGATCCGTCGAAAAATCGAATTGCAATTTTCGACACATTCCAATACTTTCCCTATACATTACCATGTATTGCAGGGAAAGTAATAACGTTAAAACACAACAAATTTTTGAAAAATGTATTTTAACATGATTTTAATGTATGTTTCTTCCAGTGTATGAATGCACTGATTGGGACGAAATTTGTGAAAGTTACTAACTTTGAGATTTACTAGTGATTACGTATCAGAAAACAAAATATTTAAAAAATTAAACAATAACTGACCTTAAAATTCTGGAAAAACTCTTTGTAAGTATAAACGCTAATAATCAATAGATATGGCAATGAATGACATATGAAAGGATTTTCTGCGCATGTGCTGGAAACTCCATCTCCTACTGGGTAGTGAGTTGCTCCAGATATAGGTTTACATATTCACTTGTTTTAGGTATGTCTGAAAATACAAATTTTTATTTGAACGAATTTATGGCGCTTCAGCGTTTTCGGAGATTTTTAGTATTATTATTTTATAGTGCAATTTCCAAAAAACCTATGGCCTGCCACATATTATAATAAAAGATTGGGCGAAAATTTTTAACAGTGTTGTAGCTTATAACAATGTAATATCTTTGCGATCATCAGTGTCAACCATCAACATCTTTCCTTTTCTATTCACCTACTATTTAAAGTATGATGTTGCACTTCTACCGTCTCTGCATTCTACAAATATTTATTTAAGTGATCTGGTATCTTTCTATAGTCACCAAGGAACGTAAAGGAATCGTTAATAGTTTTCATGAATTATTAATTTTTGATGAATTTTTATTTACCAATAATTTATCTTATGTATCATATGGGGTATATAGGAATACGCTTGATCATGAACTTGGCCATGATCCCATTTACCTTCTTTATCATTTGCCTTCCTTCTCATTTATCTCATTTGTCTTCCTTCTCATTTATCTCATTTGCCTTCCTTCTCATTTATCTCATTTGCCTTCCTTCTCATTTATCCCATTTGTCTTCCTTCTCATTTATCTTATTTGCCTGCTCTCTCATTTACCTTGCTTATCTTCATACGGAGAATATAAGAATAATCTTGATTATATCAGTAGTCAGGATCTCATTTACCTTTTTTCTCATTTACATCATTTACCTTCCCTGTCATTTACCTCATTTAGCTCATTTACCACATTTACCTTCTCTCTCATTTATCTTCTCTCTTATTTACCTCATTTACCTTCTCTCTCATTTATATTCTCTCCCATTTACCCTCTCGTATTTACCTTCTTACATTTATCTTTCCTCCCATTTACCTCATTTGTCTGCCTTCTTATTTATCGTGTCTATCATCATGCGGAGTATATAGTAATAAGCTTGATCATATTATATCCAGGGTCTCATTTACCTTCTTTCTCATTTACATCATTTAACTTCCCTCTCATTTACCTCATTTGTCTGCCTTCTTATTTATCTTATCTGCCCTCATACGGAGAATATAGAAATAATCTTGATCCTATCTGTAGTCAAGATCTCATTTACCTTCTTTCTCATTTACCCCATTTATCTCTCATGTACCCCATTTATCACTCATTTACCTCATTTATCTATCATTTACCTAATTTACCTTCTCTCTCATTTACCTCATTACCTAAACACCACAGGCAGATGATTAAAGATATTTATAAAAAAAATTGCATCACTTTAAAGCCTACTTCACACCGGCGGACATAAACAAAAAAAAACATGTATTTTGACACAAGATACAATTTACTATGAGACACAATGTTTCTACTTTTAGAATACCCCTTCGCGTCGAGAAGCACAAAAGAAAATATATATGCGCACACAGTTCTTGCGCATATTGTTTTCTCTCTCACTTCAAATATTTTGCATTTTTGGTATACAATACATTTGCAGAACATATCGCATTTTGTTTTCATTAAAATTAACAATGTATGAATGTTTAATTATGCATGAGTGTTTTATAATTATGAATATGTGTGTGACAGTTGCATGTTTAGTGTTTAATAATTGTGTATCTGGTTGATAATTGAGATTGTGCTACAGGCTATTTTTACTTTTATGTAATCGTCTGCTGGATTTTATTTTATTTGTGAGAATGGAGCATCTAGTGCTAAAAAGAAAGACATTTTCTATTTTGGGAAATAAAAAAATATTGCCCGCGATTTCAGACTGACTGAAATTGACAGGCATTTTAATTATTTTCGAATGAAGTCTTTGACTCACTACTGACTTGGCCCAGGATTTCAGAAAAAAAAACCCAATTACAGAAAAGCAATTTCACCCAGCAACTTTTTGTTACGTTAATTCATTGAAAATTTGCAAGTAATAAAAAAATTCCATCCACCAAGATCTTTATCGTTGAATGGCAAATGATTAATTTCCACAAAATATATCTTGTTTACAGTGAAGTATTGTATTAACTGCTCTTAATAATTTTCTACTTCCAAATCACTCACATTGTGAATCTGGCAAACATGTCATAGATATTTTATAGAAATCAAGAATAGCATTTTGTATTACAGCAATAAGTAAAATTGTAATTAAGATCATGCTGAAGGAATGACATTTTTACTTTCCTTATATACACAGTATAATGTGTAACGAAAGTATTGTGACGGGGTCGAAAATTCGAATTCGAATTTTCGACGGGAGAGCACGTTTCAAGCATCCCTGATTACGAATCGAACTTTTTTTACGTGATGTCAGTGTGTGTGTGTGTGTGTGTGTGTGTGTGTGTGTGTGTGTGTGAAAGTATGTGTGTGTGTCAGTGAGTCTGTGGAGACGATATCTCACGAACGAATGGAGCGATTCGAATGAAATTTGGTACAAAAATTACAATCCATGAATACTGGAAGCTTATTGTTTTTTAACACATCGAATGTTCAGAACCCTCCTAAATTTTCGAGTGAAATTTTGAAAAAATCATCAGAAAATCAAAATCTTTGAAAAATTACCCAAATAGACATTTCTTATGCAATTTTTCCTTAGAAAACGATTGACAAAAATTTTAGAATGCATCAACCGTTCTCGAGATATTGCACATTTTTCAAATAAATTTATCAAAAAATCCCATAAATTAAAAAAATATATTAACTGTTGAGAAACGTGTTCACTTTTCATATGTAATATCATGCTATAAATTTGGTGACATCATTCTCGTGGATCTAGCTCGTTCCATTCATGAGAAAATATACTTTAAATAATACTCTTGTATTTGAACGCCAATAGTCATTTATCTGCTATAAGAAAAACTTATTTCTCCATCCATAAAACTTGACGAGATTTTGGCGACTAATTTTGCGGAATGTCTCAAACTTGGTGACATTTTTAATTGTTGCCAAGTTAACAAAAATCTCGCCAAATTGATAAAAATGACGCTAAATCAATGAAAATGACGACTAATTGAAGAAAATTCAATATCTTGGAAAGAATATAAGTATCTAGTATAAGAATAACATTTTTTTTAACTGTAAAAGTAGTAAATTCATTGCATTATATAAGGAAAGTCATGTGCTGCCCACATCAGATTTTTATATTTAACTCGCGCTTAAATTAAAATGGCACTCATCTCTCTCTGACTGGAATCATTGCTAGAAAATCCATTTTCAGTGTATCTTTCAGGCATACATCCAGGGGTGCGAAACCTCTCCCCGGAGACATTTTATATAAACTTAGTTTCTATTTATGTGACAGTATTTAGATATATTTATATAGGGCAAAAAGAAAACTTGGCGAGTTTTGGCGACGAATTTGGCGGAATGTCGCCAACTTGGCGACTTTTTAAAATGTTGCCATATTAACGAAAATCTCTTCAAGTGGATAAAAATGACGACTCATTGACGAAAATTCAATATCTTGGAAATAATATAAGTATCTACTATAAGAATAACCTATTTATTTTTACTACAAGAATAGTAAATCCATTACATTATATAAGGAAAGTCATGTGCTGCCTACATCAGATTTTTAATATATGCATTTAAGGTCAATTAAAAGAAATAAGTTCAGCACAATTAAACTTTCAGAAATATTCCACACATTGCATTATCTTGGTAATAAAATAGTATTGAATTCGAAAAAATATATCTTTAAAAGTCTAATATAATTATGGTAATTTTTTTCAAAACGTAAATTTTGATAAATTGCATGTTATTTGGTAGAAACAGTGTTAATTTGTACGTGAATTGAAATTACTCAACAAACAAGCAATTTTTAAATTTTATACCTGTTACAAATCCAATCATAAGATCCAACAGTTACAAATTATACTCCTTTAAACAGTTGACTCATCTGATTTTCAGTGTTCAACATCTGTCTTAATACTTTCCCTGCAATACATGGTAATGTATAGGGAAAGTATTGGAATCATGTCGAAAATCGCAACTCGAGTTTTCGACGGATCTACACGTTTCAAGACCTCTAGAATACGAAAAAACCATTTTTAGCGTGACTTCTGTGTGTATGTGTGTCTGTCTGTCTGTCTGTGTGTCTGTCTGTGCAAATTTTGTATCCACTCTAACTAAAAAACTAATGGACCGAATTTTACAAAATTTAGTAGGTAAGTCACTTGTGAGCGAGTCTGGTGCTGATTAGTTTTGGGTACGATTTGGAATAAAAGAACCCGCCTTTTTTTTGCGAAATGGCCCGCAAAAGCTTGTATCCACTCTAACTGAAAAACTACTGGCAGGCCCAGCACGAGCTAGCTGAATGAAGTTTAAAGTCGAAAAAATGAAATATATCACAAAAGACAATAGCATGCTAAACATGGAATTTTTAGCTACTCCGGTTCTCGAGTTATTCATCAAACACGATCGCATTCCTAAGACGGACTCAAGACGGGCTAGCTCGATGAGATTCAAATTATAAATTATGATAAACCCCAAAAGATATTGATATACTAAATTTAGATTTTTTAGTTGCTCCGATTTACGAGTTATTCTCGAAAAAGGAGTACATTATCACTATGTCGTGCCCAAGACGGGCGAGTCTGATAAGGTTCAAAATCCAAAGAAATAAAATACACCCTAAAAAACAATATACTAAATTCAGATATTCTAGCTGCTACAGTTTTGGAGTTATTCTTAAAAAACGAGTACATTCTTTTTGTTGGGACCGGGACGGGCTAGTCCTTTCAGGTTTTAAATCCAATGAGCTTACACATACCGCAAATGACAACGACATTCTAAACTTGAAACTTTTTGATACTCCGGCTTTAGAGTTATTCCACCAAAAAAGTGAATTTCTAGGGAGGGCCCAAAACGGGTTGGCCCGATACGGTTCAAAAACAAAGGAATTAAAATAATCCCCAAAAAATAAGGATGTACTAAATTTATATTTTCTAGTTTCCCCGATTATCCACGTATTCTAAAAAACGGGTCCAGTCCTATGTCAGGCCCAGGACGGACTTCCCGGACTTTGGAGTATATCTAAGTTCAAATCCGAAGAAACTTAGATATACTCCAAAAGCCAACGACATGTTAAATTTGGAATTTTTAGCTACTTCGGTTCTCAAGTTATTTTTCAAAAACGAATGCATTCTTCAGCGGATCCAAAACGGGCTAGCCCGACGAGGTTCAAAATCTAAATTAAAATCCATCCAAACGGAAATGATATACTAAATTTACATTTTTTAGCTACCCCGATTGATCGAGTTATTTTTTAAAAGCGAGTAAATTTCTATGACGGGTCCAAGAAGGGCTTATCCGATACGGTTCGAAATGCGATGAAATGTAATATACCCCAAAGAACAATGACATATTAGATTTATACATTCTAGATGCTCCGAATTTTTAGCTATTCTCAAAAAACAATACATTCCTTTTGTTGGGCTCAGGACGGGCTAGCTCGATAAGATTTTTTATCCAAAGAGTTAAAATATACAGCAAATAGCAAGGATATTCTAAACTTCGAATTTTTAGATACACCTGTTCTTGAGTTATACTGCAAAAACGGGTGAGTTTCTAAGGCGGGGCTAAGACGGGCTAACCCGGTACGGTTCAAAATTGAAAGAATTAAAATGCACCCCAAAAGAAAACGATACATTAAATTTAGATTTCTAACGTTCCCTGATTTTCGAGTTATATTCCAAATCAGGTGAAGTCCTATGGCAGGCCCAGGACAGGCTAGCCCGATAAGCTTCAAAATCGAAAGAATTGAAATGTACCACAAGAGGAAACGTCAAAACGAATTTCACGTTACTGTGATAAATGAACCTGATTATTTTGGACCTCAAATGTTTTAACGAACACCAGATCAAGTTAAATAAAATTTTAAAAACACGAACATATCCCTAGCTCAATCTCTCTGAAAATCAAATGACTTTTTGTGTATACCACTTACAATAATCACACACAATTTCACACAAATTCTTCAGTTATTTCGAAAGATATCAGTCATTTCATTTGCAATAAATTCCCATTAGTTTCAATGTTAGCTCCTCTGCTTTAGACCGCTTATTCGAGACCAACGCCGTCTGGCGGAGGCGGCTTTTCAAGAACATCTCCCAGCATTGGGAGGTATAGGCGGTCGGCACACTATTAGTTCTAGACACTGTAACTCTGTAGTGGTAACACAACCATTTATGAGTGTGAAGCACAAGCTCCCGACCTAGGCCGCATTGCCCCGAATTTAAAAACATTGGTATTAGATAAAAAAAAATCTGATGTGGGCAGTACATGACTTTCCTTATATAATGCAATGAATTTACTACTTTTACAGTTAAAAAAATGTTATTCTTACAGTAGATACTTATATTCTTTCCAAGATATTGAATTTTCTTCAATTAGTCGTTATTTTCATTGATTTAGCGTCATTTTTATCCATTTGGCGAGATTTTCGTCAATTTGGCAGCATTTAAAAATGTCGCCAAGTTGGCGACTTTCCGCTAAATTCGTCACCAAAATCGCGCCATGCGTTATGGACAGAGAAATAAGTTATTCTTATTCTTACAGCGGAAAAATGACTATTGGCGTTCAAATACAAAAGTATTACTCAAAGTATCTTTTCTCGTGAATGGAACGAGTTAGACCCATGAGAATGATGTCATCAAATTTATCGCATAATATTACATATGAAAAGTGAACATGTTTCTTAACAGATAATATTTCTTTTTAATTAATAGAATTTTTTGATAAATGTATTTGCAAAATGTGCAGTATCTCAAGAACGGTTCATGCTAGCGTTCTAATGCTTATGTCAATTGTCTTCTAAGGAAACATTACATAAGAAATGTCTATTTGCGTAACTTTCTTAAATGTTTTAAGTTTTTGAGGATTTTTTCAAAATTTCACACGAAAATTCAGGAGAGTTCCGAACATTCGATTAAATTTAAAAACAACAAGCTTCCAGTATTCACGTATTGTGATTTTTGTACCAAATTTTATTCAAATCGCTTCATTCGCTCGTAAGATATCGTCTCCACAGACTCACTGGCACACACACACACATACTTTCACACACACACACACAGACATCACTTCAAAAATGTTCGATTCTTGATCAGGGATGCTTGAAACGTGCTCTCCCGTCGAAAACTCGAATTCGAATTTTCAACCCCGTCACAATACGTTCCTTATACATTATTGTATATAAGGAAAGTAAAAATGTCATTCCATTAGCATGATCTTAATTGCAATTTTTCTTATTACTTTCCTTATATACATAATGTATAAGGAAAGTATTGTGACGAGGTTGAAAATTCGAAATCGAGTTTTCGACGGGAAAGTACGTTTCAAGCATCCCTGATCATGAATCAAACATTTTTGTAGTGATTTCTGTGTGTGTGTGTGTGTATCAGTGAGTCTGTGGAGACGATAACTGACGAACGAATGGACAAATTCGAACCAAATTTGGTACAAAAATCCCAATCCGTAAACACTGGAAGCCTATTGTTTTTATACGTAATCGAATGTTCAGAAACCCCTTAAGTTTTCGAATAAAATTTTGAAAAAATCGTCAAAAAATCAAAACCACTGATAAAGTTACGCAAATAGACATTTCGTATGTAATTTTTCATTAGAAAACGATTGGCATAAATTTTAGAACGCTAACATGAACCGTTCTCGAGATATTGCACATTTTTCATAAAAATTATTAAAAAGTCATATAAAATGAAAAAAATAATCCTATCGAGAAACATGTTCACTTTTCATATGTAATACCATGCGATAAATTGGTTGACATCATTCTCGTGGATCTAGCTCGTTCCATTCATGAAAAAATATACTTTGAGTAATACTTTTGTATTTGAACGCCAATAGTCATTTATCTGCTGTAAGAACAACTTATTTCTTCGTCCATAACGCTTGGCGAGATTTTGGCGACGAATTTGGCTGAATGTCGCCAACTTGGCGACTTTTTGAAATATTGCCAAATTAACGAAAATCTCGCCAAATGGATAAAAATGACGCTAATTCAATGAAAATGACGACTCATTGTCGAAAATTCAATATTTTGGAAAGAATATTAGTATCTACTATAAAAAAAGCCTATTTTTTTACTGTAAAATATTAAATTCATTACATTATATAAGGAAAGTCATGTGTTGCCCACATCAGATTTTTGTTGCTGTACAAAATGTTGTTCCTGTTTTTATGAACTGACTAAAGACACTCGAGATGCAATTACATGTGAATCATTTAAACCATTCTACGTCACTATTGAAGAATATGTGCATATGCCTCTGGTATAAAACATTCGTTAAAAAACAAAATATTTCGGATTTTGTACCATGTTGTTTAAACAGGTGAAATGTTTGAATTTGAGAATGCATATATTAGAACCTCTAGTCACTATCCAACATACAGTAGAGCTCGCTGATGACAATTTATTATTATAAACAAACAGCATTCTTTATTAAATAGTTCTACTGTACAACACTTTTAATAGGTTTTATAATGATAAATTGCACTAATTAAATTTAAAACAAATAATATTTAAGTATAGTTTGTTTTATTTAATCAGTAAACATTAAGCCGAAATCCCGACATGCCAAAATCCCGACAGGGTCGAAATCCCGACAAGTCAAAATCCCGACAAGGTCGAAATCCCGACAAGCCAAAATCCCGACAAGGTCGAAATCCCGACAAGCCAAAATCCCGACAGCCGAAACCCACTCTTGCACAGACTAATACAACACTAAGGCGGTCATCGCAGTGACGTCACAAGGGTTAGAATTTACTAATCAGCACTCCCCCCCCCCTCCACCCACATGCACTGGACTCACGCTCCCTCTTGTCTCCATCCGCTTGCTACAACAATGGCCATATGCTATTTGAATATGCTATTTAAACGTATGCAGAATGTGTAAGTGTTTTTTTTTTCTTTTTTAATAAAATGAATTTCCTAAATCTTATACCGACCTGTTATATCATTTTAATCTTTGTCATTTCAATTTGCCAAAATTTATTTCAGTAATGGCATAATTGTTATGATTTAGTGATTAAAACTATTAATTTGTAAAATGTAGAGATGTAAAAACGCCGATAATTTTGATCAAGCTATACATATAGGCGTAGAGAGCCATGTGCGTGGGCCTAGCGTGAGTCCAGCGCATGTGCGTGGGGGGGGGGGAGTGCTGATTAGTAAATTCTAACCCTAGTGACATCACTGCGATGACTGCCTTAGTGTTGTATTAGTCTGTGCAAGAGTGGGTTTCGGCTGTCGGGATTTTGGCTTGTCGGGATTTCGACCTTGTCGGGATTTTGACTTGTCGGGATTTCGACCCTGTCGGGATTCTGGCTTGTCGGGATTTCGGCTGTCGGGATTCTGGCTTGTCGGGATTTCGGCTGTCGGGATTATGTCCGGAACCGGTCTATGACATATTTGCTAAATTCACAATGTGAGTGATTTGGAAGTAGAAAGTTATTAAGAGCAGTTAGTACAATGCTTCACTGTAAACAAGATATATTTTATGGAAATAAATCGACTAATCAACGATAAAGATCTTGGTGAATGGAATTTTTTTGTTACTTGCAAATTTTCAATGAATTAACGTAACAGAAAGCTGCTGGGTGAAATTGCTTTTCTGTAGTTGGTATATTTTTTCTGAAATCCTGGACCAACAAATCAGTATAATTTTTAATTCAATTAGTCAGCCGATATAATTTTTATAAAATATTCGATGTGCGAAAATGTTTTGGAACCTTGAAACCGCTCATCTAGATAGCATATTTTTAAATTACCTTTTAAAACTGGGAGCGATTTTTGAACCACTTTGTATAATTAATCTATAATTGCAGGCTAATTCGAAAACTCCGTATGAAGCCTGCAATCCAGATAGTTTAGAATTTGGCATTACCACATCCAACTTCGTCAGCTCCATTTTCACAATCCTGGACTCCATCACACATCTGGTACTTTTGTATGCAGAAATGAGCAGAACATCGAAAGTTGTTTTTCTGGGCACAAACTAAATTTACTGAAAAACATGTAAAATGAATTATAAAATAATAGGTTAAAGGAGTCTTAGATAAACTACGTTTATATGTTTATACACAACTATATACACTATAACTATAAAAGTTTGTGCCTCTGTGTATATGTACCAGGTGATTCAAAAATTCGGAGCAAAAGTAAAACGCTAAAAAAAATAGCTATGGGTCGGAGAGACATGCGATTTGCTGATTAATATTCACCGTGGTGGAGGATTTTGTGTGGCATGAAAAAAAATTAGTTCAAACTCTCGACACTCGGGGAGCTGGGGCAGATATAGCCATGAAGATAACTTATGCATGGAGGTGATTATACACATGACTGACCTGCGAGATCCCCAGATCTCACACCCGTGATTTTAGGTATCCCCCACAACGAGAAATCACAGGGTGTGAGATCTGGGGATCTTGCAGGTCAGTCATGTGTGCAATCACCTCCATGCATAAGTCATCTCCATGGCTTTATCTGCCACATCCCCCCGAGTGTTGAGAGTTTGAACTAAATTTTTTTCATGCCACACAAAATCCCCCACCATGGTGCATATTAATCTGCAAACCGCATGTCTCTTCGACCCATAGATATTTTTATAGCGTTTTACTTTTGCTCCGAACTTTTGAATCACCCGCTATGTATGACTTTCCGAAATATTTATCACTTCGAGGTGAGATAAAGGATATCTGAAGTCGAAGGTTTATCCCAGCTGAACCAAATTTGGCATTCTTCCTGCACCGTTCGATAGAAAGCTCGTAGTGGGAATTTGAAAGCCAACATAATAGTTCTAGAAAACATTCGGGAGAATTAAAATTCTTTTTTCCTTTCTTTTGAAATACGAAACCTATTCTCATATGTCATAAAACCTTGAAATGAATATTGTTACGAACGCGCAATATTCTCTTTGGCGCCTCCTCTTTTGTCTGTGTCGAAGGCCAGGCGAATAAAACACATTCCATGGCGTGTGGATGAAGTGATACCAGCGTTTCCAGGATTTCCCAGTTAGAAAAAGGGTTGCCAGATTTGGCTATTTATAGTCAATTTGGCGATATTTGGCGACTTCCTGAATGTTTCAGAAACTTCACGAAAAAGCGATTAGTCTAGGATATATAAAGAGATTTCCGGAAATTTCTATAGGGAGACTATGAAAAGACTCATCCCTCCTTTAAAGGGGAGTTGACAATTGATGTGACATGAGCTACATTGGACTGTGATTTTTGTCAATGTTTTGAGAATAGTAGCGGCTGTTTTGTAAAATTATTTTCATCAGTATTTTGAGAATAATATAGCTTATTCTGTGAAATTAGTAGAGCATTTAAGTCCAGTTTGATTGTATATTCTTCCTGTTTATTTTGTGCTTGTGAATAAACGTAAGTTTTCCAGAAACTTGGACTAGTTCTTGTATCTTGCGTGTACACCCACGATTCCTGAGGATGCGTTCATTACAATATATAGGTCAGAGAAAACTCTTCCAATTTACAGATTTTGAAAATTTAGTTTTAGATAGTTATGATGCTGACCAAAATAACAGAATTGTCCAGTGAATATGAAACCCTTTTTTTAATGAACTAGATATTTGAAATTTGGTACATAGTTAGATAATATCATGAAATCAATACTAGCTGCGGTGCTAGCAGCGAGGAACCAATATTTTATCTCAATATTTAGCAGTCACTTTTATTTAAATTAATGAACTAAAAAGACACGATCTTGCAAACATTTCCATCCTCCCATAAGACATTACAAAAAAATACTTGGGCATAAGAAATAGTTTTCAATATATATTTTTCGTAACAAATACCTTCAAAAACATGCAGACAGCTAGAACCCTCTCCCCCACCCCAATTTTTTTTTTTTTTTTTGAGGGGGGAAGGTTAAATTTTCTATATATATTTTTTCGTAACCAGGACCTTGGAAAATAGATTTACCCGAAGCAAAAATTTTGCACAGAAGAGTATTTGGAAAAAAATTTCTAATTAATTAAAAAAACCTATCAAGAGTCAAAAACGTAAAGAGAGTATCTTTTATATACTTTCCAACATAGTTGAAAAGTGTTTATGACTTTGGTCCTTCTGTCTGTCTGTCCGTTCGCATGATAATTACCGTAAAACTGACTTTAATCGAAATGGTATTTTAGTACGTTGTTGAGACGGTCTGTGGGATGTTTGTGAATGATAATGAATAATATTTCCCAATTTCTTTCTTATTTAACCCGGATTGAAAAAATGAAATGCATTGAACCCTATAGGACTTAATTTTTCAAACATTCTTTAAACAGAGTTAATACTCACAAATTGCTTTGAAAATTTTAGGAAATATTCAAATTATCATATAAAATGTGCAAAAAATATTTCGGCAAAATATGCTGAGTAGCTTTTAAATAAAAATTAAAATAATTATATGAACCAATTATATGAACCAATGAGATCGCGTGATGAGATCGCGTGACTCATTGCAAAATAGAATATGCCATTATTAATATTAATAATGCCATTAGTAGAATATTTTTTCCGCTGTGCATACAGTAGATGTTTAAAGATCCCTTAAATTTATATATTTAGTGTTATTTCCGTCATAAAATTGCTTTATTTTTACGTGTTATCTGTTTATTAAAATTATCTACCAACGCAATTACAATATTTTGATTTTAAATTACCACTTTATTCCTACAATGAAGCCTAATTTTAACGCTAAACTATAGCACATGGAGGCAAAAGTAAGTAGTTAAAACTTCATATTAAAAAAATTCCAATATCATTTAAAACAATAATTCAGGTGACGCTAGGGTAAGATAAGCAGTCCTGCATTGTATGTATTTCTATGGGGAAAAGCCTAAAATAATTATTTAAACTTTCAATGTTGTAAAGATTAATTATTAGCACAATGCAAATTACAACTGAAATAATAAAGAATATTCCAACGTATTGAAAATTATTTTACCTTTCAAATTATTTTTATTTTCATATATCCTGCATTCTATCTTACAACTATGAAAAAATGCTGGTTAATTATACTCATAATTAGAATAAATTAGATAAGATAACGTGACGTCATCGACCGATGACGTCATCCTCCGTGACGTCATTGCTGCGGCGCTGCGCCTGCGGAGGTTGAACTGTCATTCCTCTACTACTCGTGAGTCTGTGGAGAAGATGTCTCACGAACGAATGGTGCCATTTGAACGAAATTTAATATAAAAATTACAATCAGAGAATACTGAAAGCCTTTTGATTTTAAACGCAATCGAGTGTTTCAAAGACACCCTCTCCAATTTTCGAATGAAATTTAAAAAAGAAAATTACTTATAATTTTATAGGCTATCGATTAAGATAAAAAATAAATTAAAAAGGATCGCATATCATTTCAATCCGATCTTATTTAATTTTTATACAGTTATTTTGAGACATTATTGTGTACTTATCTTTTTCGTAAAATCATACCTTAACCATCGAATTTTGAAAGTACACTTTTTCATGGCACACCTTAAAAATTGCATTTTTACATGGCAAAAGAAGGGATAGGTTGTTAGGTGCTATACCCTCATTAGTGGAAAAATTACATTTGGTATCCAATGGGGTCCATACTGTAAAACGAAATTCACCACTGTAACCCTTCATTCGGTCACATACTCCTTTTACCAGATCCTGCTTACGTTTATAAATTGAACATATATTAAGAATGCAGTGACGTGGACAGGAGGATTACAGATCAACCCCCCCCCCCCTTATTAGTGAACAATTATATTACTGCCCTATCTGGTCAATATTGGAAAACGAAATCAGCCACTGTATACCCCCCATTCGATTGTTCTCAATCCCCCTTTTTCCGTGATTATGTTCAAACATTCTGCGTAAGAATGTGAAATTACATACGTCTATGTAAAATTGATCAAAATTGTTTAGTGAGATGGCAAAATCTAATTTTTAAAAATCGCGAGCACAGAAAATAGCTTTTGAATTACAAATCTAAAAAAATATATGTATTTTAAAATACATTTTAGGTTTGCATTAAGTTTGTTTACTAATTAATCCTTGCTTGATTCTATGTTATTTTTTATATTTATTTTATTTTTTTTTTATATTTTTTAATATATATTTCCATAAAAAAAATTAAAGGATCACATTTAAAGTGTCACATAGTTAGTAAGAATTTTACAAATGATATATTATTGAGAACATAATTTGTTGTTGTTGAAACCCAGACCGTCCGACCTACCAGAAAGGTGTAAGGTAACTGTTTGGACGGTCGGGAAGTGCCACCCAATTTAGACCGGAACCCAGTGGGGGAGGCATCCACAGGGACCGTACCCTCCTTTCCCTACCACCAACCTCTCGGAAGGACTTTCGGACCCACATGTTTAACGTGATCGTACTCCGCATGAACACGGCGGCAGTTTTGGCAGTGGCTGGAATCGAACCCGGGCTTACCGAGTGCAACTCCAGCGCGCTAACCAATGGGCTACCGCGCCCTGAGAACATAATTTGTGTCATGATTCACCGCAACTATCTTAAATACGTATGAATAAATGAGAGGATCCTAAATGACTTCATGACTCGTATTGGCCATATTTTCTAAATTGCCTTAGATAACATTTAACACTTTTGTAGAAATATACATCCCTTAGTAGTTCTGTATGTTGTTTTTTTATGTTCATTTCAATCTGAAATCTGAAGGAGGAGAATGTAGGATCATTATAAGAGCTTTCATTATAAGAGAAATGATTCTTCCCTGTTGCTTAATAGATATGGCCTCGATTGGCTAGTTAGAAGATGCTTGGTTTTGAATCCCGGTTGAGTACAGCTATTATTATTATTACACTCGATTATTACACATTTATAATATACTGTACACCCTGTTATAACACATTCATAATTTAGACTTCCTTAAAATATTTTTCATTTTTTTCTGATTCGAATTCAATTGTTAGCGAATATCTTCTCTTCAAAAGTTTTATGTTCTATCAAATACGATTAGAAACGGCAAGAGCAATTTTACCGTTAAACACCATTTTTTTAAACAGACAAACGAAATGAAAGTCATATCAAGACCCATTTATCAGTTGGTTTGACGTCACGAAAGTCATTCATTACATCAAGACATTTGGCAAAATACATCTTTCATTGCAGGCGATAAACAAGCCAATTTGGTAAACCCAATTTCAGACTTGACACTCTCTCCGATGTAGGAAGACAAGTGGTCTTCCGGGACCTCCCGTTGTTTCGCCCCCCCCCCCCCCGACCGACCCCCGCTGTCTGGAAATAAAAATCGAGGTGTATTCCCAGCTTAAGGTTTGTTTCTTAGTGCATTCTGGGAAGGTGACTGTGATTTTAATAATGAGCACATTAGTTTTTAATAATGAGCAAACGTAAATTAGTTGAGCTAACTATTGAAAAGGAAAAAATAATTCTTGATAGCCTAGACAAAGGCGACAGCTGCAGAAAGTTGGCAGAGGAGTTCGGCATATCAAAATCTACTGTTTCCAATATAAACAATAAGAGATCTGATATCATACATGCATGGGAACTGAACTGCTCTGGATCAAGAAAAAGAATCTGTAGAAACCAACATGATGGCACTAAATGAGAAAGTGCTTCAATTTGTTCTATGTTGTCGTGGCAGGAACATCCCTATAAGTAGCCCACTTCTTCAGGAAAAGGTTAAAGAAGTCGCTTCAGAGTTGAAAATGGAGTCATTTTTTGCAAGTAACGGATGGTTAGAGTCCATTCTGAAACGAAACAGCATCATTTTTAAAGTCCTTTGCGGTTAATCAGCTGGTGCTAACATCCACGTTGCAGAAGACTGGAAAAGTAAACTTTCAAGTCTAACATTGAAGTATGGCGACGACAACAATTAATTTTTAATGTTTATAAAACTGGCCTTTTTTATCGGTTGTTGCCTACGCTTTCATTGGTGAAAAAATCTGATGTGGGCAACACATGGCTTTTCTTATATAATGTAATGAATTTACTACTTTTACAGTAAAAAAAAATAGGTTTTTCTTATAGTAGATACTAATATTCTTTCCTAGATATTGAATTTTCGACAAATAGTGGTCATTTTCATTGATTTAGCGTCATTTTTATCCATTTGGCAAGATTTTCGTTAATTTGGCAACATTTCAAAAAGTCGCCAAGTTGGCGACATTCCGCCAATTTCGTAGCCAAAATCTCGCCAAGCGTTATGGACAAAGAAATAAGTTATTCTTACAGCAGATAAATGATTATTGACGTTCAAATACAAAAGTATTACTTAAAGTATCTTTTTTCATGAATGGAACAAGCTAGATCCACGAGAATGATGTCACCCAATTTATCGCATAATATTGCATATGAAAAGTGAACATGTTTCTCAATAGGATTTTTTTTTCTATTTTATATGACTTTTTGATAATTTTTTTGAAAAATGTGCATATCTCGAGAACGGTCCATGTTAGCGTTCTAAAATTTATGTCAATCGTTTTCTAATGAAAAATTACATAAGAAATGTCTATTTGCGTAACTTTATTAGTGGTTTTGATTTTTTGACGATTTTTTCAAAATTTCATTCGAAAATTTAGGGAGGTTCTGAACATTCGATTGCGTACAAAAACAATAGGCTTCCAGTGTTTACGGATTGTGATTTTTGTACCGAATTTGGTTTGAATCGGTCCATTCGTTCGTCAGTTATCGTTTCCACAGACCCACTGACACACACACACACACACACACACACAGACATCACTTCAAAAATGTTCGATTCGTGATCAGGGATGCTTGGAACGTGCTCTCCCGTCGAAAACTCGAATTCGAATTTTCAACCCCGTCACAATACTTTCCTTATACATTATGTATATAAGGAAAGTTAAAAGGTGAAACATGCAGAGGTGGGCAAAAGTCTAAAGAAAGGATCACAGACTTATTGTGCTGCAGAGCTCGAGGACAAAAGTTGAAGCCTTTGGTAACAGGAAAGGCTGCCTACCCTAGAGCATTTAAGAGCAGCAATGTGAAAATAAACAATCTTCCTGTAATATAGCATCATAACAAGAAAGCCTGGATGATTACCGTAATATTTTCAGGTTGGCTGACTGAGATCAACAAAAAAATGAAGCATGTAAACAGAAAAATTATGTTATTCTTTGACAACGCAACAAGACATGTCGACTTGAAGTTGTTAAACATTACAACAAAATTTCTGCCTCCTAATTTAACGAGTGAAGTGCAGCCATTAGACAAAGGGATTATTCAAAGTTATTGAATAGGAAACAACTAATGCGGAAATTTATCCAGGCTGCAGAAAATTGTGAGAATGCGGCAAAATTTGCCAAAGAGGTGACAGTCTTAGACGCAGTCCGATGGATTTATGAATCATGGGAAAATGTATCAGAAAACACTATTGCTAAGTGCTTCAAGCATGCAGGATTTATATGTGATCTCAGTTCTTCCGAGGATCAAGTGACAGACTGTTTCGAATTGGAGTCACTGGATGAAGAACTAAAGTGCATTTCCGAAACGTGCAGAAAAGAGTTATCCGATGCTTGTCAAAATGTTGCATTTGACGATATTCTTGAAACCCACGATATTGAATTTCCATGCGTTGCTACATCGAGCAAGAGTGATTACCACAGCTTTTCTTTGGAGGAAGAGGAAAAAACTGATGTAGAAGAACTTCCTACATATGAAAGTGCAATGCAGTGTGCCAAGAAATTAGAACTGTATGCTTTTATGCAAAATACTCCAGAACTCATTGAGGCCGTGTTTAATCTGCACAGTAAAATAGAAAGACAATGTGCATCTGGAATCAGAAAAAAAAACTCTTCTGACAGAGTACTTTTATGAACAATGGAAATGGATTACTGCATCAATCTGATAGTATGTGAGAAGCAGTTACATATTACATATAAAATTAGGTGTATGTATTTAGATTTCTTTTTTCACATTTTAAGTACGTACGCACATACATAAGTATTTTGTAACAATAATTACAATATTTAATTAAAACCAATGGCTTATTAGTATTTTCGATATGTTAAAAATGAAGTCTTTTGATGCGCTTTATTGAAAGGGAAAAATGAAATTTCATGACATTGTCTATGCTGGACACCTGTCTAAGATGGATGCTTTTAGGGGGTACCGTTAGTGTCCAACTTAGACAGGTTTAACTGTATATAATAGTTTTGAAGTTTAATTACTTTAGCAGCAGGTTGACATATACGTGGTACAAATATACTCAAATTGTATAATCTGTTGACGCTTTCTATAGCATATTTTAATGATAGGCTATCAAAAGGCGATTTAGACATAAAGTTGGGAATTAGCCGTTGGAAAAGGGTTCTTCTTCTTCGATCCATACCGTCCGACCTACTCAAAGAGGTAAGGTATCTGTTTTGACGGTCGGAAAGAGCCACCCAATTTAGACTGGAATCCAGTGAGGGTTTCATCCACAGGAACCATACCCTCCTTCCCTCCACAACTCTCTCGCAAGGACGTGTGGACCTACATAGTTAAAGTGCCAGTATAACGTTTGAACACAGAGGACTCCGCATAAACACGGGAACGGTTTGGGCAGAGCAGGGAACTGAACTCGGGTCGTCCGAATGCAATCCCCGCGCGATTATTACTGGGCTGTGCCACCCCTCCATAAGGGTAATTCTTCTTCGACACAGACCTTCCGATCTACCCGAAGGTGTAAGGTGTCTGTTTGGAAGTGCCACACGTATTTACCGGGCCCGTTCTCCGCGTTAACCCGGCGACAGTTTGGACAGAGACGGGAATCGAACTCAGGTTGTCCAAGTGTAATCTAAGAGCGCTGACCACTGAGCTGTCCCACCCCTCCATAAGGGTACTTGAAGTATTTGCATTTGCGCTATATATCGTGCAAAAAGAGGTGTTTAAAGTTATTTACCTATGCTGTAGTCAATGCTGAATGAACTGCTTGTCCATGACCAACCCTGGAGCCCTCTGAGAGAGCTCGTAATGGTTACATCGTTTAATGCTGTTATCGGTCTCCCATTTTGATCTCCCGAACAGAGCTTGAAAACTTCTCCAATACCAGAGACAGAAATTTCAATATACACGTTAGAACATGCCTGTGGAAAGAAATACCATGAAGGAATCATCAGAATTGAATAAATTTATTCCACAAACGACCTATATTGATACATATAAACGATTAAATTTACAAAGCAAAAAAAAAAACAATACCGTATTTCCCCGAAAATAAGACCTAATCGGAAGATAAGCCCTAGCGCGATTTTTCAGGATGCTCCTAATATAAATACTACCCCAAAGATAAGTCCCAGTTAAGATCGTCAGCCAGACGGATGACAGACGTGCGCACTTGATAACGAACCGACCTGGTTGTGACTAATTAGAATCTTCATAATTTAATACGTCGTGTGCTGTAACGGATGTATCTAATGCACTCGTGTGAAATAAAGAAACGCTTTCTGAATTTTGTTCCTGCAACTTTTCGTCGCTCTTGCGTGGTCTATCATTCTTAACAGTTTTTGTTGCCACATCTGTCTCGCAAATCTTCAATAAACACTTGATTTAATAATATATTTATAGAGGATAATATTTTGATCCCCAAAGATGAGTGCAAAAATAAAGAGCTATCCCGTCGAGTACAAGAAAAGAATATCGGAGGGCCCCTGGGGCAAGAATCTTACAGCTTTCTGAAAAAAGACGAAGTTGGATCACCAAATGATCCGAAAATAGTAATCAGAGAACCTCAGTCAATAGTTACACGAGGCAAATGCTAAGAAGCGCACGTGTGATCGCCAAATATTATTTCCTGAGTTGGAAGACATCATCTGTGAATGGATTGCTGATAGAAGAGCAGCAATCAAGTTGTTTGCAGGGCTGGTATTCAAGCATTTACCCTTGGAATGGCACCACAGTTAGTCATGTCCCTAGAGGAATTCAAAGCATCACAGCACTGGATGGATAGCTTTCTTCAGCGATATGAACTGTCTCTCAGAAGATAGACAACGCTGTTCTAGCTGGAAGATACTGAAGTTATTGAACGTACACTTGTTGATGGCAAAGTCTTTTGTTGATGGCATCGACTTTTCTAAATACCAACTCTCCAACATGATTGCTATGGATGAAACTACAGTGTTTATAGGTCAAGGAATTCAAACGACAATTGATCAGAAGGGTGCCTCTTCAATCTGCATTCCCTTCACTGGTTACGAAAGTGCATGTGTTATCTGAATTTTACCAATTCGTCTGGATGGAAAGAAATCCTCGCCTCTAATCATCACTTAAGGCAAAAAATATAAGATTGAACGTGTTTCAGAGATTTATGTTCTTGAAACTGAAAAGGCCTGGTGCACAGAAGCAGCTATAAGGAAGTGGGTTGATTTAATGCTACTAATTGTTTTGCGAGGTGGCCAAAGAGGTCTGCTAGTCTGGGATTCAGCCAGCACTCACCACACTAAAGACATGAAGAACTTCCTTGCAGAAAAAAGAATAGATCAAATAATGATTCCCGCAGGAATGACTGCCTATCTTCAGACTCTTGGTATTGCAATAAACAAGCCATTTAAGGTCCATTTGCGCATGTAAATCAATGATTACATTGAAAATAAAATGGAGAGAAATCAGCGTGGAAACTTTGTGAAGCCTAGGTCTGCAAGAGGTCGTGACTTTGGTGAAAAATTCATGAGATAAAATCACAGAAATCTGTGTTGCCAATGCACTACGATCGGGCTGCATGGACAAGAAGTGGTCATTTAAGGAGAGCTCTATTGCTGAGCGATTAGAGCCAATGGTTCTAAAGGAAATGGAGTCGCAACAAATTAAGGCCGGAATCGGGGTTTGGAGCTTTATGACGATGTTTCAGAAGAAGATGGCATGACTGTACTTGAATAAGTGTAAATCTTTGTATAGGAATATATGAACAAATGTAGATTCTTGTACGTGAATGTATGAATCAATATAGATTCTTGTAAATGAATAAATGTAGATTGTTATAAATGAATAAATAGAAATTGTTTTGCATGAAAAAATAAGACATATACTGAAAATAAGTCCTAATGCGTTTTTTGGGAGAAAAAACTAATATAAGACCCGGTTTTATTTTCGGGAAAATACGGTATTACATGTCGAAAATCATATATTTTGTGAAGCCACCAGATGCTGCAATAAGTGCTGCTATAATATGTGGCATCGAGTCAAACAGATTTTAAATTTATACCTGAAGATGAGCATTCCAGATTGCTTCTATCCGAACCCAACTTTCAGTTGTATTAGCTACGGGACGAACGTCACGAGAGAGATGCCGATCGACGAAATCCCAGACATGTTCAATAGGGGACATATCCGGTGAATACGCAGGCCAAGGAAAAAGTTGTATCTGTTGTGCTGAAGAGAAGTCTTGAATATTCCTAGCAACATGTGGACGGACATTGTCCTGTTGAAATACAACTTTAGTAATGCGTTTAAGAAAGTGCACGACTTCGGACTCTAGAACATCTCTGATGCATCGGTTGCTGTTGAGATTACCCACAATTCTTGGCAGCTAAGATTGGCAGATAAGGCTCCAGACCATCACCCTTTGCGTCCGTCCAGTATGACGTTGGATAACGCACTCCGGAAGGTGGCGTTCAGAGTCATAGCGCTATATGTGGTCATCACTGTATCCAAAATTAAAGCGGGATTCAACGGAAAAGACGACTTATGGACACGCCAGTGTCTATGTTGATAAGCCCATTGTAGCCGCAGGCGTCTATGGTTTTCCGTCGGGAGAATCCTGTACAAAAAAATTCTTGCACGCAGTCCACGGTGCAGCAGACGCTGACGAATAGTTGGAACAGACAATGACACACCTGTAGCAGTGCTCCAGCGTTTTGCCAAATGTCAAGATGAAGCTGACATTAGTGCCATGCGGATGATGTGTCTATCACCCCGTGCTGACGTAACATTTGGTCTTCCACTGCCGGATTTGCGACTCGTCCGGTTCTCTTCAGTCCACTGCTTCCACACTTGCAAAACTACCGTGGCATTGCGCTCCATACGAGCTGCTATTGCACGATAAGAAAAAACCCTTCAAGAAGGCCAATCATTTGTCCCCATTCAAACATCTGTAACCTGCTCATGTGGCGCCCTCTGGCGTTGTAGAGGCATAGTGGCTTCTCATGAAACATTTACCGCTGGCAGACAACCATAGACTATTTTCAACGTTCCGCAACAGCTATCTCTTTATACGACTAAAATAGCAATTCAGAAGGGGCTGCTCAGCCCACGAATGCGCGATGATTCTGAAATTCTAATCATTTGCATATCACATCCAAATTTGCATTTGCTGTAAGTTGCAGCTCAATCGCGTGATTCCTTCATAGTGTTGCAATTTTTACAAACATGAATTCATTGGTGGAAAATAAATAATATTAGTAGCATTCAAACTATGTAATAGTTATAATTGTATTACAATCGAAATGCAATGGATTTGCAACGTTACGCTGGAATATTTTCTGAAATGATCCCCCTTTTCCAGCTCCTGCATTAACCGATTACTAGAAATATCGTCATCAATACTATTAAAATCAGTCAGCGTATCGAAGCATGTATATATATATATATATATATATGTGTGTGTGTGTGTGTGTGTGTGAACCGGATTCAACTCCAAGAGTAGGAAATAAGAAATATGTCTTCTGCATGAAATTGGAACCAATAATTTGGAAATGCACAAAATCTATACAAAAATTCAAAAAGTGAATATAATTTTATTAGGTACAAGAAAGTAATAAAAATCAGTGCAAAAAAACAAGAAAGATCAATCATGCTTAAAGCACTGATTATGAAACACTTTCCAACTTCAATGCAATTTTATTTAAACATCTCAAAAATGCAATGCATTCCTCGGTAATATTTTAAAACTTATCACAGTACTACATTAATTTATTATATTTGAAAACTTAAACCTTCATCGAAAAAAATAAACTTCATTCAAATGACGGCATTGAAATATAAATTGCCTGGTTTAAGCATCTCTAAAATGCCATACATTCCTCGGTAATATTTTTACAATTATCATAATACTACAATAATTTATTATATTTGAAAACTTCGTCAAAAACAACTGAAATTCATTCAAACGACGTCGTAAGAAAAATAACTAGCTCTCTCTATAAAAGCAGTATTTAGTACTAAACAATACATACGCATCATCACAGTACTAAAACAATTAATTTTATTTAAAAATTTAAGACCATGGAGCTACAAGTCATTAAACTCTATGCTTAAAACTTCATCGAAAAAATCGTCCTTCTCTCTTAAAAACCAATGAATATTTCATTCATACCAGCTATGCAGACTCCATGAGTTAAATAATTTTGCATTAAAGAAATACAGCAATTCTTATACAACACATTCTACATATTTTGCTGTTTACATTTTACATAAGTGAAAAATAGACTTCGTTGTAGAAATAATCTAATTTGGATGATCATGTAAACTCCAATATATTATAATTGCGTTGTTTCAGTATGTAGATGCACAAAATTTAAGCAAAAATAAAGTGGTTTTAGGACGGATGCAACACTCAATATGAATTAAAAAGAACTTTAAAAATCACGATTTTGAGACAAGATGGATGCCATATTTCATTTTGAAGTGGGTCACGTGATCGTTTCATATCATGGTCACGTGATCGCTTCACATAAGAGGTGTAATTATTATTTTAATTTTTATTTAAAAAACTACTGAATATATTTTGCTGAGATATTTTTTTATGTTTTATGGAATAATTTAAATATTACTAAAATTTTAATTACTAAAGTAATTTGTGAATTTTAAATCCGCTTAAAAAATGTTTGAAAAATTAGGTCCCATAGAGTTCAATGTATTTCATTTTTTCAACCCGAGTTCAATCCAAAACTAATTGGGTAATATTATTCACTTATATTCCCATAGGTCCTATAGACTGTCGGAACAACATACTAAAATTTCATTTTGATTAAGTCATTTTTACGGCAGTTGTCGTGCTAACGGACAGACAGACAGAATGAACAAAGCCATAAACACTTATCAACTTTGTTGTAAAGTGTTAGAAACATTATTTTATTGTCAAGAAAGCTCTGAAAAATATTTTCAAGTAATCAAAATAATGCTACGAAAATCTTCAAATTTAAGACGTTCGAGTTCTAATCAGATCTATACACTGTAAAGCTTTCTACAATCTTTGCTCATTTTTTTAACACTTTGTTAACACTTTACAACAAAGTTGAAAAGTGTTTATGGCTTTTTTCATTCTGTTTGTCTGTCTGTCTGTATGTCTGTCCGTTAGCATGATAACTGCCGTAAAAATGACTTAATCAAAATGAAATTTTAGCATGTTGTTCAGACGGTCTGTAGAACCTATGGGAATATAAATGAATAATATTACCCAATTAGTTTTGGATTGAACCCGGGTCGAAAAAATGAAATACATTGAGCCCTATAGGACCTAATTTTTCAAACATTTTTTAAGCGAATTTAAAATTCACAATTTGCTTCGAAAATTTTAGGTAATATTCAAATTGTTCCATAAAATATATAAAAAAAATTCAGCGAAATATATTCAGTAGTTTTTAAAATAAAAATTAAAATAATAATTACACCTCTTATATGAAACGATCACGTGACCATGATATGAAACGATCACATGACCCACTTCAAAATGATATATGGCATCCATCTTGTTTCAAAATCGTGATTTTTTTAAATTCTTTTTAATTCATATTGAGTGTTGTATCCGTCCTAAAACTACTTTATTTTTGCTTAAATTCTGTGCATCTACATACTGAAACAACGCAATGACAATATATTTGAGTTTAAATGCTCATCTAAATTTGATTATTTCTACAACTAAGCCTATTTTTCACCTATGTAAAATGTAAACAGCAAAATATATAGAATGAGTATTAGAATTCCTGTATTTTTTTAACACAAAATAATTTAGTCCATGGAGTCTGCATGGCTGATATGAATGAAATATTAATTGATTTCATAAAGAGAAGGACGATTTTTTTCGATGAAGTTTCAAGCATAGAGTTTAATGCTTTGTAGCTCCATGGTCTTAAACAAAATGTTTAAATAAAATAAGTTTTTATAGTATTGTGATGAATGACATGAATGGGAAATTATTTATGAATGTAATGCTGCTTTTATAGAGAGATCCATGCGTGTTATTTTTTCTATGACGTCATTTGAATTAATTTCAGTTGTTTTCGATGAAGTTTTCAAATATAATAAATTATCGTAGTATTATGATAATTCTAAAACTATTACCGAGGAATGTATAACATTTTAGAGATGTTTAAACCAGGCAATTTATATTTCAATGCCGTCATTTGAATGAAGTTCATTTTTTTCGATGAAGGTTTAAGTTTTCAAATATAATAAATTAATGCAGTATTGTGATAAGTTTCAAAATATTACCGAGGAATGTATTGCATTTTAGACTTGTTTAAATAAAATTGCATTGAAGTTGGAAAGTGTTTCAAAATCAATGCTTTAAGCATGATTGATCTTTCTTGTTATCCTTAGTCTTGGTCTATAGTTACTTATTTGTAATAGATATGCTAGAGATGTTTTTTTAACACTTTACATCAAAGTTCAAAAGTGTTTATGAATTTGTTCATTCTGTTTGTCTGTCTGTCCGTTAGCACGATAACTGTCGCAAAAATGAATTTATCAAAAGGAAATTTTAGTATGTTATTGAGACAGTCTCTGGAACCTATGGTAATATAAATGAACAATATCACCCAATTACTTTTGGATTGAACCCGGATTGAAGAAATGAAATACATTGAACCCTATGGGACCTAATTTTTCAAAAAATTTTTAAGCGGATTCAAAATTCATAAATTGCTTCAAAAGTTTTAGAAAATATTCAAATTATCCCATAAAATATATACAAAAAATTTTAGCAAAATATATTCCGTAGTTTTTTAAATAAAAATTAAAATAATATTCACACCTTTTATATGAAGTGATCACGTGACAATTATATGAAGAGATCACGTGACCCGCTACAAAATAAAATATGGCATCCATCTTGTGTCAAAATCGTGATTCTTAAAGTTCTTTTTAATTCATATTTAGTGTTGTATCCGTCCTAAAACCGCTTTATTTTTCGCTTAAATTCTGTGCATCTACATACTGAAACAACGCAATTACAATATATTTGAGTTTAAATTATCATTTAAATTTGTTTATTTCTGCAACGAAGTCTATTTTTCACTTATAGAAAATGTAAACAGCAAAATATGTAGAATGAGTTGTATAAGAATTGCTGCATTTCTTTAACGCAAAATTATTTAGCTCATGGAGTCTGCATAGCTGATATGAATGAAATATTCATTGATTTTACAGAGAAAAGGACGATTTTGTCAATGAAGTTTTAAGCATAGAGTTTAATTACTTGAACCTCCATGGTCTTAAGTTTTAAATAAAGTAAATTATTATAGTATTGTGGTGAATGAAATGTTTATGAATGAAATGCTGCTTTTACAGAGAGAGAGAGCCAGGAGTGTTATATTTCGATTGCGTCATTTGAATAAATTTCAGTTGTTCCCGATGAATTTTTCAAATATAATAAATTATTGTAGTATTATAATAATTTTAAAAACATTACCGAGGAATGTATTGCATTTTAGAGATGTTTAAACCACGCAATTTACATTTCAATGCCGTCATTTGAATGAAGTTCATTTTTTTCGATGAAGTTTTAAGTTTTCAAATATAATAAATTAATGTAGTATTGTAATAATTTTTAAAATATTACCGAGGAATGTATCGCATTTTAGAGATGTTTAAATGAAATTGCATTGAAGTTGGAAAGTGTTTCATAATCAATGCTTTATGCCTGATTGATCTTTCTTGTTGTATATATATATATTATCATAACTACCAGGAACCTTAGACACATACACACATACTAACACACATACACATACGCACGCGCACACACAGAGACAGGCATATTTCCTAAATTATTCTAAAGAGATCTTAAAATTCGCTTATCTGTCATTTTTTTAATCGAAATATTTTAGGTCGTAATATTTATTGTCTCAGAAAAAGCAATACAGTTCAGTGTATAATAAGTAAAAATTGACATATCAGTTATAGTTCGGAATATTAAAGAAAACATAAACATATCTGTTGCACATTAGGTGTGTGGCCACATCATGTTTTTACTTACAAAATTATTTAAATTAAGTTCCTTTACATCGATACGTATGTAGCTGCCCTTTGGGGCTTCAATTATCCAACATTTCTGAGCAGCCGTAGTGCCAGTGTATGATTCAAATACTTTTCCAGCAATCTTGTTCTCCTTTACGCATGTGAGGTTTTGGACAAATTCTAGAAAAAAAATATTAAAAAAACTTTTACTAAGACATAAAACTCAGTATAACGACAAATTGATAGAAAAGTTGTTCAATTTCAATTTTAACATCATGTAGTGTGACAAGAAATTGAAATGGGAGATTTTTTTTTTCAATTAGGTGGCACTCATATACGAGTATACTCAAAAATATATCAGTAATACTGTCTTCTGTTTTTAATGCGTCTGGAGATTAGTACAAACCTCCTTTTTACTTTCCCTGCAATACATGGTAATGTATTAATGAAATACATGGTAATGTATGTAATGAAAGTATTGGAATCATGTCGAAAATCGCAACTCGAGTTTTCAACGAATCTACACGTTTCGAGACCTCTAGAATACGAAAAAACTATTTTCAGCGTGACGTCTGTGTGTGTGTCTGTGTGTCTGTGTGTGTGTCTGTCTGTCTGTCTGTCTGTCTGTCTGTGTGCCTGTCTGTGCAATGTTTGTATCCACTCTAACACAAAAACTAATGGCTCGAATTTCATAAAATTTGGTAGGTAAGTCACTTGGGTATGACCCTGGTGCTGATCAGTTTTTGGTACGATTCGTAAAAACAGAACCCGCCATTTTTTGCGAAATTGCCCGTAGAAATTTCATGTATCCACTCTAACTAAAATACTAACTGACTAAATTTCACAAAATTTGGTAGATAAGTCACTTGTAGGATGATCTGGTGCTGATTAGATTTCGGTACGATTCAGAAAGGAACAACCTCCCTTTTTTAACAAAATGGCCCGCAAAAATCGGCAAAATCTAAAATAAAAAAGCTACGTATGCTCAAATATATCCATTAAATACTTGTTTTATACGTAATGTTTAACGAAGAAAAGAATAAGACCAACTCCATTACACTAGAACTAGCCGTTCTCGAGATATTTTAGTTTGTTCGTATTTTCTCTACGCCACCTTTGAAAATAGGTTCAGTTACCAAATGAGAACGAAATTGAATTCAAAGTGAATTAAATTGAAATAAAATAAAGAGAACGTGGATATAAGTCTGCAGGGAAAGTCATGTGTTGCCCACATCAGATTTTTACTTTCCCTGCAATACATGGTAATATATAGGGAAAGTATTGGAATCATGCTCGAAAATCACAAATCGAGTCTTCGACGGATCTACACGTTTCGAAACCTCTAGAATACGAAAAAACCATTTTTAACGTGACGTCTGTGTGTGTGTGTGTGTGTGTCTGTCTGTTTGTCTATCTGTTTGTCTGTCTGTGTGTCTGTCTGTGCAATGTATGTATCCACTCTAATTCAAAAACTAATGGACCGAATTTCATAAAATTTGGTAGGTAAGTCACTTGGGTATGACCCTGGTGCTGATTAGTTTTTGGTACGATTCGTAAAAACAGAATCCGCCTGTTTTTGCGAAATGGCCCGTAAAAAATTCCATGTATCCACTCTAACTAAAATACTAATTGACCAAATTTCACAAAATTTGGTGGATAAGTTACTTGTACGATACTCTTGTGCTGATTAGATTTTGGTATTATTCGGAAAAGAACAACCTGCCTTTTTTTACGAAATGGTCCTCAAAAATCGCAAAATCTAAAAAAAACTACATATGTTCAAATATATCAGTTATATTCTTATTTTATACGTAATTTTTGATGGGGAAAATAATAAGAACATCTCTATTACTCTAGGACTAACCATTCTCGAATTATTTAAGATTTTTCGACTTTAGTTTTGCCACTTTTAGAAAAATGTCTAATTACCAAATAAAAACAGAAATTAAATTAAAAATGCAAATTCAGTGTTATTTTGTGCAATTAAACTCAATTTGATGAATTATTAAAGAAAAAAAATATGAATTTGAGTCTGCAGGGAAAGTCATGTACTGCCCACATCAGATTTTTACTTTCCCTGCAATACACTGTAATGTATAGGGAAAATAGGGAAAGTATTGGAATCATGTCGAAAATCGCAACTCGAGTTTTCGACGGATCTACACGTTTCGAGACCTCTAGAATACGAAAAAACTATTTTTAGCGTGACGTCTGTGTGTGTATCTGTGTGTCTGTGTGTCTGTCTGTCTGTGTGTCTGTGTGTCTGTCTGTGTGTCTGTCTGTCTGTTCAGATTTTGTATCCACTGTAACTAAAAAACTAATTGACCGAATTTCATAATATTTGGTAGGTAAGTCACCTGTGCACGAATCTGGTACTGATTAGCTTTGGGTATGACTCGGGTTAAAAGAACCCGCCTTTTTTTGCGAAATGGCCCGCAAAAGCTTGTATCCACTCTAACTGAAAAACTAATGGACCTAATTTCACAAAATTTGGTAGATAAGTCGGTTGTAGGCCACCCTAGTGCTGATTAGATTTCGGTATAATTCGAAAAAAAAATAGCCTGCCTTTTTTTGCAAAATGACCCGAAAAAATCATCAAAAACTAAATTTAAGAACTACGTATGCTCAAATATAGCCATTAAATGCTTGTTTACTACGTAACTTTTAGCGAAGAAAAGAATAAGACCAACCCCATTACACTAGGACTAGCCGTTCTCGAGATATTTTAGTTTTTCTTATTTTTCCTACACCATTTTTGAAAATAAGTCCAGTTTTCAAATGAGAACGAAAATTGAATTAAAAATCTGATGTGGGCAGCACATGACTTTCCCTGCAGACTTATATCCATGTTCTCTTTATTTTAATTAAATTTATTTCACTTTTAATTCAATTTTCGTTCTCATTCGGTAACCGGACTTATTTCAAAGGTGGCGTAGAGAAAATACGAAAAACTAAAATATCTCGAGAGCGGCTAGTCCTAATGTAATGGGGTTGGTCTTATTCTTTTCTTCGCTAAAAATTACGTATTAAACAAGCATTTAATGGATATATTTGAGCATACGTAGTTCTTTAGCTTAGATTTGGACGATTTTTGCGGGCCATTCAGCAAAAAAAGGCAGGTTACTTTTTTCTGAATCGTACCAAAATCTAATCAGCACCAGGGTGAACTATACGTGACGTATCTACCGAATTTTGTGAAATTCGGTCCGTTAGTTTATCAGCTACAGTGGATACAAGCTTTTGCGGGTCATTTCACAAAAATGGCAGGTTCTTTTATTCCGAATCGTACCCAAAACTAATCAGCACCAGCCCCGACCACAAGTGACTTACCTACAAAATTTTGTGAAATTCGGTCCATTAGTTTTTTAGTTACAGTGGATACAAAATCTGCACAGACAGACACACAGACACACAGACAGACAGACAAACAGACAGACAGACACACACACAGACGTCACGCTAAAAATGGTTTTTTCGTATTCTAGAGGTCTCGAAACGTGTAGATCCGTCGAAAACTCGAGTTGCGATTTTCGGCATGATTCCAATACTTTCCCTATACTTTACCATGTATTGCAGGGAAAGTAAAAATCTGATGTGGGCAGCACATGACTTTCCCTGCAGACTTATATTAACGTTCTCTTTATTTTAACTAAATTTATTTCACTTTTAATTCAATTTTCGTTCTCATTCGGTAACCGGGCTTATTTTCAAAGGTGGCGTAGGGAAAGTACGAAAAACTAAAATATCTCGAGAACGGCTAGTCCTAGTGTAATGGGGTTGGTCTTATTCTTTTCGTCGTTAAAAATGACGTCTTAAATCAGCATTTAATGGATATATTTGAGTATACACAGTTCTTTAGTTTAGATTTGGACGATTTTTGCGGGCCATTTTGCAAAAAAAGGCAGGGCATTTTTTTCCGAATCGTACCAAAATCTAATCAGCACCAAGGAAACCCACAAGTGACTCATCTACCGAATTTTGTGAAATTCGGTCCATCAGTTTTTCAGTTAGAGTGGATACAAGCTTTTGCGGGCCATTTCGCAAAAAAGGTGGACTTTTATTCCGAATCGTACCCAAAACTAATCAGCACCAGCCCCGCCCACAAGTGACTTACCTACAAAATTTTGTGAAATTCGGTCCATTAGTTTTTTAGTTAGAGTGGATACAAAATCTGCACAGACAGACACACAGACACACAGACACACAGACACACAGACAAACAGACACACACACAGACGTCACGCTAAAAATAGTTTTTTCGTATTCTAGAGGTCTTGAAACGTGTAGATCCGTCGAAAACTCGAGTTGTGATTTTCGGCATGATTCCAATACTTTCCCTATACATTACCATGTATTGCAGGGAAAGTAAAAATCTGATGTGGGCAGCACATGACTTTCCCTGCAGGCTTATATCCATGTTCTCTTTATTTTAATTAAATTTATTTCACTTTTAATTCAATTTTCGTTCTCATTCGGTAACCGGACTTATTTTCAAAGGTGGCGTAGAGAAAATACGAAAAACTAAAATATCTCGAGACCGGCTAGTCCTACTGTAATGGGGTTGGTCTTATTCTTTTCGTCGCTAAAAATCATGTATTAAACAAGCATTTAATGGATATATTTGAGCATACGTAGTTCTCTAGTTTAGATTTGGACGATTTTTGCGGGCCATTCTGCAAAAAAGGCAGGTTATTTTTTTCTGAATCGTACCAAAATCTAATCAGCACCAGGGTGACCTATACGTGACTCATCTACCGAATTTTGTGAAATTCGGTCCATTAGATTTTCAGCTACAGTGGATACAAGATTTTGCGAGCCATTTCACAAAAAAAGGCGGGTTCTTTTATTCCGAATCGTACCCAAAACGAATCAGCACCAGCCCCGCCCACAAGTGACTTACCTACAAAATTTTGTGAAATTCGGTCCATTAGTTTTTTAGTTAGAGTGGATACAAAATCTGCACAGACAGACACACAGACACACAGACAGACACACAGACAGACACACACACAGACGTCACGCTAAAAATGGTTTTTTCGTATTCTAGAGGTCTCGAAACGTGTAGATCCGTCGAAAACTCGAGTTGTGATTTTCGGCATGATTCCAATACTTTCCCTATACATTACCATGTATTGCAGGGAAAGTAAAAATTAATTAAATTTAATTTAAATAAATAGAACGTGAATATAAGTCTGCAGGGAAAGGCATGTGCTGTCCACATCAGATTTTTACTTTCCCTGTAATACATGGTAATGTATAGGGAAAGTATTGGAATCATGTCGAAAATCGCAACTCGAGTTTTCGACGGATCTACACGTTTTGAGACCTCCAGAATACGAAAAAACTATTTTTAGCGTGACGTCTGTGTGTGTGTCTGTGTGTCTGTCTGTGTGTCTGTATGTCTGTCTGTCTGTCTGTGTGTCTGTCTGTGTGTCTGTCTGTGTGTCTGTCTGTCTGTGTGTCTGTCTGTCTGTGCAGATTTTGTATCCATTCTATTTAAAAAAGTAATTGACCGAATTTCATAAAATTTGGCAGGTAAGTCACTTGTTGGCGAATCTGGTGCTGATTAGTTTTGGGTACGATTCGGGATAAAAGAACCCGCCTTTTTTTGCGAAATGGCCCGCAAGAGCTTGTATCCACTCTAACTGAAAAACTATTGGACCGAATTTCACAAAATTCGGTAGAGGAGTCACTTGGGGGTCACCCTGGTGCTGATTAGATATTGGTACGATTCGAAAAAAGTAACCTGCCTTTTTTTGCAAAATGGTCCGCAAAAATCGTCAAAATCTAAACTAAAGAACTACGTATGCTCATATATATCCATTAAATGCTTGTTTAATACGTAATGTTTAACGAAAAAAAGAATAAGACCAACCCCGTTACACTAGGTCTAGCCGTTCTCGAGATATTTTAGTTTTTTGTATTTTCTCTACGCCACCTTTGAAAATAAATCCGGTTACCGAATGAGAACAAAAATGTAATCAAAAGTGGAATAAATTTAATTAAAATTAAGAGAACGTGGATATAAGTCTGCAGGGAAAGTCATGTGCTGCCCACATCAGATTTTTACTTCCCCTGCAATACATGGTAAAGTATAGGGAAAGTATTGGAATCATGCCGAAAATCGCAACTCGAGTTTTCGACGGATCTACACGTTTCGAGACCTCTAGAATACGAAAAAACCTATTTTTAGCGTGACGTCTGTGTGTGTGTCTGTGTGTCTGTCTGTGTGTCTGTGTGTGTGTCTGTGTGTCTGTCTGTGTGTCTGTCTGTCTGTGTGTCTGTCTGTCTGTGTGTCTGTGTGTCTGTCTGTGCAGATTTTGTATCCACTCTAATTAAAAAACTAATGGACCGAATTTCACAAAATTTAGTAGGTAAGTCACTTGTGGGCGAGTCTGGTGCTTATTAGTTTTGGGTATGATTCGGGATAAAAGAACCCGCCTTTTTTTGCGAAATGGCCCGCAAAAGTTTGTATCCACTCTATTTGAAAAACAAATGAACCGAATTTCACAAAATTCAGTAGATAAGTCACTTTTGGGTCACCATGGTGCTGATTAGATTTCAGTACGTCAAAAGTTCAGTCAAAATCTAAACTAAACTGCGTATGCTCAAATATATCCATTAAATGCTTGTTTAATACGTAATTTTTAACGAAAAAAAGAATAAGACCAACCCCATTACACTAAGTCTAGCCGTTCTCGAGATACTTTAGTTTTTTTTATTTTCTCTACTCCACCTTTGAAAATAAATCCGGTTACCGAATGAAAACAAAAATTTAATCAAAAGGGAAATAAATTTAATTAAAATAAAGAGAACGTGGATATAAGTCTGCAGGGAAAGTCATGTGCTGCCCAGATCAGGTTTTTACTTTCCCTGCAATACATGGTAATGTATAGGGAAAGTATTGGAATCATGCTTTGTCCCCTCAAAAATTGACAAATGGCCCGCAATAGCCCCCCAGAATGGCCCGCAAAAATTGTCAAAATCTAAATTAAAAAGCTACGTATGCTCAAATATATCCATTAAATGCTTGTTTAATACGTATTTTTTAAAGAAGAAATGAATAAGGCCAACCCCATTACACTAGGACTAGCCGTTCTCGAAATATATTAGTTTTTTTCGTATTTTCTCGACGCCACTTTTGAAAATAAGTCCAGTTATCAAATTAACGAAAATTGAATTAAAAGTGAATTAAATTTAATTAAAATAAAGAGAACGTGAATATAAGTCTGCAGGGAAAGTCATGTGCTGCCCACATCAGATTTTTTATTAATCGAAGAACATGTAGATATTCCAGAGTGAAATAATTGTTACTTCACAGCAATATTTCTCCAACCATTCTTATGAAGGTGTCATTAAAGAGTTTCAGAAGAAATGTCTATGCTCTGAAACGTCTTATACTTAGGGGTTGGTAAAGCGCTTTCGAGAAACTGGGTCTCAGAAACGCTGGCAGAAGTTTCGAGAAAATGGGTGCAGATAAAACGATAAGAGTCATGCCTTCAGGAGTTGGGCTCATCTCGACTTTTTCATACCAGAATAAAATAAATCTGATGTGGGTATCACATGACTTTCCCTGTAGTCTCAAATTCATATTTTCTATATTTCTTTAATAATTCAATAGATTGAGTTTAATTGCACCAAATAACACCAAATTTGCATTTTTAATTCAATTTTTGTTTTTATTTGGTAATTGGACATTGTTTCGAAATCGGCGTAACAAAAATGCAAGAAATCTCAAATATATTGAGAACGGTTAATCCCAAAGTATAATGAAGTACGTTATATTCTTTTTCTCGTCAAAAATTACGTATAAAACAACAATTTAATTGATACATTTGAGCATACGCTACTTAGCCTCTTTTTTTAGATTTTGGCAATTTTAGTGAGCCATTTCGTAAAAAAGGCAGATTGTTCTTTTCCAAATCGTACCAAAATCTAATCAGCACCAGAGTATCCCACAAGTAACTTATCTACCAAATTTTGTGAAATTTCGTCTATTAGTATTTTAGCTAGAGCGGATACATGAAATTTTTACGGGCCATTTCGCAAAAAATACTTACCTACAAAATTTTATGAAATTCGGTACAATAGTTTTTTAGTTAGAGTGGATACATACATTGCAAACACAAACAGACAGACACACACAGAGACACACACACACAGACACACAAACACACACACAGATACACACACAGACGTCACGCTAAAAGTAGTTTTTTCGTATTCTAGAGGTCTGGAAACGTGTACATCCGTCGAAAACTCGAGTTGCGACTTTCAGTATGATTTCAATACTTTCCCTATACATTACCATGTATTGCAGGGAAAGTAAAAATCTGATGTGGGCAGCACATGACTTTCCCTGCAGACTTATATCCACGTTCTCTTTATTTTAATTAAATTTATTTCACTTTTAATTCAATTTTCGTTCTCATTCGGTAACCGGACTTATTTTCAAAGGTGGCGTAGAGAAAATACGAAAAACTAAAATATCTCGAGAACGGCTAGTTCTAATGTAATGGGGTTGGTCTTATTCTTTTCTTCGCTAAAAATTATGTATTAAACAAGCATTTAATGGATATATTTGAGCATACGTAGTTCTTTAGTTTAGATTTTGGCGATTTTTGCGGGCCATTTTGCCAAAAATGGCAGGTTATTTTTTTTAGATTCATACCAAAATCTAGTCAGCACCAGGGTAACCCACAAATGACACATCTGCCGAATTTTGTGAAATTCGGTCTATTAGTTTTTTAGTTAGAGTGGATACAAGCTTTTGTGGGTCATTTCGCAAAAATAGGCGAGTTCTTTTATCCCGAATCGTACCCAAAACTAATCAGCACCAGACTCGCCCACAAGTGACTTACCTACCAGATTTTGTGAAATTCGGTCCATTAGTTTTTTAGTTACAGTGGATAAAAAATCTGCACAGGCAGACAGACAGACACACAGACGGACAGACACACAGATACACAGACACACACACAGAAGTCACTCTAAAAATAGTTTTTTCGTATTCTAGAGGTCTCAAAACGTGTAGATCCGTCGAAAACTCGAGTTGCGATTTTCGGCATGATTCCAATTCTTTCCCTATACATTACCATGTACTGCAGGGAAAGTAAATAATCTGATGTGGGCAGCACATGACTTTTCCTGCAGACTTATATACACAGTATCTTTATTTTAATTAAATTTGATTCACTTTTAATTGAATTTTCGTTCTCATTTGGTAACTGGACTTATTTTCAAAGGTGGCGTAGAGAAAGTACGGAAAAACTAAAATATCTCGAGAATGGTCAGTCCTAGTGTAATGGGGTTAGTCTGATTATTTTCTTCATAAAAAATTACGTATAAAACAAGCATTTAATGGACATATTTGAGCATACGTAGATTTTTATTTTAGATTTTGACGATTCTTGCGGGCCATTTTGCAAAAAAAGGCAGGATACATTTCCCCGAATCGCACGAAAATCTAATCAGCACCAGAGTTCTTCATAAGCGATTTATCTACCGAATTTTGTGAAATTTGGTCCAATAGTTTTTGAGCTAGAGTGGATACAGGCTTTTGCGGGACATTTCGCAAAAGAAGGCGGGTTCCTTTATCCCGAATCGTACCCAAAACTAATCAGCACCAGATTCGCCCACAAGTGACTGTACCAAGTGACCATACCAAATTTTATGAAATTCGTTAATTAGTTTTTTAGTTAGAGTGGATACAAAATCTGCACAGACAGACAGACACAAAGACACACAGACACAGACGTCACGCTAAAAATTGTTTTTTCGTATTCTAGAGGTCTCGAAACGTGTAGATCCGTCGAAAACTCGAGTTGTGATTTTCGGTTGTGATTTCGGTATTGCAGGGAAAGTAAAAATCTGATGTGGGCATGTGAACATGACTTTCCCTGCAGACTTAAATTCATATTTTATTTATTTCTTTAATAATTCATTAGATTGAGTTTAATTGCACAAAATAACACCCAAATTTGCATTCTTAATTTTTGCTTATATTTGGTAATTGGACATTTTTCCGATAGCGGCGTAACAAAAATGCAAGAAATCTCAAATATCTTGAGAACGGTTAGTCCAAAAGTATAATGGAGTATAGTGTTATATTCTTTTCCTCGTCAAAAATTACGTATAAAACAAGAATTTAAATGATACATTTCAGCATACGTAGTCTTATTTTTTAGATTTTGGCGAATTTTGCGGGACATTTTGTAGAAAAAGAAAGGTTGTTATTTTACGAATAATATTTTACGTTATTTTACCAAAATCGAATCAGCACCAGAGTGTCCCACAAGTAACTTATCTACCAAATATTATGAAATTTGGGCAATTAATATTTTAACTAGGGTGGATATATGAAATTTTTGCTGGCCATTTCGTAAAAAAAGGCGGGTTCTTCTTTTTCGAATCATACCAAATTCTAATCAGCACCAGGGTATCCAACAAGTAACTTATCTACTTATTTTTTTGAAATTTGGTAAATTAGTATTTCAACTAAAGTGGATACATGAAATTTTTACGGGTCATTTCGCAAAAATAGGCGGGTTCTGTTTTTATATATCGTACCAAAAACTAATCAACACCAAGGTCACACCCAAGTGACTTACCTACCAAATTTTATGAAATTTGGTCCATTAGTTTTTGAGTTAGAGTGGATATATACATTGCACAAACAGACACACTGACACACAGACAGACACACACACAGACGTCACGCTAAAAATAGTTTTTTCGTATTCTAGAGGTCTCAAAACGTGTAGATCCGTCGTAAAATTCGAGTTGCGATTTTCGACATGATTCCAATACTTTCCCTATACTTTGCCATGTATTGCAGGGAAAGTAAAAATCTGATATAGGCAGCACATGACTTTCTCAGCAGACTTAAATTCATATTTTCATTCTTTCTTTAATAATTCATTAGATTTAGTTAATTGCATCAAATAACACTAAATTTGCATTTTTAATTCAGAAATTTAATTGATACATTTCATCAGCATACGTAGTCTTTTTTTAACACTTTACAACAAAGTTGAAAAGTGTTTATGACTTTGTTCATTCTGTCTGTCTGTCTGTCTGTCTGTCTGTCTGTCTGTCTGTCTGTCTGTCCGTTAGCACGATAACTGCCGTAAAAATGACTTAATCAAAATGAAATTTTAGTATGTTGTTCAGACGGTCTATAGGACCTATGGGAATATAAATGAATAATATCACCCAATTAGTTTTGGATTGAACCCGGGTTGAAAAAATGGAATACATTGAGCCCTATGGGACCTAATGTTTCAAGCATTTTTTAAGCGGATTTAAAATTCACAAATTGCTTCGAAAATTTTAGGCAATATTCAAATTGTTCCATAAAATAGATAAAAAAAAATTCAGCGAAATATATTCGGTAGTTTTTTAAATAAAAATTAAAATAATAATAACACCTCTTATATGAAGCGATCACGTGTCCATGATATGAAACGATCACATGACCCACTTCAAAATGATATATGGCATCCATCTTGTCTCAAAATCGTGATTTTTAAAGTTCTTTCTAATTCATATTGAGTGTTGTATCCATCCTAAAACTGCTTTATTTTGGCCTAAATTCTGTGCATCTACATACTTTAACAACGCAATAACAATATATTTCAGTTTAAATGCTCATACAAATTTGATTATTTCTACTATTAAGCCTATTTTTCACCTATGTAAAATGTAAAGAGCAAAATATGTAGAATGAGTTGTATTAGAATCGCTGTAATTCTTTAACACAAAATCATTTAGTCCATGGAGCCTGCATGGCTGATATGAATGAAATATTCATTGATTTTAGAAAGAGAAGGACGATAATTTTCGATGAAGTTTTACGCATAGAGTTTTACTTACTTGTAGCTCCATGGTCTTAATTTTTAAATAATATAAATTATTATAGTATTGTGATGAATGACATGAATGGGGGAATTATTTATGAATGAAATGTTGCTTTTATAGAGAGAGCCAGGCGTGTTATTTTTTCTATGACGTCATTTGAATGGATTTCAGTTGTTTTCGATGAAGTTTTCAAATATAATAAATTATCGTAGTATTATGATAATTCTAAAATTATTACTGAGGAATGTATCACATTTTAGAGATGTTTAAACCAGGCAATTTATATTTTAATGCCGTCATTTGAATGAAGTTCATTTTTTTCGATGAAGATTTAAGGTTTCAAATATAATAAATTAATGTAGTATTGTGATAAGTTTTAAAATATTACCGAGGAATGTATTGCATTTTAGACATGTTTAAATAAAATTGCATTGAAGTTGGAAAGTGTTTCATAATCAATGCTTTAAGCATGATTGATCTTTCTTGTTTTTTTTAATTTTGGCGATTTTTGCTGGCCATTTCGTAAAAATATGCAGGTTGTTATCTTCAGAACCGTACCAAAGTCTAATCAGCACCAGAGTGTCCCACAAGTAACTTATCTACCAAATTTTGTGAAATTTGGTCAATTAGTATTTTATCTAGGGTGGATACATGAAATTTTTTAGGGCCATTTCGTAAAAAAAGGCAGGTTGTTCTTTCTGGATTTATACCAAAATCTAATCAGCACCAGAATATCATACAAGTTACTTATCTACCAAATTTTGTGACATTTGGTCAATTAGTATTCTAGCTAGAGTGGATACATGAAATTTTTAAGGACCATTTCGCAAAAAGGCGGGTTCTGTTTTTACGAATTATACTAAGAACTTATCAGCACCAGGGTCATACCTAAGGGACTTACCTACCAAATTTTATGAAATTCGGTCCATTAGTTTTTGAGTAGGGTGGATACATACATTGCACACACACCCACACCGACACACAGACAGACACACACACAGACGTCACGGTAAAAATAGTTTTTTCGTATTCTAGAGGTCTCGAAACATGTAGATCCGTCGAAAACTCGAGTTGCGATTTTCGACATGATTCCAATAATTTCCCTATACATTACCATGTATTGCAGGGAAAGTAAAAATCTGATGTGGGCAGCACATGACTTTCACCGCAGACTCAAATTCATATGTTCTTTATTTCTTTAATAATTCATTAGATTGAGTTTAATTGAACCAAATAACACTAAATTTGCATTTTTAATTCAATTTTTGTTTATATTTGGTAATTGGATATTTTTCCGAAAGTGGTATAACTAAATGCGAAAAATCTCAAATATCTCGAGAACGGTTAGTCCTAAAGTAATAGAGTTGTCCTTATTCTTTTCCTCATCAAAATTTACGTATAAAACAAGCATTTAATTGATATATTTGAACATACGTAGCTTTTTTTAGATTTTAGCGATTTTTGAGGACCATTTCGTAAAAAAGGCAGGTTGTTCGTTTACGAATAATACCAAATTCTAATCAGCACCAGAGCATCCCCCAAGTAACTTATCTGTCAATTTTTGTGAAATTTAGTCAATTAGTATTTTAGCTAGAGACATGACATTTTTACGGACCATTTCGTAAAAAAAGGCAGGCTTTTCCATTTAATACCAAAATCTAATCAGCAGAGTATTGTACAAGTAACTTATCTACAAAATGTTGTGAAATTTGGCCAATTAGTATTTTAGCTAGAGCGCATAAATAAAATTTTTACGGGCCATTTCGCAAAAAAAGGCGGGTTCTGTTTTTACGAATTGTACCAAAAACTAATCAGCCCCAGGGTCACATCCAAGTGACTTACCTACCAAATTTTATGAAATTCAGTCCATTAGTTTTTGAGTTAGAGTGGATGCATACATTGCACAGACAGACGCACAGACAGACAGACAGACAGACAGACACACACGCAGACAGACCCACACACACAGACGTCACGCTAAAAATAGTTTTTTCGTATTCTAGAGGTCTCGAAATGTGTAGATCCGTCGAAAACTCGAGTTCCGATTTTCGACATGATTCCAATACTTTCCCTATACATTACGATGTATTGCAGAGAAAAGAAAAATCTGATGTGCACAGCACATGACTTTCACTACAGACTTATATCCACGTTCTCTTTATTTCAATTAAATTCTATTCACTTTTAATTCAATTTTCGTTCTCATTTGATAACTGGACTTACTTTCAAAGGTTTCGTGGAGAAAATACGAAAAAAACTAATATATCTCGAGAACGGCTAGTCCTAGTGTTATGGGGTTGGTCTTATTCTTTTCTTCGTTAAAAATTACGTATTAAACAAGCATTTTGAGCATACGTAGCTTTTTAGTTTAGATTTTGACGAATTTTTGCTGGCCATTTAGCAAAAAAAGACAGGTTATTTTTTTCCGAATCGTACCAAAATCTAATCAGCACCAGGGTCACCCACAAGTGACTCATCTACCGACTTTTGTGAAATTAGATCCATTAGTTTTTCAGTTAGAGTGGATGCAAGCTTTTTCGGGCCATTTCGCCAAAGAAGGCGGGTTCTTTTATTCCGAATCGTACCCAAAACTAATCAGCACCAGACTCGCTCACAAGTGACTTACCTACCAAATTTTGTGAAATTCGGTCAATTAATTTTTTAGTTAGAGTGGATACAAAATCTGCACAGACAGACAGACAGACACATAGACACACACACAGACGTCACGCAAAAAATAGTTTTTTCGTATTCTAGAGGTCTCGAAACGTGTAGATCCTTCGAAAACTCGAGTTGTGATTTTCGGCATGATTCCAATACTTTCCCTATACATTACCATGTATTGCAGGGAAAGTAAAAATGTTCAAATTTTACAAGAAAATATGTGAAATATCGGTACTGTGGGTCCAAATGATTAAATCTATATTGTGTTACCCTGCACTTTAAAGAGCTTGAAAAAACCTCGCGATTGATCCCATATTTGACAATATACCCCAGGGGGGTAACCTGACCTCCAACGGGGAAAGGGGGGTTAATGACGACACGAACAAAAAAATTTGCATCAAGGCCATGGCCTGATTAAACGAAAGAGGAGCTCAAGGCCTTGTGATAATTCGGGAGCCCCATACGCACACCAAACACATACAGAACATCAACATATAACAAAGTGACAGTGGTTTAGGATCACAGCTCCAAAGGCCCTATTGTAGATGTAGAAAACCTCCAAACTGTTTACTTCAAAGTAATATATTAAGACTTAGGATTATAATATTTAAAACTATTAAGATATCTTATAATTTAAAATAAAAACTGATATTGACAGTTTAAAATTAATTAATAATTATTTCTGCTTAAATTTTAATCACATACAAAATTTAGGGCGCCTTAACCTTGATGCTGTACCACCCGTAAGAAAAAGGTTAAAATTTTGAGCCCAGGGTGTGTCCTATGCTGCCATGTTAAAAAAATATAAAATTTAGAATAAAATTCAAAGTTTTCGCTCGAATTTAAAAAAAAAATTCTATCTAATTCTAGATTTCTTGATAACAAAGTCGGATATAAAGACAGACGGACATCACTCCAAAAATAATCAAAACGTGTTTAGAAGGTCTTATATTGGCATCAAAATCTCGAAATCGAAAATTTTCGGGAAAACGGTACTTTCTCAATACTACATATGAGAAAGAAAAAATATTCACTCTGGAAAAACACCATGTTCTTTGATTAACAAAGAAAGAACAATAATTATCGTCTGACGTAGAAGTAATTTAATTATCATCTGATGAAGGCAACAAAATATTATGGTTGGGGGACGGTCCTATTATTAGGTTTAGTACTTCTAAAATTTCTTAATAAATAAATGCCATGTTGCTTATAAATGGTTTTAATAAAAAGTAAACATTTCTTACCGAAAAAAGTAAATAAAAATATTTCATATACCAGGAGTAGTGACACGTCACAATTTTAAAATACTAATTACTAACAAATGACAAATCTCAAACAGATCCAAAAGTCATTTTATTATACAATCACCATACAGACATAAATATAGCCAAAGCGTCTTCTGTTTTTCGCAAGCCTACGTTTACCAACACATGCTTTCCGGCTAATTCTTTTCACCTTATTTCTTCTAAAAATGCATCCTTCATTGCATATTTCAATATAATTAAATGATTTATTTTTAAACTCGGTCAAGGTGCAGTTTACTCTTAAAGGTCTGAGTTTATTCATAATATCTTCGCTAAAATTCGCCGAAAGTTTTTACAACCCCTTTCTAGTCTTATTCCTATTAATGATCGTTTACAGTTTAAAGCTAGTTGTCCTTACCATCCTAAAATTTTTCGTTCACTTGTTAATTTTTGTGCCGAATTTAAATTTAACCCGCTCATTCAGCTGTTACCGCCTTGTTCAATCTTATTTGAACTGATAAATTTAAAGATTTTAAAAATCTTGCTGGGTGTACGTTATACCCCTTCTTTCTCCGGATAAATAGTCCGGATAAATAGATGAAATAGCCCGTTCCTTTTTCTCGAATCGTACTAGAATAACCTACAAATGATTTATATACCAAATTTTGTTAAATTTGGTATATAAATCACTTGTAGGTTATTGAAATATTATACACCAAATTTTGTTAAATTTGTTCCATTAGTTTTTAGCTAGAGTGGATAAAGGCAATTTCTGTCGGCCATTTCGCAAAGAAGGCAGATTCTTTTATTACAAATCGTACTATAATCTAATGAACATCAGGATTTTCCACAAAAAACATACCTACCAAATTTTATGAAATTCGGCCCATTAGTTTTTCAATTAGAGTGGATGTAATATTCTCACAGACACACAGAAACATACTCAGATACCCCCTTACACACACAGACGTCTTCCTAAAAATAGTTTTTTCGTGTTCTAGATGTCCCAAAACGTGTAGATCCTTCGAAAATTCGAGTTCCGATCTTCGGCACGATTCCAACACTTTGAATACAAACACACACACACATATATATTATCTGTGTATCTAAATTCCGTGCCTACGCAATTACAATAGTTATGATTTTAAATGATCCCTAAACTTTTATTATTTCTTCAACGAAGCCTAATTTTAACTTATGCAGAATGCAAATATCTCAACCGATTGTAAGGTGAGTTACATAAGAATTGCTGAATTTTTTTTCACACAAAATTATTTAGCTCTGGAGTCTGGAATACAAGTTATATGAATGAAATATTCATTAATTTTGCATAGAGAATCAGATGATTTGTATTTCGATACAGTTTTAAATATTTAAGTATAATAAATTACTGTAGTACTGTGATAATGTAAAAGATATCACCACTGAATGTATCACAATTTAGAAATTTTTAATTGAAATTGCATTTCAGTTGGAAAGTATTTCATAATCAATGCTTATGCATGATTGATCTTTCTTGTTAACACTTTACAACAAAGTTGAAAAGTGTTTATGACTTTGTTCATTCTGTCTGTCTGTCTGTCTGTCTGTCTGTCTGTCTGTCTGTCTGTCTGTCTGTCCGTTAGCACGATAACTGCCGTAAAAATGAGTTTATCAAAATGAAATTTTAGTATGTTGTTCAGACGGTCTGTAGGACCTATGGGAATATAAATAAATAATATCACCTAATTAGTTTTTTATTGAACCCGGGTTGAAAAAATGAAATACATTGAACCCTATGGGACCTAATTTTTCAAACATTTTTTAAGTAAATTTAAAATTCACGAATTGCTTCGAAATTTTTAGGAAATATTCACATTATCCCATAGAATATATAAAAAAAAATTCAGTAAAATATGTTAAGTAGTTTTTTAATTAAAAAAATTATTTTATATAGGGAAAAAAACAAATTCAATTAAATTCTGACTTTGGAATATCTTCCAGAAAGAAAAGAGGGAGATATTATATAATAAATATCTCTCCATTTGCTTAAAAGTTTTGCGTATGGGAGTGGCTTCATATTTTAAAATAAATTTGGTAGATAACAATTTTTCATTTTTTTTTAATTTTATATAACTCTTCATGATAAATTTAATTGATGGCATTTTAAATGCACTTTCCTACGTCCTAGAGAGTTAAAATTTGGTACACAGCTTAAATTTGTTGAACATTTTATTCGACAAAAATTTGATGGATCTTTAAATATAGATCATACATTTTTTTCGAAATGGCCTGAAAATAATCCCCGTTCACTTCTATAAATCATTGGTGTAATATTGTTAAAAATTCTGATGTGGACAGCACATGTCTTTCTCTGCAGACTCATATTCGTTCTCTTTATTTATTCAATGATAATTTGTGTTTATCTGCACAACATAAGTATTTTAAATGACATTGAATTTACACGTTAAACTTAAATTTGGTTCTCATTTGATAGCTGGACTTATTGTCAAAGGTGGCGTAGCGAAAACGCGAAAAAACTAGAATATCTCAAGAACGGCTAGTCCTAGAGTAATGGGGTTAGTCTTATTCTTTTTGTTGTCAAAAATCACATATAAAATAGGAATTTAATTGATATAATTGAGCACACGTAGTCTTTTATTTTTATATATAACGATTTTTGCTGGCCATTTCGCAAAAATAGCCCGTTCCTTTTTCCCGAATAGTAGTAGAATAACCTACAAATGATTTATATACAAAATTTTGTTAAATTTGGTATATAAATCACTTGTAGGTTATTGAAATATTATACTCCAAATTTTGTTAAATTTGGTTCATTAGTTTTTAGCTAGAGTGGATAAAGGCAATTTCTGCGGCCATTTCGCAAAGAAGGCAGATTCTTTTATTACGAATCGTACTATAATCTAATGAACACCAGGATTTCCCACAAAAAACATACCTACCAAATTGTATGAAATTCGGTCCATTAGTTTTTCAATTAGAGTGGATGTAATATCCACACAGACACACAGAAACATATACAGATACACCCTTACACACACAGACGTCTTCCTAAAAATAGTTTTTTCGTGTTCTAGAAGTCCCAAAACGTGTAGATCCTTTGAAAATTCGAGTTCCGATCTTCGGCACGATTCCAATACTTTGAGTACATACACATACACATATATATTATCTGTGTATTATCTGTGTATCTAAATTCCGTGCCTATGCAATTACAATAGTTGTGATTTTAAATGATCCCTAAACTTTTATTATTTCTTCAAGGAAGCCTAATTTTAACATATGCAGAATGCAAATATCTCAAGCGATTGTAAGATGAATTACATAAGAATTGCTGAATTTTTTTCACACAAAATTATTTAGCTCTGGAGTCTGGAATACAAGTTATATGAATGAAATATTCATTGATTTTGCATAAAGAATCAGATGATTTATATTTCGATACAGTTTTAAGTATTTAAGTATAATAAATTACTGTAGTACTGTGATAATGTAAAAGATATTACCACTGAATGAATCACATTTTAGAAATTTTTAAATGAAATTACATTTCAGTTGGAAAGTGTTTCATAATCAATGCTTATGCATGATTGATCTTTCTTGTTATTTACTTATATTGTTCTTCTATTTGTAATTTTGACCCTGTTCAGGTCTTAAGTTATGCCTTGGCGACTCGTTCTCCATTCCCTGCATGTTAAACCTTTGCATAGTTACATTGATTTATAATTATTTTCTAAAATACTTATTATATTTTTAAGCTGTTTTTTGAAATACTAATCTATAAACTTTATATAAATTATAATTTAAATCTGATTTATAATCCATTATATTATGCGGCTGACAATTTCATGATATGCAAATTTTACTTAACAGTATCGAATTGTATTTAAGCACGTTGACATCTATTACTTTCCTTATATACATAATGTATAAGGAAAGTATTGTGACGGGGTCGAAAATTCGAATTCGAGTTTTCGACGGGAGAGCACGTTTCAAGCATCCCTGATCACGAATCAAACATTTTTGAAGTGATGTCTGTGTGTGTGTATGTGTGTGTGTGTGTGTGTGTGTGTGTGTGTGTGTGTGTGTGTGTGAAAGTATGTGTGTGTGTGTGTGTGTCAGTGAGTCTGTGGAGACGATAACTGACGAACGAATGGACCGATTCGAACCAAATTTGGTACAAAAATCACAACCCATAAACACTGGAAGCCTATTGTTTTTATACGTAATCGAATGTTCAGAACCCCCCTAAATTTTCGAATAAAATTTGGAAAAAATCGTCAAAAAATCAAAACCTCTAATAATGTTACGCAAATAGACATTTCTTATGTAATTTTTCATTAGAAAACGATTGGCATAAATTTTAGAACGCTAACATGAACTGTTCGCGAGATATTGTACATTTTTCAAAAAAATTATGAAAAAGTCACATAAAAAAAAAATTCCTATTGAGAAACATGTTCACTTTTCATATGTAATACCATGCGATAAATTGAGTGACATCATTCTCGAGGATCTAGCTTGTTCCATTCATGAAAAAATATACTTTGAATAATACTTTTGTATTTAAACGCCAATAGTCATTTATCTGCTGTAAGAATAACTTTTTTCTTAGTGCATAACGCTTGGCGAGATTTTGGCGACGAATTTGGCGGAATGTAGCCAACTTGGCGACTTTTTTGAAATGTTGCCAAATTAATGAAAATCTCGCCAAATGGATAAAAATGATGCTAAATCAATGAAAATGACGACTAATTGTCGAAAATTCAATATCTTGGAAATAATATTAGTATCTACTATAAGAAAAACCTATTTTTTTACTGTAAAAGTAGTAAATTCATTATATTATATAAGGAAAGTCATGTGTTGCCCACATCAGATTTTTTCTAATTGTATTGCCACTGAGGATGAACATGGAAGGTGTTCGAAAGCGCTTTGGCTATATTTACGTCTGTAGTATGTTTGTATAATAAAATGACTTTTGGATCTGTTTGAGATTTGTCATTAGCTAGTAATTAGTATAAAAATATTTCATTTTAATGAGAACACAGCTGATGTTCGATTTCATTGACTGATATATCCGTATCAATACCGATGCTTGCGATTGGCAATCTCAGTGCATGTGAAAGTGATTTATCAGTCAATGAACATCTGAATTTGAATTTTATGCATTTCACAGCTGAAGAAGTGCATTTTCAAAGGTATGTTCACCCGAGCATGAAGCACATGAGTCCTAAGTCTCTCAGTTTCGGGTAGCGCTTGTCAAGGGCAGAATCGAAAAGCCACATTAAATGCGAATTGCGCAATTCCATTTGGAGGTCAGATCTTACGTTTTCATTGCAAGCCAACGGCTCTACCGTGATGAAAACGCCGGTTCCCGCTAGATCACCGAAATTAAGCAGCATCGGGCGTGGATAGTACTTGGGTGGGAACACCGTGTCCTGCTGTCTCATTTAAGTCGACGTGGTGGCCGAACGGTCAAGGCGAGCGTTTCCAGCGATCGATCGGTCCCTACGTTGTGGGTTCGAGTCCCACGTAAGACATGGATGTTGTGTGTTGTGGGCGCAGTATGTTCCGCCCCCCTCTGGTGCGCCTGGGGCAACGTCCTAGGACGACAAAATGGTTCACGATTTCGGCCGTACATAGGGCAAACGACGTAAGCCGACGTAGAGTCTAGTGCTAGAATCTAGTGCCTGGCCATTGGAAAAAAAAACGTTTTCATTTCTAACAATCAATGAGTCAATGAAAATAAAAATATCTTCATTTTACTTTCCCTGCAATACATGGTAAGGTAGTATAGAGAAAATATTGGATTCCTGTCGAAAATCGCAACTCGAGTTTTCGACGGATGTACACATTTTGGGACCTCTAGAAGACGAAAAAATTATTTTTAGAGTAACGTCTGTGTGTGTGTGAGTGTGTGTCTGTGCAATGTATGTATCCACTATAACTCAAAAACTGTTTGACCAAATTTCATAAAATTTTATAGGTACATCACTTGTGGGTTACCCTGGTGCTGATTAGATTTTGGTATGATTCGGAATAAAATAACCTGCCCTTTTTGCGAAATGGCCAGCAAAAATCGCATTTATCCACTTTAGCTGAGAAAATAATTGACCCAATTTCACAAATTTTGGTAGGTAAGTCACTTGGAGTATCTTGGTGCTAATTAGCTTTTGGTACGATTCGGGGGCAAAGAGTCTGCCTCCTTTTACGAAATGCCCCGCAAATATCGTCAAAATCTAAAATAAAAGACTACATATGCTCAAATGCATCAATTAAATGCTTGTTTTATACGTAATTTTGACGAAGAAAAGAATAAAGCCAATTCCAATGCTCTAGGACTAACCGTTCTCGAGATATTTTAGTTTTTTCGCAATTTTGCTACGCCGCCTTTGAAAGTACATTCAGTTACTAAATGGAAACAAAAATTAAAATAAAAATGTAAATTAACTGAAAAGTCAAACAATTATGCGTGTTTGAGTAATTAAACTCAATTTAATAAATTATAAAAGAAATATTGAGAAAATGAATTTGAGTCTGTAGGGAAAATCGTGTACTGCCCACATCAGTTTTTTCTTCATAATTTAAAAACCAATTCTAGACTGTGAAAAATTTATTGCGAATGAATAATACTGTTTTCAATATCAGTTGAACAAAATAGAAATGAAAATACCTAAGCACTCTTGAAATTAGAAAAACACACACACACACATATATATATATATATATATATATATATATATATATATATATATATATATATATATATATATATATATATATATATATATATATATATATATATATATATATATATCATCTTTTGGCAAAACGAATAAATAACGAAAAAGATCAATCATGCATAAACCATTGATTATGAAGCACTTCTAAACTGAATTGCAATTTTATTTAAACATCTCTAAAATGTGATACATTCAGCGTTAATATTTTTTTAATTATCACAGTACTCCAGTAATTTATCATACTTGAAAACTTAAAACATCATTAAAAAAGTTAATACTAGTTACACAAAATGAAATTTATTCAAATGACGTCATCGAAATATAAATCATCTGCCTCTTTATCTAAAATCAACGAATATTTCGTTTATATCACTTATATCAGAGCTAAATAATTTTGTGGGAAATAAATTCAGCAATTCTTATACAACTCACCTTAAAATCTCTTGTTTACATTCTGCATGCTTAAATTGCGAAATATATTCACGAAGTCGTCCATGATTGTTTGAATGTACTTTATATCTCTCTATATTAAAAAAGGAATCTAATGTGGGCAATGACTTTCCTTATAAAATGCAATGAATTCACTACTTTTACAGTTAAAAAAAATGTTATTCTTATAGGAGATACTTATATTCTTTCCGAGATATTGAATTTTCTTCAATGAGTCGTCATTTTCATTGATTTAGCGTCATTTTTATCAATTTGACGAGATTTTTTTTAATTTAGCAACAATTAAAAATGTCGCCAAGTTGGCTACATTCCTCCAAATTCGTCAACAAAATCTCGCCAAGATTTATGGACGGAGAAATAAGTTATTCTTATAGCTCATAAATGACTATTGGCGTTCAAATACAAAAGTATTACTCAAAGTATCTCTTTTCATGACTGGAACGAGCTACATCCACGAGAATGATGTCACCAAATTTATCGCATGGTATTACATATGAAAAGTGAACATGTAATAGGAAATATTTTATTTTATTTTATAAAACTTTTTGATAATTTTTTTGAAAAATGTGCAATATATCGAAAACGGTTCATGTTATCGTTCCAAAATTTATGTCAATCGTTTTCTAATGAGAAATTACTAATGAGAAATCGTTCTTCTAATGAGAAATCGTTTTCTAATAAGAAATGTCTATTTGCGTAACTTTATTAGTAGTTTTGATTTTTTGACGATTTTTTCAAAATGTCACTCGAAAATTTAGGGAGGTTCTGAACATTCGATTGCGTATAAAAACAGTAGGCTTCCAGTGTTTACGGATTGTGATTTTTGTACTAAATTTCGTTCGAATCGGTCCATTCGTTTGTCAGTTATCGTCTCCATAGACTCACTGACACGCACCACACACACACATACACACACACACACTTTCACACACACACACACACACACATACTTTCACATACACACACACACATCACTTCAAAAATGTTTGATTCGTGATCAGGGATGCTTGAAACGTGTTCTCCCGTCAAAAACTCGAATTCGAATTTTCGACCCCGTTACAATACTTTCCTTATACATTATGTATGTAAGGAAAGTAAAAAGTAGCTGACGCCTCCGCAGCAGTTTGACAAATTTCTTATTTCTCGAGATTCTCTGCTTCGTACCGCAAAAACTATAACATATAAAAATATAAAAATTAGTTCACTTGTAGAGAAAGATTTGGAAAATACGCTGAAATAAACCATTTTACGACATATATTGTAGTTTAAGTAACATTTAATGTCAAATCCAAAGACAAAATATTTGAGCTGCGAGTTCGCGTCATGGATAGACTAACAATAGCAAAACCACGAATTTTTGCAGGCAGATACCTACATAGTTGAATTTCTGCAGGACGGAGCCCCTTTTTCTAATTTCGATGTAGTTTTCGAGATATTTTACTTTTTATTCACTTCTGAGAAATTCTTCACTGAAAAATTTTCTCTCATATCGGCACATCCATTGATTTTCTTTGTCTGGTACCTCAAAAACTATAGCATACAAAAATATGAAACTTGATACATTTATATAGAAATAATAAAGTAACACGATGAAATAAACCGGTTACCGATTTAAACTTATCTGGCTTGAAATAGACCGGGAAGAGAGTTCTGTGAGCGCAGTAAGTTACGGGAGTTAGCGAAGCGTAGCGAGCAGGGGGTAGAGCCCCTAGTGATTTGAAAAAGATAATTCTTTAAATTTCTTCATTACTCCATAAATTTTTTTGCAATATGAAAGAAGAATTATTTTTGACTATTATTGATTTAAAAATCTTCTTCCTTCCTTGACCAATATTGATTTAAAAAGCGTCTTTATATTTTCAAATGTCCATATAAGTTGCCAATATGCTGTTATTTGCCCTGCAGGTTGAAGTTCAACTTATTCATGTGGTTGATCATATCCGTTAAAAATGCAAAATTAGAAAAAAAGTTGGATTTTTGCATTTGACTTTCAAATTATGTTGTTGTTGTTGTTGAAACCCAGACCGTCCGACCTACCAGAAAGGTGTAAGGTAACTGTTTGGACGGTCGGGAAGTGCCACCCAATTTAGACCGGAACCCAGTGGGGGAGGCATCCACAGGGACCGTACCCTCCTTCCCCTACCACCAACCTCTCGGAAGGACTTTCGGACCCACATGTTTAACGTGATCGTACTCCGCATGAACACGGCGGCAGTTTTGGCAGCGGCTGGAATCGAACCCGGGCCTACCGAGTGCAACTCCAGCGCGCTAACCAATGGGCTACCGCGCCCCATCAAATTATGTTGTGTCAGACTTCACTTCAGATTTAAAAACTATGGGTAATTGTTTCCGACTTACACGAAAACACTCCATATGATAGAGGAGCAAATCGTCATATGAGGCATCCATTTCGCTGAAGAAATCGCAAAACTTACGATTGATCAAAGATCTATTTACCTCCTCATTACTTTACAGATACTTTCATGCCAATGACTTGACTTGCAGATTTTACACAAGCTGCTTCTTGATGAATGATACAATAGATGGTGGGGCAGTTAATGTTATTTTGCTTCAATTGTTCAGTATACCTAATATCAGTCTGCGTCATAGGTTTAAATAGGTCATAAGGAAAAATTCATTTCTCCGTCATAGGGCAAAATTAATTGGACTATATTAGTGAATTACACAATCTAAATAAGAAACAAATATTCCATAATTTTAATAATTTTAATATTTTACGATATGGAGGAGTGTAAAATTCCAATTTTACTACCCATATTACCTCACCTAACCCTAATGACTTTTGCAATAAAATGTCTACTTACCTACGCAAAACAAACATGTCACGAAAATAGAGATCAAATAAATTAACTTCATATTTCAGTTTAAAACAAGGTCGACTATTAAAGCAACATTTTAAGCAAGATCGACTATGATGAAACACCCTGCATATTGCAGAAAAACTAAAAATGTCATCCTCACACTTCAGTCACAGACAACAATTTATTTGCCAACTAATCCACAACTCTACTTTCCCACGAAAATAGAAACTAGAAACGGTGCAAGTAGGAGTTATGCACAATATATATATATATATATAAATATATATATATAAATATACTTTTTTTATCCTATTCTATGAAGCAATGCAATGATCTGATAAATAGCTAGAATGAATCGCCACCGGATACTTGTGGCTAGATATCACTGATATGGTTAGACCACCACAGCGTAACCTTTGATTGTTTTGGCTGAGCTCCTTTTTTAGAGGTTTGTTTCTGCACGCCATCCTGTTCGTTCGTGCGTTCATATTTTTCTCACAGGACACGTTCGCTAGTGGAACTAATTTCTTGAGATGCGGCTTAATCGTAAAACAAAGCAGATAGATGCTTCTAAGAAGAGGTTGTCACTACTCTTCGTGGAGTTCCAACTTGCCGTCAGGAGTCTGATGCTCGATTGTTTGGTTGCAAATAATAATGTAAATTCGTTCGATAAATAATCAATATTTTAAGGAAGTTTTACTAAAAATTTTTATATTCAATGAAAAAATTTTAGGTATAGTGTAACGAATCAAATTGTATCATTTTTATGATTATAGTGCGCCCTGTGATAAACGATTGGTTAACAAAAATGTGACAGATCCAAAATGGTTGTGTTCTGGATATTACGGAATGATTTTTTTAGTGAGTGGTTGAAAATGGATAACCAAGGATTTTAAAACTGTATTTTTAATATGATTTTGATGTCTATGCCTTCTATGACAGCTGTATTCAGTTTCTTTGTCACATATAAAGCATTAAATAGGTTCAGGAAGCAATTGAGAGTTAAATTCATATTTGTCAAAACGTAAACGGTTCACATAAAATAAAAGTGCTCCTGCTGATAGTTTGATAGATCATCTTGTGTGTCCTTTTAAAAATGATTGTAACTTATTAGAAAATATTGTGTGTTGATTTCAAAAAATAACTTTTACAGTTTTTGGAACAAAAGGATTATGCTCGCTGGACATCATGGAATGGTTTTCACGCATTAATTAAAATAAACATAGCTTCATAGAGTAAAATATCAGCACTTTTAGTGAAATATTTTAGAAGAGAAATATTACATTTCCTCTACAAATTATTAGAATCATAAGGGAGATTTACTGAAAAATTTATATTCAATTAAGTTACTCTTAGTTACAGTTTAACAACTCCAGGCGACGAAATTATTTATACTTCTAGTTGAGTTATGTAGTTTATCAATTTAAAATTGCATGATCCTATATACTTTATTGCTTTTACAAATTATTGGTGAAAACATTTACTATGATTTCTGTTGTGTTATAGTGCTGTTCCTCTAAAATATTTTGTCCACGTGTAAAATGGCAATAAGGCAAAAAAATTCAAGAAGTGAAATTAGTATTTAGATTTTGAAAAATTATGAGATTTTTTTTATACAGAATAATATAATTTTGCATAATTTATCACTTAAAATGGTCAATTAATTCAAATTTCAGATTTTCTTTTACTATGCCTGATTTACTATGCCTAAGTTATATTTTTGTGTCCAAACCTAAATAAAATTTTGCATAAAATTATTTTTCCTTCGAGGTGTGCTGCATATTAACAATAAAGAATCATTTTTTGAGCGTTATAGTGATGCTTATAATCAAGAATTTAGTAATAATTGAAATCAAAGAAAAAATTAATTTTATTCATTCTATTTATTCTTTCTAAGACTAAAACTTGGAGTCTTTTAATAATGAATATAAGTGTCAGCCATGAGTTTTTGCCTCACCGTCCGTCTACGTTTTCCTGTATTTTTGCTGCATTCTGTTGCATAGTTTTCACTGTCGTAGGATGTGTGGGAAATTGGCTTACGATCGTAGCTCTGACGAGATGTAAGAGGCTGAGGAATGCAACAACAACATTCGTCGTGAGTTTGGCTGTTGCTGATTTTTTGTTCTGTGTCGTTTGTCTTCCCCTGACGGCCACCAGATATATCCACGAAGAGTGGATATTGGGAAATGAACTTTGCATTATGTTCCCTTTCTTCTTCTATGGGAACGTAGCTGCATCGTTGATGTCAATGACGGCTATTACTTTCAACAGGTACGTTGTCATTCGCATTCTTATTTTGAAAGTAGAATTAGAAATTTTTACCTCTTTACTTTCCTTAATAGCATAATAATAGATTTTTTTTTCTCAGAATTAAAATAGTCGAATTTTTTTTCAAAATTTAAATAGTTGAATCCTTCTTCAGAATTGAAATAATAGAATTTTTTTTTATTTTGAAAGTAGAATTAGAGATTTTTACCTTTTTACTTTCCTTAATAGCACAATAATAGATTTTTTTTCTCAGAATTAAAATAGTCGAATTTCTTTTCAAAATTTAAATAGTTGAATCCTTCTTCAGGATTGAAATAGCAGAATTTTTTTTTTTTCAGAAATGAAGTAGTAGATTTTTTTTCAGAATTAAAATAGTAGAATTTTTTTCAATTAAGTGGCACTAATATACCCCCAAAAATATATCAGACATATAATCTGCTATGTTTTTAATACATCAGACGATCATTATAAACTTCTTTTTTATAAATCAACTGCTTTTGAATCTATCTTTAGGCCTTTACGAAAACACCACTAAACTCTGAGGCTTGAAAGTTTGTCACCTTGTTTATAATCCGATCAAATTGTAGTTGTTAAATAACATTTTTTTTTTTTTTTTTTGAGAATTTTTGAGAATTTTATTTTAGTGGCGTTAAAATACTGATTCTCGAATTTTCATGAATTGAGATTTTATTTTAGTGGCGTTAAAATACTGATTCTCGAATTTTCATGAATTGAGATTTTTGACCATCTCTGACCAGCCAACTTTGACCATCTCTCAGCCATTCTTTCAACGATATCGGTGTTTATCTGGTACGATATCTCACGAACAAATTAAACTTATGAAACGAAATTTGGTACGATTGTATTAATTTATAAACGTAAGAAACCTATAGATTCCTATAGAGGACGATTCAAGGAAGGCCCTCAATTTTTCGAACACCCCTTTTTAGAAATTGAAAAAAAATAGAAAAAATGATATTAAAATTTGTTAAACAAATAAACACTTTATATATAATTTGTTACTTGAAAGCGAATGACTTTATAGAAGAGCAACATGCGTCGGTGTTGGAGTGTAAGTGTTTTTTTAATCTGAAATAAATAGAATCATAAAATAATCAAAATAAGTGGATTATTTGAAATGCTTTTAGACGGAGAAAAATTGAAACTTATCTTTAGACGCCGCTACAACCCATTCTCAAGATATTAAATGTTTTCTTTTTTCCCGGAAAGCATTCCATCTTTTCTAAATAATCATTTGATTTCTATAAAATTTTGTATATTTATGATAATCGGTAAGAATAATAAGCTTATTGAATTTCATCGATAACAGGTCGTAAAAAAGTTCTAAATTTTGCGGTTCCATAATTTTGAAATGTGCTCATTTGTTGAGAAGGTCATGTATAGGACATTTGTAAAACATTTGTAAGTATGTTACTGAAAGTTTCACAAGGAATCAGCTGTGGAGTAAGGGGAGTAAGATTCCTGATAGTAATGATAATCTATATAAATAAAATTGAAAATCTGTCTATCTGTCAGTCTGTTTGTCCCGTCATCACGGAAAAATGGCTGAACCGAATTTGATAAAATTTTGTGGGTAGCCTTGAAATAGCCCCTCCCCCTTAAATTTAATCCAAGTTTTGAGTTTCTAAGACCAGGAGTTGTCGAGATATTACCAGAAAATGAAACTTTTTCCTAAGAGTTCTACTCTCAAATTCCCTGGTTCCTCCAAACGAAAAGGTTGAAAATTGCTTGTTTAAAACGTGAAAATGAATTAAAATTTTATCTCTGAGTTTGGTAGCAGATTTTTGCTTTATATAGTCACTTTCTGAAATCATGAATTGTTAGAAAATATGAATTTAAATGGAAAATCTATTACCATGGTTTATTTTTCATAAGCTTTTACTCAACGATGAAAGTATTAAAAAATCAAAATGGTTAATTAATTTTCAGAATTTTATGGGGATATATCATGTTGCTCGGCAACGCAATTAAATTAAATGGGTTTGTTAATGTTTATTATTATTTATTCGATTTAACTAATAAATGAATGGATATAAAAGTATACTATCTTATAAATGAACGGTTCAATTTGTCTTTTAATTATATTAATTGCGGACTGCGTACATCACTTTCATTTATTTTGGCAAAGAGTTTTGGTTAGTTTGGCCAAGCTTATATACTGTGTTCAGCTAATGAACTCATATATTGTATTTAGCCAATGATAGCCGATTGTTGAAACTGAAAAAGAGTAGAACGGGTATATCTTATACAATTTTAGTGTTTTCATTTAGTATATACAAACTGGATCTGGATGTTTTATTCAGATCTGCAAATTCAGAGCTACGAATTGGGTGGAATATCTCTAACTTGATAACGTTTCTTTTTGCCAAATTGAAGGAAATATCGCCAATTGTTAAAAACGACGCAATTCAATGAAATTTATTTTGCTTTGTTAGAAGAAAGTACTGAAAAGATGTTTCGTTATAGAATTTGTTTGTCAGTTAAACCGTCCTACTTAGTAACACATTTAGCGAATTTTTAAAATGTCACCAAATTGATAAAAATGTTTGTAAATCCATAAAAATATCTTGATATTGATAAAATTGATCCAAATAAATGAAATTAATTGTGTTTTGTTATTATATGGTATCGTGATCATGTTTCGTCAATTTTTCGCTAAGTGGGGCTGTCAGTTCTGCAGTCCCACTTGGTGATAAATTTGCGATTTTTAAAATGTCGCTAAATTGACGAAAATATCGCCAAACCATCCATAGAGATAGCATTATTCAGACGATATTTTTTCCACCAATTTATTTGAAGCAAATGATATCATGTGGCTTAGCAACGGATTTAAATCCAATGTGTTTATATGGCAGACGATTTTTATTAAACCTATTCCGATTTAAATAATAAAGATATGTATATAAAATAAATTTCATTGATATTGCATTTTTGACTGGATTCTATCAATTACTGTCTTCAGGCTTAAACATTATTATTATTGAAATTTTCGGGGATTGTTGATTCAGGGATTATTGATATTTTCAAGTTATTATGTCATTGTTTTATTGCGGCAAAAATTATTGAAACTCATATATTGTACGTTGTACGAGAAATCTTCTACAAATGCACAGGTATATCTTCTAATCCACGAGAATATAAGTAGTACAGGTATATTGGCAAATATTTTGGCATCTATTGGCATATATTGGAATCAAGTACGGCCTTTTGGTCTGTAGATATCGGGGATCACTGATATTTTCAATTTAAAACGTCATCTGTTTATTTTGGAAAAGATTTTTGAGACTCATATTGTAATACGGGTAATCTTCTTATAACACTGGGACATATCTTCTAATCTACGATATAATTTTAGCATATAATTTCTTCCCATATAATTTAGCACTTTCATTTTGGCATATATTGGAATCAATTTCTGCCTTCAGATTTGAAGATTGCGGGTTTATTGAAATTTTCAATTTATACATATGTATAAATTGAAAATTTCAATAAACCCGCAGCGTTAAAATTGTATGACACCCGTACTACTTATATACATGAATATTAGAAGATATAACCTGTATTAGTAGATTACATATGTAATCTACTAATACAGGTTATATCTTCTAATATTCATGTATATAAGTTATACGGGTGTCATACAATTTTAACCCTTTTATATTGCATATATTGATTCATTTCCATATTTTTTGTAAATTTGCTTACAAAAGGCCTCGATGTTTTATTCTTCAGATCTGCCCGTGAAGTTAATTTTGTATAGCTAGAACAGATATTCTTAAACTTCATTTTAGGAGCATTACATTAAATATTTTAACAGAATATTTTGATTAAAAATGTCATTTAGTATACTATAGGAATTTGCACGTGATTGTGAATTTTAAGTTTCTTTATATTATATACTCTGTACGAAGAAAGGGTATGCCGCTAGTCTATATAAATAAAATTGAAAATCTGTCTATCTGTCTGTTTATCTATCTGTCTGTTTATCTGTCTGTCTGTTTATCTGTCTGTCTGTCTGTTTATCTGTCTGTCTGTTTATCTGTCAGTCTGTTTATCTGTCTGTCTGTCTGTTTATCTGTCTGTCTGTCTGTTTCTCTATCTGTCTTTCTGTCTGTCTGTCTGTATGCTTGTCTCATCATCACGGAAGGACGACTGAACCAAAATTGATGAAATTTTGTGAGTAACCTTGAAATAGCCCCACTTAAAATTTAGTCCATACTTCGAGTTTCTAAGACCAGGGGTTGTCGAGATATTAATTAACAAGAAAGATAAATCATACATAAAACATTGATTATAAAACACTTTCCAACTTCAATGCAATTTTATATAAACATCTCTAAAATGCAATATATTCCTCGGTAATATTTTTAAAATTATCATAATACTACAATAATTTATTATATTTGAAAACTTCAACGAAAACAAATGAACTTTATTCAAATGACGTCATTGAAATATAAATCGCCTCTATATAAAATCAGAATTTCATTCATAAACTTTTTTCCATTCATCACAATACTAGAATAATTTATTTTATTTAAAAACTTGTAATTTAACGCTATGCTTAAAACTTCACCGAAAAAATCATCTGTATATCTGTTGTTGTTGAGACCCAGACCATCCGATCTACCAGAAAGGTGTAAGGTAACTGTTTGGACGGTCGGGAAGAGCCACCCAATTTAGACCAGAACCTAGTGGGGGAGACATCCACAAGGACCTCTGATTCTCTGTGTAAAATCAATGAATGTTTCATTCATATCAGCTGTATTGCAGACTCCATGAGCTAAATAATTTTGTGTTAAAAAGATGCAGCAATTCTTATACAACTCATTCAACATCTTTTGGTGTTTATATTATCCATAAGTGAAAATTAGGCTTCGTTGTAGAAATAATCAAATTTGGATGAGCATTTAAACTCAAATATATTGTAATTGCGTTGTTTCAGTATGTAGATGCACAGAATTTAAGCAAAAATAAAGCGGTTTTAGGACGGATACAACAATAAAAATTTGAAAATTTTGAAAATTTCCTAAAACTTTCGAAGCAATTTGTGAATTTTAAATTCCCTTAAAAAATGTTTGAAAAATTAGGTCTCATATAGGATTCAAAGTATTTCATTTTTTCAACCCCGGGTTCAGTCCAAAACTAATTGGGTAATATTATTAATTTCTATTCCCATAGGTTCCACAGAACGTTTGAACAACATACTAAAATTTCATTTTGATAAAGTCATTTTTACGGTAGTTATCGCGCTAACGGACAGACTGACAGACAAACAGAATGAACAAAGTCATAAACACTTTTCAACTATGTTGTAAAGTGTTAAAAACAAACAATTAAATCTACCATAGAGATTGCATTATGCAGACGATATTTATTCCCCCAATTTATTAGAAGAAAATTATATCTTTGAGTTTCGTTGGAGTTTATTGTAAGAGTTTATTAGTCACTTTTTAAAATCGTACAAACAAAAATTGAAATGGAAACAATTATACCTTCCATAGAGATAGCATTATGCAGACGATATTATTTTCGCCAATTTATTTGAAGAAAATTATATCTCTAAGTTTGGTTGAAGTTTATTGCGTTTATTAGTCACTGTTAAAAATCGCAAGTTTGAAACATAAATTGAAATGGAAACTCTATCACTATGGTTTATTTTTCACAGGCTCTTACTCAACAATGAAATGTATTAAGAAATCAAAATGGTTATTTAATATCAATCAACATTTTATGAAAAGATTCTTTCTTATGTCATGTTGCTCAGCAACGCAATTAAATCAAATGTATTTGTTAATTTTTATTATTATTTTTTCGATTTGAATAATAAACAAGAAAGTTCAATCATGCTTAAAGCATTGATTATGAAACACTTTCCAACTTCAATGCAATTTTATTTAAACATGTCTAAAATGCAATACATTCCTCGGTAATATTTTAAAACTTATCACAATACTACATTAATTTATTATATTTGAAAACTTAAATCTTCATCGAAAAAATTAATTTCATTCAAATGATGGCATTGAAATATAAATTGCCTGGTTTAAACATCTCTAAAATGTGATACATTCCTCGGTAAAAATTTTAGAATTATCATAATACTACGATAATTTATTATAATTGAGAACTTCATCGACAACAACTGAAATTCATTCAAATGACGTCATAGAAAAAATAACACGCCTGGCTCTCTCTATAAAAGCAGCATTACATTCATAAATAATTTCCCATTCATGTCATTCATCACAATACTATAATACTTAATTTTATTTAAAAATTAAGACCATGGAGCTACAAGTAATTAAACTCTATGCGTAAAACTTCATCGAAGAAAATCGTCCTTCTCATTGTAAAATCAATGACTATTTCATTCATATCAGCTATGCAGACTCCATGAACTAAATGATTTTGTGTTAAAGAAATACAGCAATTCTAATACAACTCATTCTACATATTTTGCTGTTTACATTTTCTATAAGTGAAAAATAGACTTCGTTGCAGAAATAATCAAATTTGAATGATAATTTAAACTCAAATATATTGTAATTGCGTTGTTTCAGTATGTAGATGCACAGAATTTAAGCGAAAAATAAAGCGGTTTTAGGACGGATACTACACTCAATATGAATTAAAAAGAACTTTAAGAATCACGATTTTGACACAAGATGGATGCCATATATCGTTTTGAAGTGGGTCACGTAATCTTTTCATATCATGGTCACGTGGTCGCTTCATATAAGAGATGTAATTATTATTTTAATTTTTATTTAAAATACTACTGAATATATTTCGCTGAATTTTTTTTTATATATTTTATGGAACAATTTGAATATTACCTAAAATTTTCGAATCGATTTGTGAATTTTAAATCCGCTTAAAAAATTTTTAAAAAATTCGGTCCCATAGAACTCAATGTATTTCATTCTTTCAACCCGGTTCCAATCCTAAACTAATTGGGTGATATTATTCATATTTATTCCCATAGGTCCTACAGACCGTCTGAACAATATACTAAAATTTCATTTTGATTAAGTCATTTTTACGGCAGTTTTCGTGTTAACGAACAGACAGACAGACAGACAGAATGAATGAATGAACAAAGTCATAAACACTTTTCAACTTTGTTGTAAAGTGTTAATAAATGGATATAAAAGTATGTCTTATAAATGAACGGTTTTATTTTCCTTTTAATTATATTAATTACGGACTGAATACATCACTTTCATTTATTTTGGAAAATAGTTTTCAAACTTATATATTGTGCTTAGTCAATAAACTTATATATTGTGTTTATCTAATAAACTCATTTAGCCAATTGTTGAAAGAGAATAAAAGTAGAACGGATGTATCTTCTAATACAATTTTAGTGTTTTCATTTAGTATATACAAACGGGATCAGAATGTTTTATTCTTCAGATCTGCAAATTTATATCTACGAATTTGGCGGGATATCGCTAACTTGGCACCTTTTCTTGCCAAATTGACGGAAATGTCGCCAAATTGATAAAAACAACGCTGAATCAATGAAATTAATTTTGTTTTGTTAGAAGAGCGTACTGAAATGATGCTTCGGTAGCATTTGTCTGTCAGTCTAACCGTCCTACTTAGTAACACATTTAGCAAAATTTTAAAATGTCGCCAAATTGATAAAAATGTTTGTAAATCCATAAAAAATATCTTGAAATTGATAAAATTGCTCTAAATAAATTACATTAACTGTGTTTCGTTAGGGGATAGTATTGTGATGATATTTTATCAATTTATCCCCAAGTGGAACTCAGTTCTACAGTCCCAGTTGGCGATCAATTTGGCGATTTTTTTAAAATGTTGCTAAATTGACGAAAATGTCGCCAAAATTTCCATAGAGATATCATTAATCAGACGATATTTTTTCCGCCAATTTATTTCAAGAAAATGATATCATGTTGCTTTGCAGCGGATTTAAATCCAATGTGTTTATGCTGCAGGCGATTTTTATTAAACCTTTTCAGATTTAAATAATAAAAATATGTATATAAAATAAATTTCATTGATATTGCATTTTTGACTAGATAATATCAGTTACGGTCTTTAGATTTAAACATTATTATTATTGATATTTTCAAGTTATTGCGCTATTGTTTTATTTTGGCAAAAATTATTGAAACTCATATATTGTGTTGTTGTTTTAATCGACGAATCATGAATAATGAATCGACGAATCAACGAATCATGATTCATATATTGTACGTAGTATGGGTAATCTTCTACAAATGCAAGGGTATATCTTCTAATCTACGAGAATATCAGTAGTACATGTATATTGGCATATATTTTCACATATATTGGCATATATTGGAATCAATTACGGCCTTCTGGTCTAAATATTATTTGGATTATTGATATTTTTTCAATTTATTACGTCATCTGTTTTATTTTATCAAAGATTGAGACTAGTATACGGGTAATCTTCTACTAACACACGGACATATTTTTCAATTTGCGACAATATAAGTAGTACAGGTATAACTTCCCATACAATTTTAGGGCTTTCATTTTGGCATATATTGGAATCAATTACTGCCTTCAGGTTTAAAAATTACGGGTTTATTGATATTTTCAATTCATACATGTAATCTACTAATTCAGGGTATATCTTCTAATATTCGCAAATATAAGTTGTTAGGGTCCAGTACAATTTTAACGCTTTTATTTTGCATATATTGATTCAATTTCATACTTTTTGTAAATTAGTTTACAAACGGGGCCGGAATGTTTTATTCTTCAGATCTTTCGGTAATGATAATTTTGTATAGCGAGGACATATGTATACTCTTAAACTTCTTTTATGAGCATTGAATTAAATATTTTAACGGAATAATTTGATTGACAATGTCATTTAGTATACTATAGGAATTTGAGCATAATTGTGAATTTTAAGTTTTTTTATATTATATACTCCGTACGAAGAACTAGTATGCTGCTAGTATATATATATATATATATATATATATATATATATATATATATATATATATATATATATATATATATATATATATATATATATATATATATATATATATATATATATATATACAAAAATACAAAAATAACGCTTCGGCAGACGATAAGTAGCTGAATTTTTCAGAGATGAAGCTGGAATTTTTATGAACGCTTGTAATTGCGACTTTTATGACAAATAAACTATTATGATAGATAAATTTTTATGATAGATAGACTCTGTCGATATTATTAACAAAGTAGCTGAAAAAAATGAGCACAGGTTGCAGAATGTTTTACGGTGTATATTGAAAACTATCAATTATGGGCACTTTTGAAACCATTGTCCATTATTTAGAAGTGTCCGCTACGTAGAAAACGCGGTTATTTTAAAGCTGTTTTTGTAACGTGTATTAATATAATTAATATACAAGGGTATTTCCGGTATCTTTATCGATATTTAAGAAATAATTCTATCTGTGAGTTGTACATTTCGGTGGTTAAATAACATTTTATTTGATTTTTTTGTGTAAGTGTGTGAATTTTTATGCCAAGTATACCAATAGAGTTCAATTGAACACAATGTTTTCGATGTTGAGTTTTTCTATTGTCAAAGTTTGACTTCCACGGCAAATCATTTAATGTTTTTCTCTAGCCTATTTTCTATTTGGTTGAACTATATATGTTTTTGTTTACACCCAATGGTGTATTAAATGTATTCACTCCTTACAGGTGTCAGCTAATAGAGATTTCATTGAGATCAAAAATTCCCCTCGAATTTTGATGTATTTACACTTTCAGATATATCTGAATACGAAAAAACAATTTTTAAATTACATCTGTATGTCTTTTCTGTCTGTAAAAACGATCTTTTGAAAAGAAAAGTGAACGATTGAGAAGAAACTTAACACAGTGTTTTCAATTAATCTTCTGTAAATATAAGAGATCTGTTGTTTCCGGCTAAATTTTACAGATAGAAAGACCATCGATATTTCGAAGAAACTGAATAAATAATAGAAATATTATTTTTTAAAATAACATTAAATGAAATATTACTTTATATGCTTTCTTTTATTTATTAAAAGCGAATGACATTCTTTCAATGCCCCAATATACTTCTTTCAAGAGATATTGTACAACTCAAATTTAAAATCTATAAAAAATATAAATAAATATTGTTCTAATTATTAAAATATTCGATGATTCATATGTAATAGTATTAACCATAAATTGATTGAAGCCAGAAATAAGATGTTATCATGGACTATAATTGAATTATTATCAATTTTACTTTCAATTCAATGCTTTTGGTCAGAATTGAACAATATTGTAATAAAATGAGGTGAATTAATTTTTCAATTTGAAATTTTAAAAATATTGTTCTTTCTCCCTCCCTCCCTCTTTTCTCTCTCCCTCTCTCTCCTCTCCTCTTTTATCTCTATTTCTTTTCTCCTCTCTAACCCTTCTCTATCATATCTCCTCTCTAAGCCTTTCCCTATATTATTTCCTCCTAACCTTTATCTCTCTCTTTTCTCTTCTCTCACCTCTCTCTTTTCTCTTCTCTCACCTCTCCCTTTTCTCTTCTCTCACCTCTCTCTTTTCTCTTCTCTCACCTCTCTCTCTCTTTTCTCTTCTCTCACATCTCTCCTTTCCTCTTTTACCTCTCTCGTTCTTCTCTGATCTACTGACACTCTCTCTCTCTCTCTCTCTCTCTCTCTTATCTTTGCACATGTACATATATTGCTGGCGTATACGGATTATATATGCGGATTGCATGCGTGCGCTCAACGGGCGGCTATGCATCCGACAGCTAATCCAAGAAAGATATCGCAAGTTAAGAGCTTTAAGAAAGCAACCAGATTGGTTGCTGACAGCTAGTTCTTATATAAAAACATAAAAACAATATTATTTTCTTGAAAAAATGTATCAATATTATTATGTAAAGCCTACATTATTTTCTTGTCAGATATTCTTATTTGTAACCAATCTTCTTTCCTTGTCAAGGATACAACGATGTTCTTAAACCCCTATCACTGTTTTGAAAAGATCACTTCTTTTAAAAATCACAATATTCCTTTCTTCAAAAGATGGTATTATCATACAAAACCAATGTTCCATTTTTAAAAATTCTGTTAATATTCTTATACAAAATTATTTGTGTTTACTTAAAAAATAATTTATTGATATATTATTATCTGCAGCCATTATTATTTTCTCTTGCAAATTATGCATCTATATATTTTTATCTAAAATCACTCTTTTCAGGTTCTTCCTCATAAATTGCTATTCCCTTTATTCCTCGATATACAGCAAGTTGAACGTCGGCCTCATGATCTGTTTCTGCTGGTCTTTCAGCTACGTCATATTGATACCCACCATGGTTGGACAGTGGGGTTATTTCGGATATGATGAGGCCTCCTTCTCCTGCACCATTCTGAGAGGAATGGACGGCAGGTCCCCCAAAAAATTTCTTTTTGCTCTCGGATTTCTGATGCCTACTCTTACCATCATCCTCTGCTACTCGTGCATATTCTACAAAGTGAGTCTTTCTTTTGTCTTATAGAATTGTGAGATTTCTTTCTAAGCCATGATAGGTTTTTAAGTGCTTGTCTCGAAATCAAAAATTCGAATGTTCGAGCTTTTTGTTAAGAACTCGTGCCCCAACCGGGATTTAAACCATGAACTTCCACTTGAAAATTCGACTCTGTATATATAGTAATACATAATTATGAGGAACGGTCGAGTAGAATTGAAACATAGAACGGCATGTACTTTAAATATGTACTAGGTGTGATAAACTAGTAGTATGACGAGGTGTATAAATTAAGTAAAAAATTGCATCTTCACCTGCCCGCAACTCTGTCACCCATAAAATTCTCTTATACACCCAAACGCCACACACCTCACAGTCAATATTGTAAAATAAAATACGACCCCTCCCTCCTCTTAACAAGAGTGGGCCCCATAGGCACCGACTTGAAAAATTATTGGGGGTTCCGAAAATTTTAAATCGTTGACCCTTGCATTTTTCAAAAGATTTGTGGGGGGGGGGGGGGACACAGATTCCGGACAGTGGGAATAGGTTCGAACTCGGAACCTTTAGATTACTGATCTCGCGCTATGCAGTCAGGCCCAAAAGAATTCTTCAAGGCCGAGGAATAAACGGGGGTGTCCTCCGTAGCAGTGAGTGACGCAATACTGCAGCCCAGTCACAGATTTGAGTCTAATTTAAATTTTATTCAATCAAATTATTTGACACAATAAAGCGTCTGAAATGCTAAAAGAAAGCAAATTTGTGAAGTACAGAAAAATATTTTGTTTTCTAGATAATTATTTATTTCATTTATTTCGTCTTTGTAGGCGCAACATTATTATATACAATATACAAATACTCTGTGAATTTCCGACTCAATTATTTTTATAAAAATAACAAAAACTGTAAAATTTATTCTTAACTATTTTTACCAATGTTACAAATATCAGAAATATTCTCTTTAAATCAATTCCGAGTTAAAATCTTGTATTCAGAATACATTAAACAGTCTGAGGGGTAAATTTCTATACACCATGTATGCACCATGTATACACCGGCCGTCCAAACAGCTACTCAAGTCTTAGGACGAGTCGGACTGTCTGAGTCTTCAACGCCATGTATACAGGGTGTCTCAAAAAGATTGAAACGCGCTTTAATTCTTTTCCTGTTGGAGATAAGTGGGCAATGTAAATTGCAGAAATGTTGAAAGCAAGGTAGAAAATAAATCTACGTTAATGAAATGGTATTCCCATTATTTTTCAAAAAGTTACACTTTTTAAATTTTTATACGACCCCCTTAGACAAATTTGGCCAATCAGAAAATTTTTCTTTTTAATGCAACAAGATCATTAAAAAAACCGTTGTATCTTTAAAATCAACTGAATTATGATAAAGGAAAAAATCGCACTTATGCCACTTTTCCGTGCCATTTGAAAGGCTGTTTCATCAGAGAAAATAGGGATCATAAACAAATTGACGACGAAGATTATTTAGATAGTACTTAAATGTACTTAATAATTGAGAAAGTACTTAGTTATTGAAAAGCACTTAAGAATCCGTGATTGCATCGTGAGCCTATGCGGAATTCGCAAAAATGTCTCCTATGTATTATCATCCAGTTTTATCTTTTTTGTGATATGTCACAAATTTACATTTCTAATTTGATATAGGGCCCTCATTCACAATGTTCAATTTTCAATTAAATATAACTCCCTCAATTTTAAAGTTACAGATATGAGGGTTCTTTTAATGAGCTTGTTGCATTAAAAATAAAAATTCTCTGATTAACCAATTTGTCTAAGGGGTCGTATAAAAATTTAAAAAGTGTAACTTTTTGAAAATTAATGGGAGGACTATTTCATTAACATAGTCTTATTTCATACCTTACTTTCAACATGTTTGCAATTTACATTGCATACTTATCTCCAACAGGTAAAGAATTAAAGCGCGTTTAAATCTTTTTAGGACAACCTGTATATAGTAAATAGGGAATGAATAATGAAAAACTTGAAGAATCAATTACAAAAAACGAAATGTATGCATATATGCGTATGAGTACATTTTCCCCACTAAATACGCACAAAAATAGTAGGGGTTCGAGGAATCCACAACAAAATTATTGGGGGTTCAAAAAGGGTCTCGAACCCACAAAGTCGGCGCCGCTAGCAGACCCTACATTCTTCACCTTCACATCTGAAGTTAAACTTCAGATTTGCATAACTCCTTTGCAGCTTTGCCCAAAAACTTCTTGCTCTAAAATATTACCCAAAAATAAAAATTTGGGAAAAAGTTCTTTCATTGATAAGAAAAAAAAGAGGTCTGGAATTATCGTCTGCCATATTAAAAACAGCAGACGACATTTCTGATATATTTTTGATGGTATATTAGCGCCACCTAACGGGGAAAAATTCTATTTCAATTTTTCAGTACATTATATAGTTTTAAAATTGGATGCGCACGACATTTCTCTCGTATTTAAGTTTTGAAACATAAACTTTCCTCAAAATAAAGAAACTGCTTTTTAATCAAGAAGTTTACTTTATTATGGTTGAATCAATAATATTTCAGAGCATATATTTCTTCCCGTTGAAAAGAGCCCTTTTTCTGATTCGGCTCGAGCCCGCTCCATGGTTTTACATCACTAGTGTCCAAACCGCCCCGAGACAGCTGATGACATCTGAAATCATAATCTTGACAACAGTGGGGTTTAAGGTTTTCGTCACTCGTCCGAAGATATGGTTCACTGCTCCAGCAGAGGATGCTTTAACGTGTTTTATCAGCTGAAGTCCAGAGAGCGAAATTCCTGTAATGCTTTAGTGAATTAATTACTTGCATCCTTAATGATTAGTTGAGTAATCCGAGAAATTTGGATGTCTGCATTTAAGGTTGTGTAGATAAAATACGTATTCTACATTTGACGTGTTGTTGTTGATTGTTGAGATCCAGACCGTCCGACCTACCAGAAAGGTGTAAGGTAACTGTTTGGACGGCCGGGAAGTGCCACCCAATTTAGACCGGAACTCAGTGGGGGAGGCATCCACAGGGACCGTACCCTCCTTCCCCTACCACCAACCGCTCGGAAGGACTTACGGACGCACATGTTTAACGCAATTGTACTCCGCATGAACACAGAGGCAGTTGTGGCAGCGTGCAAATCCAGCGCGCAAACCACCGGGCTACCGCGCCCGAAATGTGCCAACAGCACACGGTGTTCCCAGGTGGTTACCCACCCAAGTACTAACCGCGCCCGATGCTGCTTGACTTCGGTGATCTAACGAGAACCGGTGTTTTCAGCACGGTACGGCCGTTGGCTCTACATTTGACGTGTAGAAGGCCCAGACCACACGACCAACCCACATGACCTACATTTGACGTGTTGAAGACCCAGACCGACCGACTCGTCAACAAGGACATGAGCAGCAATTTGGTCGGCCGGACTACATTTGACGTGTGTAATATCTGGATTTCTATTGACATATTCTACATCGTAGGCAACGTCAGGTTTTCTACGTATTCTACGCATAGAAAATATAATCAATCATTTTCTTCATTTTATTGACACTTTACAACATAGTTGAAAAGTGTTTATGACTTTGTTCATTCTGTCTGGTCTGTCTGACTGTCTGTCTGTCTGTCAGTTAGCACGATAACTACCGTAAAAATGATTTAATCAAAATGAAATTTTAGTATGTTGTTCAGACGGTCTGTGGCACCTATGGAAATATAAATGAATAATATCACCCAATTAGTTTTGGATTGAACCCGGGTTGAAAAAATGAAATACATTGAATCCTATGGGACCTAATTTTTCAAACATTTTTTAAACGAATTCAAAATTCACAAATTCCTTCGAAAGTTTTATGAAATATTCAAATTATCCCATAAAATATGTAAAAAAATTTCAGCAAAATGTATTCAGTAGTTTTTTAAATAAAAATTAAAATAATAATTACACCCTTTATATGGAGAGATAACGTGACCATTATATGAAGAGATCACGTGACCCACTTCAAAATAAAATATGACATCCATCTTGTATCAAAATCGTGATTTTCAAAGTTCTTTTTAGTTCATATTGAGTGTTGTATCCGTCCTAAAACCGCTTTATTTTTGCTTAAATTCTGTGCATCAATGTTCTGAAACAATTCAATTACAATATATTTGAGTTTAAATGATCCTCAAACTTTGATTATTTCTACAACGTAGTCTAATTTTCACTTATGGAAAATGCAAATATCAAAAGATGTATAATGAGTTGTATAAGAAATGCTGCATTTCTTTAACGCAAAATTATTTAGCTCATGGAGTATGCAATATATCTGATATGAATGAAACATTCATTGACATAGACGCAAACGATTTTTTTCGATGAAGTTTTAAGTATAAAGTTAAATTACTTGTTCCTCCATGGTTTTAAATTTTTAAATAAAATAAACTATTATAGTATCGTGATGAATGAAAGGAATTTAAAAAAATTATGAATGAAATGCTGCTTTTATATAGAGGTGATTTATCTTTCGATGACGTCATTTGAATAAAGTTCAATTGTTTTCGATGAAGTTTTCAAATATAATAAATTATTGTAGTATCATGATAATTTTAAAAATATTACTGAGGAATATATCACATTTTAGAGATGTTTAAACCAGGCAATTTATATTTCAATGCCATCATTTGAATGAAGTTCATTTTTTCGATGAAGATTTAAGTTTTCAAATATAATAAATTAATGTAGTATTGTGATAATTTTGAAAATATTACCGAGGAATGTACCTCATTTTAGAGATGTTTATATAAAATTGCATTGAATTTGGAAAGTGTTTCATAATCAATGTTTTAAGCATGATTGATCTTTCTTGTTTAAGTAATATATTTAAATTTTAAAGGATACATGATGTAATATATTTTCACAGTTTAAGATGAAAATACTAACATTACCTGTTTATACCTTTATTAACACTTTACAACAAAGTTGAAAAGTGTTTATGACTTTGTTCATTCTGTCTGTCTGTCTGTCTGTCTGTCTGTCTGTCTGTCTGTCTGTCTGTCCGTTAGCACGATAACTGCCGTAAAAATGAGTTTATCAAAATGAAATTTTAGTATGTTGTTCAGACGGTCTGTAGGACCTATGGGAATATAAATAAATAATATCACCCAATTAGTTTTTTATTGAACCCGGGTTGAAAAAATGAAATACATTGAACCCTATGGGACCTAATTTTTCAAACATTTTTTAAGTAAATTTAAAATTCACGAATTGCTTCGAAATTTTTAGGAAATATTCACATTATCCCATAGAATATATAAAAAAAAATTCAGTAAAATATGTTAAGTAGTTTTTTAATTAAAAAAATTATTTAATATAGGGAAAAAAACAAATTCAATTAAATTCTGACTTTGGGATATCTTCCAGAAAGAAAAGAGACAGATATTATATAATAAATATCTCTCCATTTGTTTAAACGTTTTGCATATGGGAGTGGCTTCATATTTTAAGATAAATTTGGTAGATAACAATTTTTCATTTTTTTTAAATTTTATATAACTCTTCATGATAAATTTAATTGATGGCATTTTAAATGCACTTTCCTACGTCCTAGAGAGTTAAAATTTGGTACACAGCTTAAATTTGTTGAACATTTTATTCGACAAAAATTTGATGGATCTTTAAATATAGATTATACATTTTTTTCGAAATGACCTGAAAATAATCCCCGTTCACTTCTATAAATCATTGGTGTAATATTGTTAAAAATTCTGATGTGGACAGCACATGTCTTTCCCTGCAGACTCATATTCGTTCTCTTTATTTATTCAATGATAATTTGAGTTTATCTGCACAACATAAGTATTTTAAATGACATTGAATTTACACGTTAAACTTAAATTTGGTTCTCATTTGATAGCTGGACTTATTGTCAAAGGTGGCGTAGCGAAAACGCGAAAAAACTAGAATATCTCAAGAACGGCTAGTCCTAGAGTAATGGGGTTAGTCTTATTCTTTTTGTTGTCAAAAATCACATATAAAATAGGAATTTAATTGATATAATTGAGCACACGTAGTCTTTTATTTTTATATATAACGATTTTTGCTGGCCATTTCGCAAAAATAGCCCGTTCCTTTTTCCCGAATCGTAGTAGAATAACCTACAAATGATTTATATACAAAATTTTGTTAAATTTGGTATATAAATCACTTGTAGGTTATTGAAATATTATACTCTAAATTTTGTTAAATCTGGTTCATTAGTTTTTAGCTAGAGTGGATAAAGGCAATTTCTGCGGCCATTTCGCAAAGAAGGCAGATTCTTTTATTACGAATCGTACTATAATCTAATGAACATCAGGATTTCCCACAAAAAACATACCTACCAAATTGTATGAAATTCGGTCCATTAGTTTTTCAATTAGAGTGGATGTAATATCCACACAGACACACAGAAACATACACAGATACACCCTTACACACACAGACGTCTTCCTAAAAGTAGTTTTTTCGTGTTCTAGAAGTCCCAAAACGTGTAGATACTTTGAAAATTCGAGTTCCGATCCTCGGCACGATTCCAATACTTTGAGTACATACACATACACATATATATTATCTGTGTATTATCTGTGTATCTAAATTCCGTGCCTATGCAATTTCAATAGTTGTGATTTTAAATGATCCCTAAACTTTTATTATTTCTTCAAGGAAGCCTAATTTTAACATATGCAGAATGCAAATATCTCAAGCGATTGTAAGATGAATTACATAAGAATTGCTGAATTTTTTTCACACAAAATTATTTAGCTCTGGAGTCTGGAATACAAGTTATATGAATGAAATATTCATTGATTTTGCATAAAGAATCAGATGATTTATATTTCGATACAGTTTTAAATATTTAAGTATAATAAATTACTGTAGTTCTGTGATAATGTAAAAGATATTACCACTGAATGAATCACATTTTAGAAATTTTTAAATGAAATTACATTTCAGTTGGAAAGTGTTTCATAATCAATGCTTATGCATGATTGATCTTTCTTGTTATAATTAAATACGTATATTCTCACAGTGACTAATAATGCTAATACTTAGATTCAAATCTATAGCTTTTATATATCCATGAAAAAGCTAGCATCTAACAAACAAATCCAAGTTTTGAGGTATGAGAATATAAGTTCAAATTTAGTACAATTTGGGTGCATAAATATTATTCTAAAATTACCATTAATAAGACAAAATAAATATTAATAACTAATTCCGATATTAACATGAAATGTTAGACTCCATATCTGCAATTTACAGAGGAAAAATATCATTCCATGAAAAAGTGCAAAACTTTTATAATTTGAATGCTTTAAACTTCAAATATAAGCAGTAGGGCAAATGTTAGGATGTTTTGTTTTTATTGCATTGTTTACTGCATTTAATACTGTAGTATTTACTGTGTGTTTTAGTTTTCAGTTGCTATTCAGCAACTAGTAAAATTGTTTCAAAAATTATTCAGTTCAAATTTGGTACAATTTGGGTGCATAAATATTATTCTAACATTACCATTTATAAAACAAAATAAATATTAATTACTAATTCCAATATTACCATGAAATATTAGACTCCATATCTACAATTTACAGAGGAAAAATATCATTCCATGAAAAAGTTCAAAACTTTTATAATTTGAATGCTTTAAACTTCAGATATAAGCAGTAGGACAAATGTTAGGATGTTTTATTTTTATTGCATTGTTTACTGCATTTAATACTGTAGTATTTACTGTGTATTTTAGTTTTCAGTTGCTAAGCAACAACTAGTAAAATTGTTTCAAAAATTATTCAAGAACAGATAATATTTTAAATATTTTGTTTTTAAATAAGATTTTAATAAAAGTTAATTTTAACACTTTTGCTAAATACATGTAAGTTTACTAAAGAACTTTATAATTTCACATAAAACTTAACATGTTATATGCACAGCACAGTTATGGAACATTCCATAAACATCAATTCATTTGCACGTAACAGATCTTTACACTTATTTATTGCAGTAGTATAGTAGATTAGTAAACTATAAAAAAATTACAACTATTTTCATATATGTTGTTTCGAAATATATAATTTGCGGAAGTAAACCATGTTGAATAATAAAAAATCTGATGTGGGCAACATATGACTTTCCATATACAATGCAATAAATTTACTCATTTTACAGTTAAAAATAAATGTATAAGATCCACGTTACACTGTTTTATCGCTGAATTGTAAATTTACCGATTTTCTAGATGACAACCTGTTAAACTATTTCAAAATATCCAATTAACTTATATTTCAAGCAACTCTAAATAAACAATTATCAATATTGGTAGCATCCTCAATATGCGACATAGTTCATATATTAAAATATTTTAATAACTAATACATCAATAAGTCGTCATTTTCATTAATTTAGCGTCATTTTCATTAATTTAACGTCATTTTTGCAATTTTGACGATAGTTTTGTCAATCTGGGGCTAAATATCGCCAAGTTCGCGACACTTTGCTAAATTATTCCCCAGATTTGCAAAATGCATCTCCAAATGTTACAAACAAACGGAGAGAAGAGCATTTCTTATACTATACTAGAAGGTATGCCTGTGATATGACGAAAATCAGAATTTGGAAAACATTACTTCGCATTTGGCGCCATTTTCATCAATTTGCTGACATCTCTGTTACTTTGACAGCATATAAAATAGTCACCAAGTTGGCGACGTCCCACTAAATTTCTCGCCAAGCGTCACGTACGGACAGACGGAGACTTGAGTTATTCTTATAGTCTACTCTTGCCTTCTTTCCAAGATATAGTGAATTTATATTAAACTTTCATCAATTAGTCGTCATTTCCATTGATTTAGCGTCATTTTTATCAATTTGGCGATATTTTCGTTAATTTGGCAACATTTAAAAAGTCGCCAAGCTGGCGATATTCTACCAAAATCTTTCTATGTATTATTGACGGAGAAATAAGTTATTCTTATAGCAGATAAATGGTTATTAGCGTCAAAATACAAAAGTATTAACCAACAATTTTGTCTATTAAATGCAATTTGTCAATTAATTCTTAACTATTATCTAGAATAAAATAATTAGATTGGGAATATCAAAGGCTATCATTTAGTTCTTTCAGATAAATTTGATGGAATTCTTATGAATATATATATATATATATATATATATATATATATATTAATTTCTTATATTTCTTTGTATTTTGTAGAAAATTTTGGAATAATGTATTGTGAGTTACAACATACATTCTAACTTTGGATTTACTAATTTATATTTATATATATATATATATATGTATATATATATATATAATTTTTATCTCATTATTATCCCAATCTTTTTATATGGTGATATTAATATTACTTGAATTTTTATTATTACATTTTTCTAATATTTATCCATGTACTTGTCAGATACATTATGCGCGTATTGCATGTTGGTTATTTTGTTTTCCGTCAAGTTGTTTACAAATTTTTCGTGGTAACATCCTACTTTTATTAGTAAGAACTGAATTACACTAAAGTTAGCTGCATTTGCGCTGAATTGTTCAGTGTCGTGTCCAGGTTTAACCTGCAAATTGATTCTCGTCGTACCACAATCCGGAGAGAACGTGGAAAGCGTTTTCACCCGGGAAACATCACGGAGAGACATTGTTTTTCGTTTTGGACGACCTCACAGACCTCCACATCTCTGATACGAGATCGGTTACCGGTCAAAGATACAGAGACGAAGTTCTTGAGTCTGCCGATCGTTGTTTCGAGGTTCTGTTTGTCCTGATTTCATATTCGTGGATGATAACGCGCCTCCTGACCATGCAGCCTTGGTCGACGACATCCTTCAAACTGAAGATATCCAGCACATGTAGTGGTCTGCCAGATCTCCTGATCTGAATCCAATAGAGCATGTGTGGGATATGCTCGGGATATATCTTATAACAATCCGCTACCCACCAAGCTCCGTTGCGAGAATGAAAACTGCTCTCCATGAGGTTTGGAACTCTTTGAGCACACAACTCATCCAAACACTCATCGAAAGTATGGGAAATCTTTGTGCAGCATGCGTGGCTACCCGAGATTTCCGCACACCGTATTAAACTGCAGCATCACATTACTTTAATAATTCTGTTTCACTGAGGTTGACCCTTGTATTGTGATCCTTTTCCTTTCAACCCTTTTCTTTGGATAATAAAAGTCGTTATTATCCTTGTTTTGCATTGTTTTCTTCTTCTATAACCCTACTACACCGCGTTTTCTTCCCTTCCAATGTAGATTTCCGGAAATTTTCACATAAACTGCAACTATGCTTAACTTTTGGACATTAGTGTGTGTATATATATATATATATATATATATATATATATATATATATATATATATATATATATATATATATATATATATATATATATATATATATATATATATATATATAATATATATATATATATATAATATGAAAAAATGAAATTGCAAATGGAATAATACTATTAAAAGTTGTGTGTTTACGGGGTTGTAGAGAGGTCAAGGGGGATTGCGACCCCTTTTCCTGGTTTAAGCATGCTTTTAATCCCAGGAAACACTCCCAGAAACCACTACACGCCCGAAACAACAATCAACAGTATCCCTCACAGCAAAGATCGTCACATATGTGACAGTGACGTTGTAGTCACGTGACACCTAGGTCACAATGTGACATAATATTTGTGACTTCTATGCGACGTTACGTATTAGTAACTTTGTAACTTCATTGTGACTATATTCTGTGACGTTTACAGAATTTAATTAACACGTAACAATGTGACGACATTACAATGGCAATTACAATGTGACGTCACAAACAAGTTAATATGTGACGTCACAAACGACCATGAAAATGACCAAAATGACTTCGCTGTGACCTCCATATGACATTGCCGAGACGTACTGCAACGTCCTGTGACGTCCCAAAGTCACAGTGTGACGTAAATCTTCCGTCACTGTGAAAAAAAATGCTGTTAGGGTATGCCAGGGGAAAAAACGGAATCCCGAAATGAAGACCTTAAAGTCACAAGAGCATATAAAAGCATATAAAATGAAACAAGTATGATTAAAATATATATTCTAACCATGTATAAAGTTTAAAAAGGGTGTTCGTAGATGCGCTACGTCGTTAGAAGTCCATATGGACTTCTAACGACGTAGCGCATCTACGAACATCCTTTTTAAACTTTATACATGGTTAGAATATATATTTTAATCATACTTGTTTCATTTTAAACTTTATACATGGTTAGAATATATATTTTAATCATATTTGTTTCATTTTATATGCTTTTATATGTTCTTGTGACTTTAAGGTCTTCCGTTTCGGGATTCCGTTTTTTCCCCTGGCATACTGTTGATTGTTGTTTCGGGCGTGTAGTGGTTTCTGGGAGTGTTTCCTGGGATTAAAAGCATGCTTAAACCAGGAAAAGGGGTCGCAATCCCCCTTGACCTCTCTACAACCCCGTAAACACACAACTTCTAATTGTATTATTCCATTTTCAATTTCATTTTTTCATATTGTACTTTGAGGCTTAGATAGTGCAGCAAATGCGCCTTACTATTCCTTGGATTTTATATTATATTTCATTTAGATTGCACTTGAGGAATATATATATATATATATATATATATATATATATATATATGTATATATATATATATATATATATATATATATATATATGTATATATATATATATATATATATATATATATGTATGTATATATATTCTATACGATGTTATCAAATGCGTAAAATTACCAATGGAAGGCAAAATATATTAAAACGACAAAATGGATTTAATTTCAAATAAGTATCGATGTCAGTTGTGCAATTGAACTCATTTTAGTAGATTATGAAAAAGAAAATAAATTTGAGTCTGTAAGAAAAGTCATATATGCTGCCCACTTTTGTCAGATTTTTTCTTTTAAAAACTAGATTTCTAAGTCTACCTTTATTGAAAGAAACTTGATAAGCTAAAAAAAATAATAACAAGAACGATCAATCATGCTTAAAGCATTGATTATGAAACACTTTCCAAATTCAATGCAATTTTATTTAAACATGTATAAAATGCAATACATTCCTCGGTAATATTTTAAAACTTATCACAATACTACATTAATTTATTATATTTGAAAACTTAAACCTTCATCGAAAAAAATGAACTTCATTCAAATGACAGCATTTAAATATAAATTGCCTGGTGTAAACATCTCTAAAATGTGATACATTCCTCGGAAATAATTTTAGAATTATCATAATACTACGATAATTTATTATATTTGAAAACTTCATCGAAAACAACTGAAATTCATTCAAATGACGTCATAGAAAATATAACACGCCTGGCTCTCTCTATAAAAGCAGCATTTCATTCATAAATAATTTCCCATTCATGACATTCATCACAATACTATAATAATTTATTTTATTTAATAATTAAGACCATGGAGCTACAAGTAATTAAACTCTATGCGTAAAACTTCATCGAAAAAAATCGTCCTTCTCTTTATAAAATCAATGAATATTTCATTCATATCAGCTACGGAGACTCCATGAACTAAATTATTTTGTGTTAAAGAAATACAGCAATTCTAATACAACTAATTCTACATATTTTGCTGTTTACATTTTACATAGGTGAAAAATAAGCTTTGTTGTAGAAATAATCGAATTTAGATGAGCATTTAAACTCAAATATATTGTAATTGCGTTGTTTCAGTATGCAGATGTAATTCAGTATTGAATTTAAACAAAAATAAAGTGGTTTTAGGACGGATACAACACTCAATATGAATTAAAAAGAACTTTAAAACGCACGATTTTGAGGCAAGATGGATGTCCAATATCATTTTGAATTGGGTCATGGGATCTTTTCATATCATGGTCACGTGATCGCTTCATATAAGAGATGTAATTATTATTTTCATTTTTATTTAAAAAACTACTGAATATATTTAGCTGAATTTTATTTTATATATTTTATGGGACAATTTGAATATTACCTAAAATTTTCGAAGCAATTTGTGAATTTTAAATCCGCTTAAAAAATGTATGAAAAATTAGGTCCCATAGGGCTCAATGTATTTCATTTTTTCAACCCGGGTTCAATCCAAAACTAATTGGGTGATATTATTCATTTATATTCCCATAGGTCCTACAGACCCTCTGAACAACATACTAAAATTTCATTTTGATTAAATCATTTTTACGGCAGTTATCGTGCTAACGGACAGACAGACAGACAGACAGACAGACAGAATGAACAAAGTCATAAACACTTTTCAACTTTGTTGCAAAGTGTTAATAAAAGACAATACATTGAGCGCGGAAGATGGGCCCCCAGCATTTTCCTACTTTGCTAAACGGCTCTGTAAACAATAAGTATGGATACTTTACATACGCTTACCCATAAATCGCAATGACTTTGAAAAGGCTTGGAAGAAGTGTCGAAGGAACTCGGACAAGCCTCTATGTTGGCCAACCATAATGATTGATAACCACGGATTGGGACGGATGAATGATTTCGAAACTTTAGGTTTAAAGAACCGTGTCCAGGCTGACAGAAGGGATGCAATTATCTCATAACTCTTCAAAGCAAAACTATATCTAAATGATATTATCTGTACCATCTCTGTAAAGAAGATTTCTTCCGCATTTCTCTGCTATGTGTAGCACCAATGCCTGAGGCATTTCGGCGTCGTCTTAGTCTATAGTTGTGTGTGTGTGTGAATAAGTTTTGGGGATTTAAAACGCGAATTCTGGTAAGTAATGGTGGGAAAAAAATAAGAGATACGGATCTTAAGAAGAAATTTATGTGCACATGAGAATTTAAAAAATAATAACAGAATTTTAATTATTTGCTATTAACCAGAAACACTTCTCGATACATGGACCATTTTGCTTCAAAAGAACAAAATGTTATGATATCTGAAAAAAAAATGCCAAACTTACATGCGTAACGGTATCTCAAGCGGCAGAAAGAAAGCAATAATGAAAAAGTCTGTTGATAAAGGGTAGACTGAGATTATAAATTCAAAGTACTAGCTTTCTCAATCTTGTAGATAGATATATACTTCATATTAGATATATAATGATATTCCATGGTGTTCCAAAATCGTGATTTCGGAGTAGAAGTCAGTGAATTAGGAATTTATTTAACTGGGACTTTTTTTTTCATTTTATTTTGTTAGATGGTTGAGAAGTATGCAGATAGAGAAGGAGAGACGTAGTTTTGGTGAACGTTTTTGCTCCGTTCTTTTAGCATAGCATAGCGCTGGAATGGTCGAAGCATACAGATTCGCAAGCCAGGGAGCTATGGAAACGCAGTCGATTGTATTGTTAAGAAAAGCATAATATATTTTCGTTTTATTTGAATCAGAATAGAACGAAAATCAAGGTTTTACTACCCGAAAAAGGATTTTACTTTCGAAAATGTCCTCAGACTTGAAATCTGATTTTATCAGGCCGGGCCAGGTAAAAGTTTATAATTTCGACACTTCATACCTCTCATTTTAACTTTATCTATTATCTTCACATTTAGGTGCGAAGCAGTGCAGTCAAGGTTCTCTCACACGAGGTTGCATCCTCCAAAAGGTTGTCTAGAATTCTGCCTAGGAAGAGGGAGGATCTTCGAGTTACGTGCACAATGCTGACTTGTTTCTGTACGTTCCAAATCTGTTTTCTTCCTCTGATGGTCGTAAACGTCTTCGAAGAAGATATCAGGTACGATAACTTTTACCAGCGATATTTTTATTTAGAACAGAGTGATAAAAAATAAAAACAAATACTCGGTAAACCAAGGATTTACGACTAGACTAGCCTCCGACTAGACTAGACTATCCTCCGGCCACTCAAACGGCTCCTGTAAATCCTCGAGTCAGTCGAGTGGTCTGGATTTTCGACTAGACTAGCCTAAGACGTGTCCTAAAACCGAAGGCATAGATCAGATCTTCCCATAGGCACCATAGATGTATCCTTCAATGGTAGACTCCTGTAATAGGGAAGGTGTAAACATCTAGTCTTCTTTCTTAGTCATTCATTCTTTTATGAGCTGGTTCCGTTTTCGAGAGAATGAATCTAACTTAGCCTACTTATGCGTGGCCACATGATCATCTCCATCATGCTACAGAGCTTGAATACGATGACTCTTTATAAGATAGGTCTATAGTCAAATATCGAGGACAGTCCGCGTGGATGGCTTTTGTTATTATAAAATAAATTCATGTATAATTTTAAAAATGGGTACGTAAAAAGTAATTGTAAATAGACTAAATGGCCGGTGATGCAGTTAGGTTTGTTGGATTGTTTTAATATGTTGTGTTCTATGTGTGTTTTATTTTCGTTGTATGTTGTGTATGAGAGGAAGGACGGGCCTATGAATCCAAATAAGGATGGCCTGGGGAAATTCGCGACTTCACTTAATCATCCTTTACCATATTTGGACACATGGACATAGACAGAGTCTTGAAAAAGGGCAAAGGGCAAAGGTCGATGATTGAATGAAAGAATTTACAGTACTAGATATCGTTCAGACAATATGAACCCAATTCAGACTTAATTGTTCAGCCAAAAGAGAGGAGGAATTTGTTACCTCCGAGCACTCTGATTAAGCCTCTCTTGAATTATGCCTTCGTGGTCAGCAAGAATTAGACGATGAGATGACAATGATCAAGTTTTCAACGTTCCTTTACAAAAAGAATTCTAGAATATTTTTCTGGTTAAAATTTAAAAATATTTTCTTACATCCAGTAGTAATGCAGGGCAGAAATTTTAAAAAGTTGTGCAATCTTTGTCTTCTTATCAACTGTCTCTTGCTGACAAATACAATGCTGGAAACCTCACTTCAAACGTAGCTAAGAATGACCAAGTGAGCACTTTTTGCTTGCACTTTGCTTGCTTTACCAAGATATAAGAAAATATTGCTGCACTGTTATCCTGAGCATCTAGTTTTTAGTCGACGGTGGGAGTAACTAAAACAATTCCCTGCACTGTTGCTTGTTGACAGAAAATAAATGAAAACTGTGAGACCAGAAATAGATCTCACACGTTAGGGAGACAGTTTTATGCCAATTATTTATTGATTTGAAACTTCGGCAATACCTCCAGTCTGAATGACGCCAAGGTTTACGACATGTGAACCCAGAGGTCAGAAAACCATAAATTTAGGGGTGTCAAGACAGAAGAGGGATCGAACCCATAAAAAAATGTGAAGTAACACGACATTGGATGGAAAGGCTATCCAATGGAGAAAGGTGCTTATTGCGTCACATGAATGCTGCAAATCATAGAAAAGGGGGAGTAACATCCCTGAGGAAAAAGGGCCACAGCCTGTGACTTAAGAACGACACTTGTTCTCAGAGAGATACTCGTGCGACATTATGAAAGAACGACAATACAATAGATGCAGAGTGTTCCGTAGATGTTCCAAAATAGTGACTAGATCTGTTGATGTGTGCAGTGCAAATCAGACGTACGACACGGAGCCAAACACCCTGACTTATGGCCGGTACAAGTTACTGATGTAAGCATTATGGTCTATGTTCAAAACAGACTTGAAGGTATGCGCTCATTGAAAAAGATATCTAGGTCTAAACATATTTTAGGCAATTTAAGTGATCTCACATGTTCCCGCCGCCAAGATAATATAATTAATTGTGTAATGAATTTAATAAGTATTTTATGTTATTAATAAATGTTTTATTGTTAAAATTAAAGTGGTGTAATCCATTTAGTACTATATTAATTAATAATTCTTTTACAGAACTCCCGCGAAAGTTAAATAATTGGAGGGTTTTATATAGCGGCACAACAAAGCAGTGTACAATAATAATAAGTCCACTATGTACGAATTTACGACCATGTATATTAAGTTTAATTTAACAAAATTATTATGTTAAATAATAATAGTATTCTTTATATTTTATTGTGTTCCCACAAAAACCTCCACCAGAAAATTTCTAGAATATTTTCTTAAACGTTGTTCTGTGCGACTGTTCATATTGTCACCTTCTCCTTGCTGACGATCAACAAAAATCGATGAATAGGTAAATAATAGTTTAAGAGTAATGAAGGAATCACCATGTGAGTACTTGTTTACTTGTGAAAACTTATTTCGCATGATATTCACACTACATTTAAGGAGAAAACCTAAAAAACAAATAAAAGTAGAACTTAAAATACAAATACGTCTAAATAAAGTCGTCCAATTGTGTGAAAAATGAATATCACGTTTTTTATACGCAAACCACACTAAATAATTTTGACAAACTGCTTATGATATTCACATAGTTACTCATAAATCTTGTAAATACAAACAAGGAAGCAGCTGCATCATATATAAGGTTTTGTCAGGGTTTTTCAAAAAATATGTATCCAGCTGTCCTATAGGATTTAAAAATCGAGCTTCCGGTTAGAAAGCAGGTAACGTTCTTGTTACATAAAGAATTTAACGAAAATAATTTTTTTTTTCCGTTAACCTATCGGATTGGATTGGATTGGATTATTCTGGCACTCTACTGATCTTTTTATACACACCAGAATTACTTTAATCGGTACCTTTAACCGAATTACTTTAGTTTTTTAAAATAAATAACTGAAATGTTTGCACAGAACTTTCACCCATTCCCGGAATTCACTCGGTTTCTATGGAGTCAAAGACCTGAGCTGTAATTCCCAACCAGGCTTCCGCTAACTCATTCAGCTTGTACCCAAGATTTCATGATAATTTACAAAAGTTTACGAAATAAAGAACAAATTGCCACCTTTTCTGCAATTAAATAAAAAGAATTCGATTATTATGGTATTGCGTGAACTATTAAAAAAATGAAACCTTTTGAAAGTTTAACTTGGTTAGATACAGCTTAATAGTTAAATTTTAAGCAAAGCGAGTTTTACTTGGGAGGCAAAATTTTGAAATGGAGAATTTTTGGAGCAGCAAGGTATTCAACTGACAGTAATAATACTAATAATCGTGACTAAAATTGTGTAGGGTTTCCAGAAAAAGTTTATAAAATAAAGTCTGACAATAATTGAAAAATGCCAAACAAATTAAAATATATTTTTCTTCATCACATGAAAATGTGAATGTATAATAAAATAAAGAAATATAACTTATTTCACGTTTGTCATTTTATGAAAAGCAAATATATTATCCGAAAATCATTACAAAAAAATCTGATGTGGGAAACACATGATTTTCCTTATGTAAGGCAATGAATTTACTACTTTTACAGTAAAAAAAATAGGTTATTTTTGTAGTAAATGCCTATATTCTTTCCAAGATATTGGATTGTCGTCAATTAGTCGTCATTTTCATTGATTTGACGTCATTTTTATCCATTTGGTGAGATTTTCATTAATTTGGAAACATTCAAAAAGTCGCCAAGTTGGCGACATTCCGCCAAATTCGTCGCCAAAATCACCAAGCGTTATGGGCGGTGAAATAAGTTATTCTTATAGCAGATAAATGATTATTAGCGTTCAAATACAAATGTATTACTCAAAGTATCTTTTCTTATGAATGGAATGAGCTAGATCCACGAGAATGATGTCAACAAGTGACTTACCTTCAAAATTTTGTGAAATTCGGTCCATTAGTTTTTTAGTTAGAGTGGATACAAAATCTGCACAGACAGACACACAGACAGACACACAGACCCACAGACAGACACACACACAGACGTCACGCTAGAAATGGTTTTTTCGTATTCTAGAGGTTTCGAAACGTGTAGGTCCGTCGAAAACTCGAGTTGCGATTTTCGGCATGATTCCATTACTTTCCCTATACATTACCATGTATTGCAGGGAAAGTAAAAGTGAACATTTTAGCCACATATGAGCCATGAAATTTGCAGAAAGTCTGTGTGGATAAATGCTTGTGTTTGTGGCATTAGAAAATCTCTTGTTAAGAGTTTTCTTAACTCGGAAGGTATTATTTTTCTTAAAGAAAGCGACTGATTTTTCCAAACTTTTCCTTATTACTTTCCTTATATACATAATGTATAAGAAGAGTATTGTGACGGGGTCGAAAATTCGAATTCGAGTTTTCGACTGGAGAACACGTTTCAAGCATCCCTGATCACGAATCGAACATTTTTGAGGTGATGTCTGTGCGTGTGTGTGTGTGTGTGAAAGTATGTGTGTGGGGGGGGGGAGGGACGATATCTCATGAACGAACGAAGCGATTCGATTGAAATTTGGCACAAAAATCACAATCCGTGAATACTGGAAGCCTATTGTTTTAAAATACAATCAAATGCTCAGAAACCCCTAAATTTTCGAGTGAAATTTTGAAAAAATCATCAAAAAATCAGACCCTTTAATAAAGTTGCGCAAATAGACATTTCTTATGCAATTTTTCCTTAGAAAACGATTGACATAATCTTTAGAACGCTAGCATGAACCGTTCTCGAAATATTCCACATTTTTCAAATAAATTTATCAAAAAATCCCATAAATTAAAGAAATATAAACTGTTAAGAAATATGCTCACTTTTCATATTTAATATCATGCGATAAATTTAGTGACTCGTTTCTCGTGAATCAAACGCATTCCATTCACGAGAAAATACACTTTGAGTAATACATTTGTATTTGAACGCCAATATTCATTTATCTGTTGTAAGAATAACTTATTTCTCCGTCCATAACTCTTGGCGAGATTTTGGCCACGAATTTAACGGAATGTCGCCAACTTGGCGACATTTTTAAATGTTGCCAAATTAATGAAAAATGGATAAAGTGACGCTAAATCAATGAAAATGACGACTAATTGAAGAAAATTCAATATCTTGGAAAGAATATAAGTATCTACTATAAGAATAACATTTGTTTTAACTGTAAAAGTAGTAAATCTATTGCATTATATAAGGAAAATCATGTTCTGTCTACATCAGATTTTTTTTAAAGGAAACTCGAGAAAAGTGAAGTACAAATCAATGAGAAATTAAAATATGAACATAAATTCAACCCTGGAGCGATTTGATGCCCAAGCTATATCAAAAATCATTCAAGCACTTAATAAATGTTACAAATTCTCCAAAACTGAATAGTGCTCGTAATTAAATTTAAACTTTTGTGTGAAAGACGAAATTAATCTCATAGCATTTGCTTATTTGCTTTCTTACAGTGAAGCAACAGCTGGCAGTTCGGTCCTAGCTTTGAGAACAGGACTTTGACCAAGAGCAGTTAGTTGCAAGACAGAAGTCGGCAGTTACAGGGAAAATCGTTTGCTGGCATAAATTGATTCTAAAACGGCGAAATTTTGACCGCATTTCCACGTTGAAGTTTATAGAACGTTTAAACTATTTCGAATTTCAGAAAATTCTCGACCAGATGTATTGTCCCGGTAGTTCATTTATCCCTTACCGAATTTTGCGGGTGTACACAGCTTCGATTATTCGCTACCTCCGACACAGACACACAAACATTATTACTTTCCCTGCAATACATGGTAATGTATAGGGAAAGTATTGGAATCATGTCGAAAATCGCAACTCGAGTTTTCGACGGATCTACACGTTTCAAGACCTCTAGAATACGAAAAAACCATTTTTAGCGGGACGTCTGTGTGTGTGTGTCTGTCTGTCTGTGTGTGTGTGTGTCTGTGTGTCTGTCTGTCTGTGTGTCTGTCTATGTGTCTGTCTGTCTGTGCAGAGTTTGTATCCACTCTATCTAAAAAACTAATACACCGAATTTCACAAAATTTTGCAGGTAAGTCACTTGTGGGCGAGTCTGGTGCTGATTAGTTTTGGGTACGATTCGGGATAAAAGAACCCGCCTTTTTTTGCGAAATGGCCCGCAAAAGCCTGTATCCACTCTAGTTGAAAAACTAATGGATCGAATTTTACAAAATTCGGTAGATGAGTCACGTATAGGTCACCCTGGTGCTGATTAGATTTTGGTACGATTCAGAAAAAATAACCTGCCATTTTTTGCAAAATGGCCCCCAAAAATCGTCAAAATCTAAACTAAAGATCTAGGTATACTCAAATATATCCATTAAATGCTCGTTTAATACGTAATTTTTAACGACGAAAGGAATAAGACCAACCCCATAACACTAGGACTAGCCGTTCTCGAGATATTTTAGTTTTTCGTATTTTCTCTACGCCACCTTTGAAAATAAGTCCGCTTACCGAATGAGAACGAAAATTGAATTAAAAGTGAAATAAATTTAATTAAAATAAGGAAAACGTGGATATAAATTTGCAGGGAAAGTCAGGTGCTGCCCACATCAGATTTTCTTTTATTATGTTAGATTTATTTACACATTTTAATTCTCTTATTTTTTCTTTTCTTATCAACAGGTATCCCTTCCTTCACATTTTAGCGTCCATTTTAGCATGGATGTCGGCCTGCACCAATCCGTTCATCTATGTGCTGCTAAACAAACACTACAGAGAAGCTTATTTTCAGTTACTGTGTTCGTGGAATTTGCTTACTGTAAGCAGAAGCAATTCTTCCGAAAGACACTCTGGAAATTCCAGGACATCTCATCTTCGAACGATCTGCGGCGAACAAAGTAGAGATTCGCAGCTTTCTATATCAAGGGACATAGCTGTGTAATTCAAAATGTGAAGTGCATGGCTACTGATTAACATATGATTTTTTACAGTGGGGACATTTCCGCTCGATTATGTTTCTGGACTAGAAAGATGGCGTCTCATCGCCCTTCAACATAAAAGACGGCACACGGTTAAACGAATTGTGAAAAAGCCTGACAAAACTTTCGACACTGTAAAACATTCTGCAACCTTTGCTCATTTTTTTTCAGCTACTTTGATAATTTCCGAAAACTCATAAGGAAAGCCACAATTATAGGAGTCCATGAGAATTCCAGTTTCATTTCTGAAATATTCAGCTAAGTATCGTCTGCCGCTGAAGCGTTATTTTTGTGTGTATATATACAGGGTGTATATAAACTGATGGTCAAAACTGTAAGGGGTTATAGAACTCACCAAAACAAACAACTTTCACAATACAATGTGGGGTCGGAAAGCAATCTGCGAGCCGCGAGAGGGCGCTTTCTCTGGGAGTGGATGAAACGTCGCGTCCAAATGGAGTGAAACGAAGACGAATGAAGTGAAGACGAATAATGGAAATTTATTGACAAAATGTTTAGAACAAATGCTCAAATGAACGACTACCAACTGCGAGACAGGCGTCACAGCGGCGACAGAGTGAATCGCGTACACTTTGGAAGATTCCTAGCATTTCACGAACGTCTATAGCTGCGACGCTAATTCGGGCGACAAGGTCCTCTGGTGACTCGATGGGCGTCTCGTAAACGGCGCTTTCTAGCTGTCCCCAGAGGAAAAAATCCAGGCAGGACAGATCGGGAGAACTGGGGACGTTCACCCCCACGGAATCACCACGGCCAAGCCAATCCATCTGTTCGGAAAGGCAATGTCCAGGCAGTTCCGCACAATCCTGGTGTAATGTGCTAGCGCTCCGTCGTGCTGGAACCACGTAATCACTCGGTGATTTGCTGGTACAACACGTAGTAAATCTGACAGCACCTGCTGGAGGAAGGTGAGGTACTTCAGTCCGTCTAGGCGGTCTGGTAACAGATAAGGGCCAATTAATTGGTTGTGGATAATCTTTGTCCACACATTCACGGAGAAACTTTGCTGGTGGCATCTGGAACGTGTAGCATGCAGATTTACTGTGTTATCCATTTTGACGCGACGTTTCATCCACTCCAGAGAAAGCGCCCTCTCACGGCTCACCGGTTGCTTTCCAACCCCACATTGTATTGTGAAAGTTGTTTGTTTTGGTGAGTTCTATAATCCCTTACAGTCCTGACAATCAGTTCATATACTTCCTGTATATATATTATCATAACTTTTAGTAACATGTTTGTAAATATTTTACAGTGAACCGTCCAATGATCTGAAATGTTTTTGCGTGAATAATGTCTTGTAGAGTAAATCTTCAATAAATATTCAATAAGTTTATTCTTTGTTTTCAGTCTCATTTATTTCGTTTACAACAGATAATATGTAATTATAAAGTAAGATACATAATTAAACAGCTTAATATTTGTAAGTTACGAGATGTTATGAAGTCCATACATATAAAGTTCGCAGTAGCTACAGGATCTGATGCAAGTTTAAAATTAACTATCTTTATAAAGTGCGATAACTTCACATTTTCAACACTTTACAACAAAGTTGAAAAGCGGTTATAACTTTGCTAACACTTTACAACAAAGTTGAAAAGTGTTTATGACTTTGTTCATTCTGTCTGTCTGTCTATCTGTCTGTCCGTTAGCACGATAACTGCCGTAAAAATGACTTTATCAAAATGAAATTTTAGAATGTTGTTCAGAAGGTCTGTGGGACCTATGGGAATATAAATGAGTACTATCACACAATTAGTTTTGGATTGAATCCGGGTTGAAAAAATGAAATACATTAAACCCTATGAGACCTAATTTTTCAAACATTTTTGAAGCAAATTAAAAATTCACAAATCGCTTTGGAAATTTTAGGAAATATTCAAATTATCCCATAAAATATACAAAAAAAATTTCAGCAAAATATATTCAGTAGTTTTTTTAAATAAAAATTAAAATAATAATTACACATTTTATATGAAGCGATCACGTGACCATTATATGAAGAGATCACTGACCCACTTCAAAATAAAATATGGCATCCACCTTGTGTCAAAATCATGATTTTTAAAGTTCTTGTTAACACATTACAACAAAGTTGAAAGACATTTATGACTTTGTTTATTCTGTCTGTCTGTCTGGTTGTCTGTCCGTTAGTACATTAACTGCCGTAAAAATGACTTTATCAAAATGAAATTTCAGTATGTTGTTCAGACGGTCTGTAGGACCTATGGGAATATAAATGAATAATATCACCCAATTAGTTTTGGATTGAACCCTGGTTGAAAAAATGAAATACATTGAGTCCTATGGGACCTAATTTTTCAAACATTTTTAAACGGATTTAAAATTCACAAATTGCTTCGAAAATTTTAGGTAATATTCACATTGTTCCATAAAATATATAAAAAAAAACATTCAGCGAAATATATTCAGTAGTTTTTTAAATAAAAATTAAAATATTAATAATACCTCTTATATGAAGCGATCACGTGATATGAAAACTAATGGATGGAATTTCACAAAATTTGGTAGGTAAGTCACTCGTGGGCGAATCTGGTGCTGATTAGTTTTGGGTTCGTTTCGGGCTAAAGAACCCGCCTTTTTTTTGCGAAATGGCCCGCATAAGCCCGTATCCACTCTAGCTGAAAAACTAGTAGACCGAATTTCACAAAATTCGGTAAATAAGTCGCTTGTGGGTCATCCTGTGCTGATTAGATTTTGGTACGATTCGGAAAAAAATAACCTGCCTTTTGTTTGCAAAATGGCCTGCAAAAATCGTCAAAATCTAAAATAAAAATTCCGTATGCTCAAATATATCCATTAAATGCTTGTTTTATACGTAATTTTTAACGACGAAAAGAATAAAACCAACCCCATTACACTAGGAGTTAGCCGTCCTCGAGATATTTTAGTTTTTTTGTATTTTCTCTACGCCACCTTTGAAAATAAGTCCACTTACCAAATGACAACCAAAATTGAATTAAAAGTGAATTAAATTTAATTAAAATAAAGAGAACGTGGATATAAGTATGCAGGGAAAGTCACGTGCTGCCCACATCAGATTTTTTTAGTATACTGAACCGATTGCTTTTTATACTTCAACGATGCTTGATGGAAGGAATGGAAAGAATCTTTAAAAGGTTGGAAAAATATCTTACACATATGACGGGGTACTTAAAATTATGTAAAAAGTTCCTTCCAATCTAACCGTCTGCAACACTCACGCTTCGAATATCCTCGAACCATTGCAAACTATACACCATGTCCAATCAGCATTATTAATCATTATGCAATCCCTTGTTGAAACGTAATTACAGTACCCCCTCCCCCTCTCCCACGCAAATAAAATAGAATTAATTTATGAAACTCTAAACACCCTAACAAAGCGTACTTGTCTAACGAACAATGAAACTCATTATATTCAGAATCAAAAATAATAAATTAACGATTCCCACAAAGCGACAGGAATTCTCAAGGAAATTAACCTTGATTTTCCAAGATATTGTATTTTGGTCAATTTGTAAATATTTTTCGCTAAATTTATCACCGAGTAAGAACAGATCGAAAAAAAAAGCTTCTTTTCATACATAGAGTAAGATGGAGCTATCTTCTTGCAAGCATAAAAGTCTATTACTATAAAGTCACAAATTTGCAGATTGGACGCTACTGTTACGCCGCTGCCCTCCACTCTGTAGGTAAACATACTGACACAGTCTCTATACCCACTTGGAGGACACCTCAATCGGCGAAGTAATGATCTCGCGGATTGGCGGCTCTTTTCCGTCACTAATTGACATGAGAGTGTAAAGCGTGAATGGTTAAATAAAGAGAAATTATATAATTCAAATACCTATTTATTCCTACACTTCGTTCATATTATACATTCGTGTTCATTAGACAGCGATCGGACCTTTCCTTTCACTAGGAAAGAGGATGGCGGGGTAGGGATAGAGAGAGAAAACGTAATTTAAGCAATACATCGCGTCACAAATCTTAGCCCCTAATTATTCCCAACAAACTAGCGCGTTTTAAAACCCATTAACAACATGGATGAGAATTCTTACCTTCACTAAGGCGGGTGTCTCTGTTCTTGGCTGCACCTGGGGCGTCACTCGTCGGCAGGGGGGCCCGGGGACTCTTGCACCAGTCTCGCTCGGTGGTTACAACCTCTATATTCGCATGGCACACTCTCCAAGTACGTGAGTTAAGTCTACGTAAGTCTAATGATAATAAAGATATCCTCTCGGGCCAATATGTATAGTACCCGACTTGTTGTTTACACTTTCTCGTTCCCACGACCTCTCGACCCCTTTGACCATCTGGCGGGTCCGTCAGCAGCTGGCGATCTCAAATGGTCGTGGGAGATTTCGCTCCCTCAGGCCATTAAAGTACCTCCATTATTGTGCGTTCACACTGAACCCTTTTCGGACAGATTTCTAAGCCCTATTCTACTAAAGTTGCGCAAAGCATACATATAGGCAGTGGAATAAATTCCCTTTTCTTACGTTATATTTTATAGCACTGGGACTCTTCCATCGCGAAGCCGCCCCGCGTTAAGTGCTTTCTTACTGAAAGGGGTGTTTACACCAAAATATCGCACCTGGCCCTGCCTTAAGCAAAAACACATTCCACTATTTGCCATCTGCCTCTGCTGTTACAATAACAAGTCTTAGGTACGCGATATCTAGTTACGCGTTCAAGATTTTAATTTTGACCGCTGTAACAATAGTCCACCGTTCCCTTTTGAGAAAAAACGATCGACGAAGCCATCCGTCGATAAAAGTTCACTCTCTCAACCGTCGCTCAATACCATCCCCTTACCTGTTTACAATTAATCTTCATCTGTCACTCTTCATTTCCAGTCTGGGGAAGAACTTCTTTCAATTTGTCTTTCCTCCTGGTCCCGCAAAGGGAGGTCCATATTCTGCTGAACCGATGACGGGTGGCTGCTTCTTTGTGTCCACCCTTTCTCCACCTTTTACCCGGGGTGAGGAGCGCAAGATTCTACTAAAAAGGTGATAGAAATATATATATACAGGTTTTATATACAATGAATTGGACAGTTTTGCAATTACGGTGAGAGTTTATATTGTTTTTTCATCGTGATTTCATCACATTCTCCGGCAACATCCGGAAATCACAGTCGAAACTACGAAGATGAGGATGAATAGTCCGGTGAGTAATGAAGCACTGATTTTTGCTAGCACCGTCCATCCGACAGTCCCAGCGAATGCTTGGAAGTTCCACCATCCTTTCACTTCCTTTAACGCTGTATTCTGGTATCCTGATCCCGAATAGTTTTGAGGAGCCAAGTCAATTGCTCCTTCATCAAGGCAAAATTTTATAACTTTGCAAGAGGACACCGTTCGTGCTTGCAAACATATTTTATCTTGAATGCACCTCTTTTAACTATGGAAGTGTACTGTCATCACTTGTGCTTTTTTGTCCAACGTAATTGCGCGGGTTGACACTTTAATCACTTCGAAGTGTACCGTTACGCGCCCCGGCCGACAAGTTGAGTAGGCTTTGAACTGTAGTCTAGCCAGGGGGCACAGGCGTAACATCACTGACACTGCCTCATCTTGAAATTTGGGACATACCGTCACTATTTCAGAATACATAGTTCTGAAAATTGAGAGCTACTACTACCGGGCTGGTGTGTAGTAATGATGAACACCGTTGTCTTTGAACAGGCGTAGCCTCTAGCTCCCTCGTGGCAGGTATTTGATAGCATCCAAGTACTTCTTCTTCCCGTCATCATTAAAATCGTAACTGATTGCATCACCCCTTCCTCGGGTGCCACAGTATAGAGTCTGATCATTGTTCCACACCATGATCATTGATCCTGTGCACATTTATAAGCAAAATAGTCAAGAGTCATTTCAGCACTTATATTATTTAACATATAAACAAAAATAAGGATTATGACCACATAACGGGTCCGATCCTTCGTTATACACACTTAGTAAGAAATCTCATCCATTAACAATTCAACACTAACTCTTTTTTTTTCTCACCCGGTATTCCCCATTTTAATTTTTAAAATTTAGGATTAATTATACCTAGGAGCATTCAGTGGCATACTCCTAAATTCGTGGACGGATCTCTCTCTCTATCTCTCTGATTATTACATTATATTACACAATTCCATTTGATAAAATCATAAAATCACACATAAAACTTTACATATACATAATTAACATCATAACTTCACACACACACGTATCTTTACATATACCTAATTATGTACCTATATTTTCTCTACTCCTAATTCAATATCTTTAACTTAAATCTATACAATTCACATTTCAATATTCTTAACTTAGATCTATCCAATTCACATTTCAATATTCTTAACTTAGATCTATCCAATTCATATTTGACAAAAACATACTTGAAGTTGCAATCACATATATATATATATATATATATATATATTTTATAGTTCATACTTAGTATTAACAATCTAATACTTGTCCTTACAAAATCAAATTATCTATACTCATTAACTTTACATATACTCATACGTCTATATATTCACGTACATTCTTTTACTTTTTTATTTCATATTCTTACACTAGCTAATACTTAGTCTTAACAGTCTTATGCTTCGTTACTATCAATGTCTAATTGTATCAACAATTATCTATATATGTTTATATAATTAAATATAAACGTATATAATTCACTCTCCTCTTTCCTAATCTTAAATTAAACTTCTATAACTCGCGTTATCAATTTACATATTAATTTAATGTTCCTCAAGTTACATAAGGCAAACCTTTAATATTAATTCTTAGCTCATAATAATTTTCCGATTAGCCTTACCTACAATTACTATTTACACATTACAGTAATCATTTATTTACACTCCTCTCAATGCTTGGCCACCATTCATTACTAATATCCAGATTCTAAGCCAAGAATTTCTCGTTAATTAACATTTAGGTATCTTAGTATTAACAGAAATGTTTTTACTAATATAACTCAGTGACCTACAGTCGTAACCCAGCCATCATTTTAAAATTAACATTTTGACTAGTTGGTACTAATCTTGATCATTCATTTCAAATTAAACTTACACTCAAATATTGTTAGTGCTCATAATGAATTATATTTATAGCTCCCTTATCATTTATCTCTTTCATAATTTTAACAAACATGACCCCACATTTTCTCAGGGTCAATACTCAAATACCTCTAAAAAAAAATTTTGGTAGATTCTTATTAATCTCCATTATTATGTTAATTAGCTTAATTAGCCACGATTTTCTCCCGTTACAGTTTCCGTTACTCGCTCGTTCCTCTCTGTTCATTGCGTTGTGTTTAATAAAAAAAAACATTTCAACATTTTTAAGATTACAACTTGTCAACCTTAATCAATTGTTTTCCCATCCCTTTTCCTTTTTATTTAACCATTCATTAGCCATCATTAACATTTGGTCATATCATCTCTTAATTACATTTTTCGCTCATCATTCACGTACTTTGCATTACTTAAAAAAATCTTGTCTTCCTATCACTACTTTTCATACTCTCAATACCTTCTACACTCAATTCCATTCAATTTTGCATTTCTATAACAATCTTCTCTTCCTCTCGCTTAATACCCATAAGCTAAATATTTTCTAAGATCCAATACCTTCTATTCCGGTCCTCATTAACCTTCATTTGTATCCCTTTTTTTACTCGTTAACCCTTTCAACTTACCGCCCCGAACCATTCGATACCAACAAAAATAACTCAAATCCCACATTCACCCTTCTTACGTCTGTTCATATAACACTTTACTTAACAAAAAAAAATAATACCTCTTCCTAGGTCGCCGTGAACTACCCCTTATGTTTCGTTCTTCATAAGTTTTCCTTTCCTTTTATGCTAAACGATACGTTTCCAAAATTCTCATTCACCCCTTTTCTTTATCACCATTCTCACTTCTCCCTTTATTATACTCTTACGCTTATACTACCGCTAACCTCTTTGGCCTTTAAACATACGTTTCCCACCTCTCTTGGGGCTGGTGTAAGACGGAAGGTTTCCGAGCTTTTCCGTTATAACTTAGCCCGTTAACGAATGATTGTGCCAATTTATCTGCTAGTTTGTCTAGAAACCCTTTCTCCGAGTCGCCATTCAAGTCCGGTTTGACCAAATCCATCATCTTGCGATACACCCATGTGTCATTTTCGTCTTCCTGAATTTCACTTACTTTCGGAACTGAGGGCGCTTCGGGTACCTGCACGGAAATCCCTAAAACTCTCTGTGGGGGGGGGCGGGTCGTAAATTAGCCGCTGGTCCCCCACTCGTTATCGCATCGCCCCTTTTCCCAGTAGGTTGTTGCGTTCGGGACGCTCCAGTTGAAGTACTGGGTATATTTCCTGAAGTGACAGGAGGCACGGTGACTTGGTCCCCACTCGGTTCAATTCTTGCGTCAGGTAAGTATACCGGAAAGTCATAAAATACCATTTCTTCGTCGGATTCGACAGACTCTGGGGGAGGAGGGTTAGATTTTGGGAGTTCATTGTCCCCGCTTGCTTCTACGTTGGGTGCAATCACCTCCTTTTCAATGGGTCTATATTCCAAGTATGGCTTCCTATCCAAAGCAAGCGTTAAACGATCGATGTGCACTCTTTGTGTATCTCGCGGCCTTGCTATATTTTGGATTTCGAAGTTGACCTCGGAAAGTTGTTTAATGACTCTATAGGGTCCTACCGAAAATTTTGCTAATTTCCGCGACCGCCCTTTCCTAACAGTGGGTGTGTACAAATACACTCTTGACCCTACTTGGATATTTTTGTTAACGGCTCGATCAGCCCGGTATTTCTCTTGCAATTCACATGCTTTTAAATTATTTCCGCGCACTACCCGATATGCATGGTGTAATCTATTACATAAAGCTTGAACATGGTCGTCATATGGGAAGTAAGAGTATTTTGGTTCGGTTTGAATTATATCATGCGGTAACCGCGGATCTCTTCCATAAATTAGGAAATACGGCGTATCTCCCGTGGCTGTGTGGGTGGCACTTCGGTAAGCTATCAAAGCGTGTGGTAGAAAGACGTCCCAACTGTCTTGACTATCGTCTACTAGTTTTGCTAGTGCATCTTCGAGGGTTCTGTGAAAGCGTTCTACTTTTGCATTTCCAGCTGGATGAAAACTTGTAGTTTTAAGATGCTTAATCCCAAATTTTGTTAGCATTCCCTCAAAATCGTAAGATAACAGATTTGCGCCACGATCGCTCAGCACCTTATTTGGAAATCCGTGGACCGAAAATACGTGTGTCATTAGCATATTTATAAGGGTTTCTGATTTTGTGTCGACAAGAGGTATTGCTTCTGCATATCTGGTGAAATGGTCGACCACTGTTAAAATATATTTATTACCCCTTTCCGTTCTTGGTAGAGGGCCGTAATATCGACAGCAATAGTTTCAAATGGGACTTCGCATAGTGGTACACGTCCCAATTTCGCCTTGGCCCGAGGTTTAAAACCGCTTTGCCGTAAACATTCGTGACACGTCTGAACAAAGTTTTTACTGTCTGCATACATATTAGGCCAGAAATAACCCCTTCTCACTTTATCATAGGTTTTCTCAAACCTTAGGTGTCCGCCTGAGATTCCTGCATGGCATTTTTCTAACACTTCAGCTCTCCTATTCTCTGGAATCACCACTTGTTCCAAGTATTCTCCCCTAGTACCATTGTTTTTAGGTCTTGAGTAATGTTTTAGAATACCGAACTCATCTACATAGTAAGAGTCGTCTGACTTTCGCAATCGGGAAATTCCGTTTTTTAGCTCTTCTATGATCGGTTTTAACCTAGGGTCATTCTCTTGATCTGTCTTTAAATCGGCCACTACTTTGTCAGTCACCTCCAGTGAATTAACATCCCGAGAAAGAAAATCTGGGACAAAATTTTGACTTCCCTTTACATACTGTATTTCAAAGTCAAATTCTGCTAAGCTGCATGACCACCTTGCTAATCTTGAATTCGGATTTTTGATATTGAGAATATAAGTAAGGGGTCTGTGGTCGCTGGTAATCACAAATCTCTTCCCATAGAGATATACTCGGAAATAGTTCACTCCCTCTACGATGGCTAATAATTCTTTATGGTGAAGTATCCCAACTCATTACTTTTCAATTTACGGGACATGAACATTATGGGGAGTAAAGTGCCATCTGCGCCTTCTTGGTGGATAGCCGACGAAATACATGAATTCGAGGCATCGCAGCCTAAGAAAAAGGTCTTTTCCGGATCCGAGAAATTTAATCTGGGCATCTCTAACAACGCTGCTTTCAGGGTATCAAAAGCCCTTTGTTCTGCCGTTCCCCATTTAAATCTTATCCCTGTCTTAGTCAAATCGGTCAGAGGTTTAGTCAATTCCGCGTAATCCTTAATATGTCTCCTGTAAAACCCACACATCCCCAGATATCGTCTGACTGCTTTTACGTTTTTGGGAATTACAAAAATGGTAGATACTACAATGGTAGATTTTGATGTAACCTCTCAAGTTTATTTCTTTTATGGGCTCCTTTCGAGGGGAGGGCATTTATCATAACTTTGCTTTTTACTTCAACTTTCGGCGACGAGCTGCGAACCGACACTAGCTTCCTCTCTCTTCCCGCTAAATGTACCTTCTGACACAATCGCCCCCTTTTCCCCCCTTCTGCCATACCAGGAGTTAAACGCGAGAAAGCGCCTATTGTGTGGCCACGAGAGGATGAGAAGTCAATGTTTACTTTTTCTCCAGTCTGTGTGTTGACCAACTGATCCTCCTTCAAATCAATCACAAATACCGCTCTTTTGAGATAATCTACCCCTATTATGCCGTCGTAGACGGCGCTCAATTTATTTGTGGTGATTACAATGGGGTGCGATATGATGCCTGTTCCCACTTGTAGAGGCATTACATAAAACCCATCTTGTGGGACCTCCCCTCCATTCACCGCTGTCAGTCTGATTCCAAATCTTCGCATGAGGTAATTCGTTTTAATGCGAGCAAAGGCTTCCTTATCCAGCAGCGTTAGAACTGCTCCCGTGTCTAGAGTAGCCGAAACTGGACTCCGGAAATCTTTGCGGAAATGACAGGGAGACTAAAATCCTCGTGCCCTTTCTCCGTCATTATCTTTGATATGCGGGCGCCCTGTTGTCCCCCCTTATTCCAGGACGCCCTTGCGTGTTTAACGTTTCACTCCTGGGATTGTACTGGTAACGGTCCCTTTGCGCCCCCCTCTGCGCCCCATTATGTCGAAAACTCCTCTCTTGTCCACCCCTATTCTGATCGTAACGTGGAGCTGTCGTTCTTGCTGCCCCTAGAGGCGGTCTGGCTGTGCAATTGCGCATCAGATGTCCAATTTTTGCACAGACAAAACACCTTCGGTCTTCTACTCGCCCCCCTAAATTTCGTTCCTGGAGCCTATTGGTTTGATTCCGGATTTCTCTATCCTGGGTCCGACGACTTACTTCTAACTCATTAATTTTTTTCTGAAGGTTGTTTATCAGCGCTTCATTCGCTTGTTCCTTCGCTAGTAACACCTCGAGTAAGCCCTCGCTATCTGCTTCTGTCGCATTTATGAGAGAACCCCTGCTACATATCCTTTCGTTCGCCTCCTCGAGGATTGCGACCTCAATTGTTTTATCCAGTGTCGTAGGGTTTTGTGATAGCACAGCCCTCTGCAATTTCGCATTTAAGCCGGACAAGAATTGGGACAGTCTAGTTTTGTCCGCAATACTCTCCACTTCTGGGATCTCAAAATTTGCCCCCTGTAAATAATCAAACGCGAGGTTTTTTACGCGTCCTGCATATTGTTTGACGGACTCCCCAGGCTTTTGTTTACATGATGTAAACTGTTGCAATTTGACTGCAAGAGGGAGCTGTTTTTCAAAATATTCCAAGAAATATTTTTTGAAGGTTTCGAACGCTCGCACCTGCCTTACATCGTGATGATTCGACAAAAATTCGGATGCACCACCTTTAATCTTTGTTTTTGCTATTAACAATTTTTCGGCATCAGTCCAACCCGCTAATTGCGCCACCTCCTCAATTGATTCGATAAACTGGGCCGGTGTTAAAAATTCTTCATTTCCCGTAAATGAAGGAATCAATCCTAAAAATCCCGCTATTGTGTTTGTTACAGGGGCACGGCCGACCCCTGCGCTCCTATCTCCACTCTCCGCCTGCATTCTTAATGTCTACACACAAGTATCATATACAAAATCATAAATAAACAGCCATAAATTTTAATAACAGATAAATTATAAATAATAAACAATTGTTTACCCCTTACCCAAACTAAATTTCACACTTCTATAATCCTAATCCACATTATCATCTCATAATCCATTAATTCATCAGATTATCCCCCCATTTTTTGTAATCCAAGGTAAACTCCCCTTTCTCATGCTCCTTCTTAATACCCCTATCAATCCCTTAATTTTCCTATCTTTCCTTTCCATCCTTACTCCCTCATTTTTACACCGAAAACCTCGTACAGTCAATACATACAGTAAATACATACAATCTACATAAATCGCACATTACCATAAAATAATAAAATTACACAATATACATATAATAAATAAACATCCGTTGCATGCAATTATATATCACTAGCTATTCATTTGATTTCAACCCTTTTTCCCCTGCCTTATTTTAACCTCAGTCTATCCTTTTCCTAACCAAAAATTTCCTTTCCATTCTCATTTACAATTTCTCCCAGGTTTGAATTGAAAAACTTCCTGATCGCGGCACCAGTGTTACGCCGCTGCCCTCCACTCTGTAGGTAAACATACTGACACAGTCTCTATGCCCACTTGGAGGACACCTCAATCGGCGAAGTAATGATCTCGCGGATTGGCGGCTCTTTTCCGTCACTAATTGACATGAGAGTGTAAAGCGTGAATGGTTAAATAAAGAGAAATTATATAATTTAAATACCTATTTATACCTACACTTCGTTCATATTATACATTCGTGTTCATTAGACAGCGATCGGACCTTTCCTTTCTCTAGGAAAGAGGATGGCGGGGTAGGGATAGAGAGAGAGAACGTAATTTAAGCAATACATCGCGTCACAAATCTTAGCCCCTAATTATTCTCAACAAACTAGCGCGTTTTAAAACCCATTAACAACATGGATGAGAATTCTTACCTTCACTAAGGCGGGTGTCTCTGTTCTTGGCTGCACCTGGGGCGTCACTCGTCGGCAGGGGGGCCCGGGGACTCTTGCACCAGTCTCGCTCGGTGGTTACAACCTCTATATTCGCATGGCACACTCTCCAAGTACGTGAGTTAAGTCTACGTAAGTCTAATGATAATAAAGATATCCTCTCGGGCCAATATATATAGTACCCGACTTGTTGTTTACACTTTCTCGTTCCCACGACCTCTCGACCCCTTTGACCATCTGGCGGGTCCGTCAGCAGCTGGCGATCTCAAATGGTCGTGGGAGATTTCGCTCCCTCAGGCCATTAAAGTACCTCCATTATTGTGCGTTCACACTGAACCCTTTTCGGACAGATTTCTAAGCCCTATTCTACTAAAGTTGCGCAAAGCATACATATAGGCAGTGGAATAAATTCCCTTTTCTTACGTTATATTTTATAGCACTGGGACTCTTCCATCGCGAAGCCGCCCCGCGTTAAGTGCTTTCTTACTGAAAGGGGTGTTTACACCAAAATATCGCACCTGGCCCTGCCTTAAGCAAAAACACATTCCACTATTTGCCATCTGCCTCTGCTGTTAGAATAACAAATCTTAGGTACGCGATATCTAGTTACGCGTTCAAGATTTTAATTTTGACCGCTGTAACACTACAGTACTTTAAAAAATTCCACGAACTTGACTAGGTTTTTAAAAAACCTTTCCTTTAGAGGGACAATTTTGCTCTGTTGGGAAGGGGAGAAATGTGAGATCAAATACAGCAGTATCTGCTGAAAATACGCCATAAGGATGCGCCTAAGCACAGCTTTGGACACTCTGGCGCTATATATGGCGTTTTAATTTAGCTATATTTACCATCAATATTCATGAATTCATGAATTTGAAAAGAAATAAACAATTTTGAGTCGGTATATCTTAAAGGACATAGTTAACGCTTTAGATCGTCGAAAGTATTATTGTGACTTATCCTCCGTCGACGAACGTATTGTTGAGAGTTGCGACGTATCCTCAGTCGACGAACAATGCGTTGTATTATGCGTTGTGCTGCGACGTATTCTCTGAAATCGTGGGTGTGCTCGCAAGATACTGAATAACCAAGAATTTCTGGATAACCAACACGTTCATTCACAAGCCCAGCGTAAACAGGGGCAATATGCAATAAAACAGCCCTAAAGGGTGAGCGTCAGTAAATCTTCTGCCCTATCCGCGCTTTGTTAACTTTCGCGGAACACGTTTTTCGCCGAAATTCTGCTCAAACAGTTGCGAAATATTTTCTGAAAGATAAAATGCAATGCTTAGATTATATTAAAACTAAATTTAATACCCAATAAAACATAGAATATATTTTTTATTTTAATCTAAAATATTTTTGGTGGTGTCATCTGTTGTCGTAATTTAATTCATACCAATTATTTTTATTTTTTAATGAACATTTTTAAATATCTATTCCTTCTAATACAGTATTAAATACAACAACAGGTCATATATACGAGTGCTAATAATCGTAATAATGCCACAATCACGAAAAGTAATTTCACATTCTATAAATTTGATAAGGGGATCTGAATTTACATAACTGAGGACTGCAGCTTTGTCTTCAAGTTCCTTTGTCTTCAAGTTCAAGTTCAATTACGTTTCCGTGATTGTGGCATTATTACATATGATCTGTTGTTGTATTTAATAGCGTATTAGAAGGAATAGGCATTTAAAACTGTTCATTAAAAAATAAAAATAATAGGTATGAATTAAATTACGACAACAGATGACAGCACCAAAAATATTTTGAATTAAAATAAAAAATATAGTCTATGTTTTATTGGATGTTAAATTTAGTTTTAATATAATCTAAGCATTGCATTGTATCTTTCAGAAAATATTTCGCAACTGTTTGAGCAGAATTTCGGCGAAAAACGTGTTTCGCGAAGGTTAACAAAGCGCGGATAGGGCAGAAGATTTACTGACACTCACCATTAAATGATCCATTAATTTCACAAAATAACCTATATTATTCCCAAAACATTGGCAAAAGTCATTTCACGAAACAACTATTACTATTCTCAAAACATTGACAAAAATCACAGTTCAATGTAGCTGGTATCCCGTCGACTGCTCTCCGACTAAGTACTGATTCCTTTTATAGTCTCTCTGTAGAAACTTCTAGAATTCGCTCATATATTGTAGAATACTCGCTATTTCGCGGTCTTTGTCGAACCTTCGAGAAGCTGTCAAATTGGCGATAAATCGCTAAATTTGGCAACCCTTCTTCGAAGTTCCGCAAGTTCAAGCCCTAGAATGACGTCATGGGAAAGAATGTCTGTACGGATGTTTTCTCCGCCTGGTCTTCGAAAGAGATGAAAGACTTCAGAAGAAAGGGAATATAACATGTTCGCAACAGTATGACAAAAAGGAATCCAATCATAACCCCCCATGAAAAGCCAAATAGGAGAGGGGGCCGCAAGGAAGGTATGTTTACCCGGAGCATGGAAAAGGTTACATTACTTAACAAATAAGTGAGATGAAAAAATAGGAAAAAGGAAGGTGCAGCGTAGTACTCGAATGGCAAAAGTGATTATATGCAAAAATAGCCCTTCAGGTGTGTGATTACATATCAGGTGTGTGATTACATTCAGGTGTGTGATTACATCAGAAATATGCCTGATAAAATGCTGATTCAGACAAAGTCTATCCCTAGTGTCCAATCCCCCCAATATATCCCCCAGCTATGGTTAGTCAACGCATCCTATATGCAAATGCATTACAGATATGTACCATCCAAATTTAAACAACAAAGCCGAATTAAGAGTAAATAATATTTCGATAAGTAAATAACTTTGTATTAAAGAATATAATTATGTATTAAAGAAATTCAGCAATTCTTATAGAACTCATCCTACATCTCTGTTCACATTCTCCATAAGTGAAAATTGGGCTTCGTTGTAGAAATAATCAAAGTTTGATGATCATTTAAATTCAAATATATTATAATTGCGTTGTTTCAGAATGTAGATGAACAGAAATTAAGCAAAAATGAAGCGGTTTTAGGACGCATACAACCCTAAATACAAATTAAAAAGGACTTTAAAAATCACGATTTTGACACAAGAGGGATGTCATATTTTATTTTGAAGTGGATCACGTGATCTCTTTATATAATGCGGATATAATTATTATTTTAATTTTTATTTAAAAAACTATCGAATATATTTTGCTGTAATTTTTTTCATATTTTTTATGGGACGATTTGAAAATTTTCTAAAACTTTCGAAGCAATTTGTGAATTTTAAACTCGCTTAAAAAATGTTTGAAAAATTAGGTCCCATAGGATTCAATGTATCTCATTTTTGCAACCCGGGTTCAGTCCAAAACTAATTGGGTGATATTATTAATTTGTATTCCCATATTTGTATTCCCATATTTGTATTCCCATATTTGTATTCCCATATTTGTATTCCCATAGGTCCCACTGACCGTCTGAACAGCATACTAAAATTTCATTTTGATAAAGTTATTTTCACGACAGCTATTGTGCGAACGGACAGACAGACAGACAGGATGAACAAAGTCATAAACACTTTTCAACTATGTTGTAAAGTGCTAATAAAAGGTTTCCCTTTTTGGCCACACATATCCATAAAATTTTTGAACCCTCAATTGAAAAAGAATTGAATACGACTACACGTAGGATCGATCTTTCAGCGGGTATCCCTAAACCTGAAATTACAGTTCTGGTCCTGCGGGAACTTGGCGCAAACCATTTTGAGATATGATAATTTTTGGGAAGGAGGTTTTAGTTTCAACACTTTTCAACATAGTTGTAAAGTGTTGATGACTTTGTTCATTCTGTCTATCCGTTCGCACAATAACTGCAGTAAAAATGACTTTGTCAAAATGAAATTTTAGTATGTTGTTGAGACGTCTGTGGAACACATATGGGAATGAAAATAATAATATCATCCAATTAGTTTCGAATTTAACCAGGGTTGAAAAAATGAAATAAATTGAACCCTATAGGACATAATTTTTCAAACATTTTTTAAACGGAATTAAAATTCACAAATGGCTTCGAAAATTTCAGGAAATATTCTAATTATCACGTAAATTGCTTAAAAAAATTCAGCAAAATATGTCAGGTAGTTTTTTAAATAAAAATTGAAATAATAATTATACCCATATTATATAGAAATCATGTAACTCATTTCAAAATGAAATATGGCATCCATCCCCCCCCCCCCCGTTGTTGTTGAGACCCAGACCGTCCGACCTACCAGAAAGGTTTAAGGTAACTGTTTGGGCGGCCGGGAAGTGCCACCCAATTTAGACCGGAACCCAGTGGGGGAGGCATCCACAGGGACCGTACCCTCCTTCCCCTACCACCAACCTCTCGGAAGGACTTACGGACCCACATGTTTAACGTGATCGTACTCCGCGTGAACACGGCGGCAGTTTTGGCAGTGGCTGGAATCGAACCCGGGCCTACCGAGTGCAACTCTAGCGCGCTAACCAATGGGCTACCGCGCCCCATCCCCCCCCCCGTGAAAAAATTATGACGTTTGGAGATCTTTTTAATTTATATTTAGCGTTGCATCCGTTATAAAACCTCTTTATTTTTGCATATTATCTCTGTATCTAAATTCTGTGCCAACGCAATTACAATATTTTTTATTTTAAATGGTCACTAACTAAACTTTGATTATTCGTCTTTTTTGACGAAGTCTTACTTTTCAAGTATAATAAATTATTGTAGCAGTGAGATAATTTTTACAATATCACCGCTGAATGGATCGCATTTTAGAGATGTTTGAATAAAATTGCATTTCAGTTGGCATAATCAATGCTCTATGCATGTGTTTCATAATCAATGCTTTATGCATGATAGATTTTTCGTGTTTGTGTTTGAGGAGGCGTTTTTTTTTATACCGTAGTGTCATGTTTTATTGAGATATAACTTAGCGGCGGCTAACCTCTCTACTGTCAATTTAGATTTACAGCGAAAATATAGATTTAGCTATTTTCATAATTTCTTAACTGAAAAATTGAATGGTGATATTGATATTCTCAAGTCACACATCCTACATTATATACAAACAATTTTATCATTTCTATTTTCGTCTAATTCTACAGGAAATTTTTGCTAATTTATAAATATAAAAATAAAAATACTCGCAATAACTCTCCAATCGCATTACAGGTAAGCTTGCATTTCAAATTGTTAAATGATGTTTCTTTTTCTGATATATTTCCCTGCCATTATTAAATATATATATTAAAAGGGGTGTAGCGAGGTGAAACACCTCACGTTCGATTTGAACGCTAAAAAAATACTCAAAATGTTTGTGGAACATTAAGATAATGCCGTGCAAGATCGCAAGTGGATAAAACTGAAAATTAAGAAGTAATTAATAAAGATTGAAATGAGGACACGTGTTTGATTTAAAATAACAAAAATAATAAGTTTATTTACAAAATTAACATTTAAAATAAAAAGAAACATGAAAAAGCTTTGCTCATAACACATGAGGTTTAAAAGTTACTCCCTTAAAGTATTATTACATCGTTAAAATATGAAAACACCATAAAACCTCTTAAAATTCATTCTACTCGAAAAAAATCCCAAATACATCATAAATCTTTAACGTGTCAAAGAAAACATTAATTTCCTTAAGAAGCAATCATTGAAAGAGAGGAGAAATTCAAGATCTGAGTAAATGCATGAAATCCAATAGGCCTACCTTCGGCTCTGGGTCCAGCAAGGGCTCGGCTGCGATGACATCTTGGAGTTCGGAAGGAGCATCCTTTTGCTCCGTCAACTATTGAAACAACCTCGCTCCACAAAATCTAAAAAGGCACTCCCGATTTCTTTTTTCTGACAAAAACTCTCTCCAAAAACTTGTAATTTGAAGTCTCCTCCCTCTCAAATATTATTTGTTGACAGGACTTAAGCCCCCCTAAATATTACTGGTGGACACTTGGCTTCCACTCTCAGTGGCCAGTCCATGACAGCAGGGCTTGCCCACTAGCCCCTGAATTATCGCTTGCAGGTGGCCAGGAGTCCCATGCTCCTGCGCGAACCTCTGGGCTTAATTGCGCCCCCAACGACCGCTTTCCCCCCGTTCTGTCTTCCTCTTGTGTAAGACCACCCAGGCAGCTCCACTGACCCTTTCCTTTGCAGGTGGCCAGAGGGGGACCCTATACAAATTTGTAACAGGGCTAGGGACCGTCCTTTGCAGGTCGCCTTCTTCTCCAAAATTTCACAATATCACATATTTTGGCAATCACCATGTGACAAGGAGGATATATTTTATATATACTAGAAATTATGTATAGATGAGACAATAACATTAAATATGCTGCACTATATCCAACTCTAGTTCTTTAGAGAAAGAGAGAGAGATATCTTGCCGCAAATCTATGAAATGTTTTCATTAGGTCCTAAAACCTGCTTATCTAAGTCATTGTAATCGTAAGTGCTTAGAACTTTAAACAATTGGAGGTGCTTAAATTAAACTGTGCATTTTTATTCATTCAATATACTTCTACCAGAAAAATTCTAATATTTTTGGTTTAAGGAGTTTTGTGTTTAGGTATTGATGTATTAGTCAGTAGGAATTTATCCCCAGAGAGTATAGTATTTCCTAAGAGGATGTTCCCACAGAATACTATATTCAGAAGGTTCACTCCCATAGAACCAAGGTTACTATATCCCAAAATAGGTTGATTTTTGCGGTGCGCTCGCTGTCATTGGCTACTGATCGTGACGTCATCATCGAGTAAGTCAGAGCCAAGCCGCAGCGGCGAAGCACAAGAATCTCGTATTTTAAATATTCCAACGTCTTGTCACACGTCTCTTCCAAAATATTTTGACAAAATTAAAATCTATTAGAAATTTCATCACCACCACCAAAATTGGGCCCGTTATTTGAGCCCCTATCGCTTCTTTTATTTAAAATAAATTGCTTGTAGTCCAATATTGCCGCAAAAATTATCAATTGAATATAAACTACGAATCAGTGGAGAAGGGTTGCCATATTATTAGTCATCGGTTGAGCCAATAGATTCGCCAAAGGCAAATACGATTGCCTTAAAACTTAGGTTTGCTAACAAACAGTTGGAAAAATCCCCCCCCCCCCCCGCAAAAAAAAAATATGATTTTTTGAAGAAACAATCAGTTTTCAATATTTCTCAAAACATTAAAAAATTGCTTCCAAACCTCAAAATTAATTGGCCTACTACATTGTTTCAGTGTTGCTCTTTTTCTTCAATTAAAATATTTTATATTATAACTAAATATTTTAACTAAATTATTAAAATATTATAACTAAATATTTTATTAATTTCCATTTTTGTTCAACGTCTCCGGACAAATCAATTAATTATATCATTATTTTCAGTTCTTTAGTTTAGAGAATAGCCAACAAGCTTTGGTATTTGAAAAGTAACTCGGTTACCATAGTCACCACAATGAAATCAAAACTATAAACAAGAAAGATCAATCATGCATAAAGCATTGATTATGAAACACTTTCCAACTTCAATGCAATTTTATATAAACATCCCTAAAATGCGATACATTCCTCGGTAATATTTTTAAAATTATCAGAGTACTGCATTAATTTATTATATTTGAAAACTTAAACCTTCATCGAAAAAAATTAACTTCATTCAAATGACGGCATTGAAATATAAATTGCCTGGTTTAAACATCTCTAAAATGCGATACATTCCTCGGTAATATTTTTAAAATTATCATAATACTGCAATAATTTATTATATTTGAAAACTTCATCGAAAACTAATGAACTTTATTCAAATGACGTACGTCATCGAAATATAAATCGCCTCTATATAAAAGCAGCATTTCATTCATAACATTTTTCCAATCGTTTCATTTATCACAATACTATAATAATTTATTTTATTTAAAAATTAAAAAACATTTTATCTACCATATTTATTTTAAAATGTGAAACCTCTCTTACACATAAAATAATTAAACTCTTGGAAAAATATTTATTATATAATATATCTCTTTTTCCTTTTTGGAGGATATAGCAAGAGCCAGAATTTAATTGAATTTGTTTTTCTCCCTATATTAAATAATTTTTATTTAAAAAACTACCTAACATATTTTACTGAAATTTTTTTTATATATTTTATGGGATAATTTGAATATTTCCTGAAAGTAATTTCTAAAATATGTCCTTTCGAAACAATTTGTGAATTTTAAATTCGCTTAAAAATGTTTGAAAAATTAGGTCCCATAGGGTTCAATGTATTTCAACTCGGGTTCAATCCAAAACTAATTGGATGATATTATTCATTACATGGCCCTGGACGGCAAACAAATGAAGTAGAAACCCATTTTCTCAAAGTTGATATTGATGGTAAGGGGATTTTCATTTTATTCCGAAGATACAGGTAACATTTTCTTGACACTACACGTAGAACAAGTGCTTTGCTGATGTCTTCATTCTTCCAATTTACACGTTTTTTTAGTTTAATAAGACACTGAATTTGTTTCTCTGTAAATACTTTACTTAATATATGTTCGACTTCTTCTTTTACTTCACAATTGAATCTGCTTTTATTTTTCTGCAATATCTTCTTTGCTTGCCAAGATTTGTGTGTTAATTCTTTGTTTTTGATTTTTAACTTTAAATTTTCATTTCACAGTATCCGGTTTCTATGCTCAACGCATTTTATTCTTTTTCCAACTCCACCCATTCTTTACTCTTCTGTGTCCCTTCACATTCACTCCTTGTTTCTTTGTCGTATTTCATTTGTTTTGGTGATATGCTACTAATTGTAGAAAGAGCACGTTTCCTCACTTCTCTGGATACATATCTCGTTCTTCTTTCCGATTTCGTGTTTGCAATACAATTTTCTTCGAAATGTTTACTTAAAAAATCACAGCTATTATTTGTTGGAGTGATTGGCCTTGGACTAGAAGTATTCAATTTCTGAGATGGAACAGCAGTGAGGTTCAATCTTCTTGACGGGAGTAATTGTAAAAGTTCAGTTCTTAAATCTCTAGCATAGTCCTCCTCCACAAAATGCTCGGAACATACACATACATTTAAAAAATTCACTTTATCCAATCTTCGGCACTTAATGTACCATTTTTTTCGTATAGATTCATCTTTAGGGAAACTATGAAAAATAATTCCCATACGTTTTGTGTTGCGATTTGTGTTCTTACATGTAGTAACTGCACAATTCGGCATGATGTTGATGAAATTATTAAGTACTAAATAAAAGTAAAAGAGCTACACTTGAATGTGTAAAAGAAATCAAACGATGCAAAACAAGATGTAAATCCAAGGTCAATATAAACAACGTAATCAACATCAACGGCGGGAAGAACAGCAAGCAATCGAGAAATTTTGACTCGATGATGACGTCATGCGCATATTCCGAAAACAGGTGTTGCGTTGCGCATCGCTTTTACAACCCCCCCTGCATCTTCCCGGCCGTCCAAACGGTTACCTTACACCTATCTGGTAGGTCGGACGGTCTGGGTCTCAACCCCCCCTGCATAGAACCCTATGGCAACATTTTTAACATGGGATGTCGCATAGACACTAGAGCTCGTGAGTTGGACCAACTGAACTGCGATGCGTCTGCCAGATTTGGCGTGTTATCGCTCGCTTGGCGATTTTTTTTTAAAGGGGAGGGGAACAAAATGTTGAGGACTGTACTTTTATAATTTTTGAAACTATAGAAATGATCAGGATTTAAAAATACATTAATCTGCAACATAAATATATTCATTAGTTTAAGTAAATTTAAATAAACATAGTTATATATTTAATTCAAATAATCATAAAATAGATTAAAAAATTGACACATTGCATTGTCTCACTATAAAACATAATGCACAAAAAATTACAAGCTAACATACCCAAAAGACTGAAATATTATATAATATTTTCAGTCTAAAAAGTATACTAGCGTGTTGATCGTTAACTACTTGATCCTTAATGTGTTCTGGGATACTGATAATAGACTTTTTTTTTTAAATATAAAAATATTCATATAGTAAATATAAAATTTACATAAATGCACTATCAAAGTTGTGGAACTCAATCATTAATTACCCAAGGGGGGGGGGGGTGAATTTTCCACCATAAGGCACTTAATAGAAATTTTACATAAATATATACACATACAATATCACATTCAACTAAGAAAAAGCTATCCAAATATCAATTATTTCACATTTTATAAAAATACGGAAAATATTTTTTAACTAATTATACCACTACCTCTTAGAATTTAGTCTAATCCAGCAGTAATAACACAGCACTAATTTCGTATGATGAACACATGTATACTTATATGAACACGTGTATACTTATGAACACGTGTATACTTATAATGAACACGTATGTAGCATGGTGATAACTAAAATTATTTCAATTTTAATAAAAATAAATTACATACCATGTAACGCAACCAGTTTTCTTTTGGCAATCCATTTCTATGAAATGATCCAACACTTAACAAATAATCCTTTTTCACGTTACTCAAACCACGCTAGTCTGTTGTTCTAAGTTTTCGTCGAGCGAAATAGGGTTATAACATTGAAAATCGTCTTGGACCCAAACCAGACCATCGCCAAGCGCTCAGACCAAACCAGACCATCGCCAAGAGTGCGCCAACCCTCGTTTTGGTCTATCTCTAATGTTCGCCGCGAAAACGAAACTATCGAGAGTGGCAGGTCTGTATAATATTAGTCTGTGGATGTTCCCACCATGATTCGGAGAGGACCTCTTCTTTTGGTTGGCACTCCATCACTGAAGGATCTTTCCCCGTCAGTGATTCCTACTCTTGTAGGTCCCTCGTTCTCTCACCTTTCCTCTTCTTCCCCTCTCGGGCCTCCTTTTCTTCCACTCTTCCTGGCCTACAAGGGACTTTCCCTGTTCTCTTCTCTTCTCCTTTTGTTGTAGATATCTGGCGGATTGTCCCAGTTTGTGTTGTGTCTGGTCACCGTAGTCGTGACCACTCTTTACGCTGGGTATTCCCAGCAGGACCAGCGTTGTTCTTTGGTGTAAAGCAGGAGTATTGTCCCAGCTGTTTTTAGGCTCTGGTCTCTTCCCACTTCAGTAGTGGACGTCGTGGTTTTATGAAGCGTATGTAGTCATCGCGTTGCTAGGGTACTGTCTCAGCCTTTTGTTCTCTTGGTGTCTTCACCCTAGTGGTGACTTCTGTGGTCCAGAGCTGTGCTCTGTCGCACTCCGCTAACTCTTTTTACTTTTCACATAACCTTTGACTTTCCTTTTCAGCTCCCCGCATATGTTTATGGTATTCACATATCTCATCATGTTCTGCCTTGTAACTTTCAGGGAAGAAGACTGCAATGTCCTGGGATCGGACCAACTCCTGAGGTGACAGGTATGAAGATCTGATTTGGGCCGACTAGGCTGGCTTTGGCTTTAAACAACACCCCTGCCACCCCTCCTTTTCTAACCCTTTCTTTTCAGATCACCATATCCGTCCAGGTTCCTGTGTAAGTGCTTCCTCCCGGCGCGCGCTCTAGATATAAGTTTAGTTTAGTAAAGTTTAGTTTGTTTTAGTTTAGTTTAGTTTGTTTTAGTTTAGTTTAGTTAAGTTTCGCCTGCTGTTTAGATAAAGTCCATTCTATGCTAGATTCTAGTTATCCAGCAACACCAGCATGGCCTTCCCTCCCTGTGCTTCAACGTTCGTACCAGGGTTTCTCCTTCAGTTTGTGCCCCATAAACGGGGTCTCCTAAGTTTCTTAGGTCTTAGGATTAGTTACTTTTAGCAGTTATTGTTTCCTCTTAGTAGTAATTGTCTCCCTGTCTTCTTCCTGTCTTTGCTTGCTTGTTAGCGTTCAAACAGTGATTCAGTGTGAGGGCCCCCCGTACTCGGGTGTATCTTCCTTCCTTTGCAGCCTGTCGTACACGCCAAGATATTTCTTCCTCGGCCTTTGTCCTCCTGAGGATCCCCTTGTTGCAAGCTCCATATGCCTTAGAAGGTAGGCTTTTTAGTGCAGGCATATGAGCTTTTCTCTTGTTCGGTCCTTGGTTCTTGTAGTATCTAGTATAGTCCGTAGCCTATAGTCAGTAGCGTTAGATAAGTACAGTGTTCCTCGGCGTAGCATTCTCGCTGTCTTCCTCTGTAGCAAGCACTTAATGCTTCGGTTGGTAGGCTTATGCTTGTGGACACTGTAGTCCTTCCCTTCTTAGTTTTTAAATTCTTATTCTTTCCTAGGTTAAGTTTACCTGACAGTACAGGTTTATGCCCGGGTTACGACAGCACCTCTTTAAATTGTATGCTGCCTCTGCATAACTGCCGAGGGGTAGAAAGTCGAAATCCTCTGAAAAATTATCAAAATTTTCTCTGCAACATTCAACTTGGTTATTTTGGATACATTAGACAGTCATTGCATTCGACATTCATCGTCTCCCGTTCTACATGGTTGCTCCTGCACTCCATTTGGAGTTGGGACGTTTTACAGCTCGGGTCTCTTCAATTAGGGAAGCTTCCCTGAAGTCTCCCGAGTTTTCCTGGAGCCGTGAGGCACTGGGCTTCAGCTTCCCCTACTGTTCCGTGAGTGTGTGGTGTTTTCGGTTTTGGGTCTCTTTGCTCTATTCTGGCGTTGAGCCTATTCTTGGCCGCACAGACCGGCTCGGTGCGCTTGTTTTCTTCCTTGGACTCAACTGGGTCGTCTGTGGACGACTTCCAGTGATGCGGAATTAAACCTGTTATCCGAGAGGTAGATCCGGTCCGCACTGCTGTCTGGCAGTACAGGTATTTCTTTTTCAAATGTTGTATTATCGATATTTTATAAATTCTTAATTTTTCTAATTTTAAATGTCTTTTCATGCTGAATGTAATTGTATAAAATATTCTGATTTAAATGTTCTGAGTGCGAAAGAATCTTCGCCTGAACTTTCATTTTGCGGTTTTCGCTTCCGCATATTGGGAAACCGTTATTAATGTAACTGTATTAGATTTTTGTTTTGATTCTTTTCGGAGCCTGGAAAAGAAAAGTTCGAGAGAATTTTGGAGGCTCGCGATGTGAGCCGTCCCTGATCGGTTGGAAAACGGATTTTGCAGGTGAAATGAGTAAAAATTTTCTTTGAAAGAATCTCTGATTTCATGTATGACTTTTTTCGAGCTACGCCTTGCTTTGAGGTTGTGTTGGAACCTTTGATTTCTGTGAAGTAATATCTGAAACTATGAAAAGTTTAATTTAGAACGCTCATATATTTTAGAACCTGATTCTGACAAACATTTTTAACAACTTACCTGATTTTGACAAACTTTTAAGAATTTGCATATTGTGACAAATTGTTTTCAAATATTGTTTATGTGTTCCTGCCCTACACTGTTTTATTTTGATCTGCAGTACCTGCTTTTACCAGACAAGTTCACCTTCCCTACTGATACAAAGAGCGCAGTAGTTTCGCTAGCCACCGTTGGTCCATCATGTTCAATGTTGCAAATGTTTTTTCTTCTTTTGAGTTGGTCTGCAGATGTTCACTAACACACACACTTTGTGTTTGGAGAAGGATGTGGAAACGGCAAATTAATTCTCCAGGCTTGCTGCTGTCCCTGGTCGAACTAGCCAGGTCTCGCCTTCGTTTTCCAGAGTGCAGGCGGGAAGAGTAATTTTGAAAGTCCTGACTGATGGAGAAGTGATTCTGTTATGGAGGACTCGTCACCTTGGAGCTAGGTTCGTCATCTGTGCTGTTTTTTCAACTGAAGTTCTGAACCGTGTCTGCCCAGAGGTCGTCTTCGTACACTTCTAGCCCATTGGTTAGCGCGCTGGAGTTGCACTCGGTAGGCCCGGGTTCGATTCCAGCCATTGCCAAAACTGCCGCCGTGTTCACGCGGAGTACGATCACGTTAAACATGTGGGTCCGTAAGTCCTTCCGAGAGATTGGTGGTAGGGGAAGGAGGGTACGGTCCCTGTGGATGCCTCCTCCACTGGGTTCCGGTCTAAATTGGGTGGCACTTCCCGGCCGTCCAAACAGTTACCTTACACCTTTCTGGTAGGTCGGACGGTCTGGGTAACAACAACAACAACACCGGAAGTCCTGCGCTCGGGTTATTTTTTTCACTTTTTACACTTTCTTTTTGATGTGGCAACCCGACTAGTTCCCCTGTTTTTTGCACCTTTAAAGAACATAATGTGCAGCCACAAAACTGGAATTGTATTATTGTTTTATGTTGTCTTATTGAATGAGTGTGATGATTTTACGGGAAGAATTGTCAAAGTCTTGTTATTATTTTCATTATGTTGATTTTTGACTGTATTTTTGGATGTGTTTTAACTTTTCTTTTTCTCCTTGTGTAGGATCCTTTAGTAGACTGGACAACCTTGGGTCCCCTTTTTGGCCTGCTTTTAGGATGTTTGTACTTTTGGACGACGGGGACCCTGATCAAGTCTCTAGACTCTTTGAGTTGTGTGGTTGTGTGGACGCACCCCCCCCCTTTCTAAATTATTTGCTAAATTGCCTGCAGTTGCTGCAATTGCTGGCAGTTGCTGCTTGGGAGTTCACCCTGCTGGAAGCAGTGCTTCTACAGAATTCTCTTGAGAAAAAAAATTCTCTCTGCGTTCTAAAATTTTTCGTCCGGAGAGGGAGGATATTTCAGTATTGGTATTTTATAAATTCTTCATTTTTCTAATTTTAAATGTATTTTCATGCTGAGTGTAATTGTATAAAATATTCTTATTTAAATGTTCTTCTGACTGCAAAAGAATTCGCACATCACCTGATCTTTCATTTTGCAGTTTTCGATACCGCATTTTGGGAGACCGTTATTAATGTAAATGTATTAGATTTTTGTTTTGATTCTTTTCGGAGTTTGGGAAAGAAAAGTTCGAGAGAGTTTTGGAGGTTCGCGATGTGGCCCGTTCCAGATCGGTTGAATAGGCGGTACATGTTGTCGCCTTAGATAGGAGAATTTTTGAAGTGATTGATGTTTTTCTGACGTCACGATGATAGCGATGTGAAAGGACGCTATCTTGTTCTGATGAGATGGGACAAAGAAAGTAACCATGGTGGACCAATATAAGGTACGATCTAAATTTTAAATAATGTCTAAATTTAAAATCCAAATTTATATTGATTGTCCATCTCCTGCTATTTTTGACCATCATTTTGAGAAAGACTAATGCAGAGGATTTGTAAGTAAACTTTTAAGATTCTAAAAAAGAATTTATTTTAGAAGAACTTGGCTAAATTCAAAAGTACTATTACCTGCCTGGTATTTTGGATTCAATATAAGTAAAATTAATATTGATTAATACTTTCTGAGAATTAAAGGTACATCGGCTTTCATGCCCATCAATCTAAACAGAATGAACTTATTAATGATTTTTACGAATTTGTTCAAGAGACTCTTTAATCAATTTTTGATAGAATGTCAGTTCTATGCTAAGTATATATGAGTAAATATCAAGTTAAAAGATTGATTACATAAAATCCTTCAGAAGCTGAAAAATATGTTTTGTAGTACATTTATATGAATTAAGAAAGAGATTTGTTAAGTAATTGAAGAATATATTTTGAAACAAAAAGTGTTATAATAACTAATAACTGTGTTATGATGTTTTGAATATTTGTATAATTCAACACATAAATTAAATAATTTTAATATCAAGAAATGATAATTATTTTGTGTACATGTCTCTCTTGCCATATTCTGATTTTTAGCAATTGATGGGTCCTGGCATCCATCACCAGGGAAGAGGAACCATTGGGTTATTCTGAATGAAATTTCCGCTCGATCACAAAGGTTTATGCATATTGTTGATGTGGGACACATTTTAAAAAGAAACTTAAAGTTGAACTTTTAATATCAAATTCATTAAGATTGACATGGCCGTTAATTCATACATAGTGGATTTATTAATGAAATCGTACATTGCTAGTTTGTGCCGCTATAAACCCTCCAATTATTTACCTTTCGTGTGAGTCCTGTAAAGGAATAATTAATTATTATAATACTCATTGACTGCACCATTTAAACTTTAACAATAAAACATTTATTAACAACATCAAATCTAAATTATTTAATTACACCAATTATTCATATTATTAATTATATGCTTCACAACAATTATTCTCATTAATTATTGCGGTGGAGGGGACATGTGTGGCCAGTACTATTAAAATTACTATCATGTGTCTATGACCTGTGATTGTTAATGGGCACATACCTTCAAATCTGTCTTGGGCTTTGATCATATATCAAATGCTTGCATCAGTTATTTGCACCGCCATAACTCGCGGTGTTTGGCTTCTTCTCGTAAATCTGATTGCACTCCACCTTATATAAATCTAGCCAGTATTTTTGGAACATTTGCACAAGTCTTTAAGTCATGTTGTACAAGCTATATGTTGTTGTTGAAACCCAGACCGTCCGACCTACCAGAAAGGTGTAAGGTAACTGTTTGGACGGTCGGGAAGTGCCACCCAATTTAGACCGGAACCCAGTGGGGGAGGCATCCACAGGGACCGTACCCTCCTTCCCCTACCACCAACCTCTCGGAAGGACTTACGGACCCACGTGATCGTACTCCGCGTGAACACGGCGGCAGTTTTGGTAGCGCCTGGAATCGAACCCGGGCCTACCGAGTGCAACTCCAACGCGCTAACCACAGGGCTACCGCGTACAAGCTATATGTGCACAAGTTGCACAAATCTGCTCACGTTCTTTTTAAGTCAAATCTTCATAATTTTCTTCTCTCGTTCTCGGGTCACCAGTTGTGGTTTCCTCGTGGGAGGAAGGGGGGCGGTAACTCCCCCTCTTCTTCCATTTGGCGCATTGAGTTTGACGTAACAATCTTCTTTTTTTTATTGGAACCAATGGAATCATCCAAATCTCGTAAGGTCCAGTTTAGCCCCTCTGTCATGGCCCCTTAAATTTATGGTCTTCTGACTTTTAGGTTCACGGGGTGATAAAACTCGGGGCCAGCCAGACTACAAGTATTGTTCGCCGTTTTGGCCATAATAAATATGTACATAAATCTGTCTCATCAAATGTGAGATCTATTTCTGATCTCACAGTTGATATATTCAATTATTACATTTATGAAATGCTATTATAATTTAATACATTCGACCTTTACAATTTGCTACATTATCACTAACTTTTTCCTGCTTTACAAACTATTCCTGTTACTACAAATTGGCTCACACACCACCTTTACAAATTGGCACGTTATTACATCAATTCTCCTTTACAATGTTTCTACTTATCCTTTACTCCACATTTAAATATTTTATTTTGCACAAAATATCTTATTGGTAACAAGAAAGAAGCATTTTCTGATACTAATGAATCTCAGTGTGCCTGCCTTTCAGGATTTTTTGGCTAGGGGAGGGAGGGGGCAAAATATATCTAAATGCTGTCACATAAATAGGAACTAGGTTAACATAGCATGTCTCCGGGGGCAAGCCCCCTCGGAGGTATGCCTGAAAGAAATACTGATGAACCTTATTCTGTATCTCTGACATTATTATCCATTTTTAAGCGATTTTTTTTAAAAACTCAATTTTAGCGTGAAAATTTCTGATGATCACAAACCTTACTGCTAACATATGCGATAATTTTTAAATCTTTGGCAAATATGTTAAGCTATATCCAATAAATATATATTATATATATATTATATAAATATATATTATCCAATAAATATTTTCCACTCACTTTGCTCAACTTTTGCTCATTATGCAACTAAACGGTATGTGGGAACAATCTTCCTGCTTTTTCCTTAAATATTGCATTAAAAAACCTTTTATTATCGGAAATTAGAAATAGAAAAGTTAATTTTGTCAAATTTAGACTTATAAAGGATATATGCTTTAAAATTATAAAGGATGTAAAATTATAAAGGTCTAATTATCTGTCAACATTATCAATCCTAAGAAAAGATCCGTCAATTACACATCACTGCAGTTCAGTCTTCCTTTTTTTTTCATCCAGATCGTCCGGCCTATTCGAAGTCGTAAAGTATGTGTTTGGGCCACTGGCCCAGTCTCACTCAATTTAGATATGAAAGGGGACAGAGGGGGCGAAGTCTACAGGGACCGTACCCTCCTTCTGATAGCACCAACCTCTCAGAAGGACTTTTAAATCCACATCTTTAACTTTCCGTACTCCGCGTGAACACGGGGACAGTTTAGAAAGAGCCGGGAATCGAACTCTGGTCTTCCGAGTGTAATCCCCGAGCTTTAACCGCTAGTCTGTTCCGCCTGATGTAAGGCAGTTTGAAATTCTAGTTTGGAAAATAAAATTAGAATTTTCCATTTTTTGAAATCGAAATATACAAAGAATTCAAAGTTAGCTCATCATCTGCCATACAAATCAAACATGGAGCAAATCTATCAATTATATGCCTCTGTAGCTTGTTCTAAGGGGGTTTTTTTTTGTTTTTTGTTTTTTGGTCTGAAAGAAAATATTTTTTCAGAATGCGTATCTTTTCGAATATTTTTGAGCCATATATTTCTTTGCATGTTTAATTAAAGTTCGTTTAAGTCGCATTTTAAAGCTAAGACTCGCTTTAAATCGCTGAGCTTTATCGAAAAAGTTTTGTCTCATGTTTTAACATGCTTTGTTTACAAGTTATGCCATGTTTTACGAACGCACTGCTTGAGGACGCGGTAGCCCAGTGATTAGAGCGCGGGAGTTGCACTCGGTAAGCTCGGGTTCGTTTCCCTCCACTGCCAAAACTGCCGTCGTGTTCACGCGGAGTACGATCACGTTAAACATGTTGGTCCGTAAGTTCTTCCAGGAGGTTGGTGGTAGGGGAAGGAGATTACGGTCCCTATAGATGCCTCCCCCACTTTGTTCCCGCCTAAATTGGGTGGCACTTCCCAGCCGTCCAAACAACTACCTTACACATTTCTGGTTGGTCGGACGGTCTGGGTCTCAACAGCAACAACAACGCACTGCTTGATAGATAGTAATGCTAATAAATAGATAAAATATAAATCGCAATAATTAAATACTATACTAATAAATTGATAAAATATAAAACATAATAATTAAATAGTAATACTAATAAATAGATGATATATAAATCATAATAATTAAATACTAATACTAAATAATAGATAAAATATAAATCATAATTAAATACTAATACTAATAAATGGATAAAATGTAATTCATAATAATTAAATGCTAATACTAATAAATAGAAAAATATAAACCATAATTATATACTAATACTAATAAATAGATAAAATATAAATCATAATAATTAAATGCTAATACTAATAGATAAAATATGAATGATAGTAATTAAATAGTAATGCTAATAAATAGATAAATAGAAATCATACTAATTAAATACTAATATTAATAAATAGATAAAAATAAATAATAATTAATTTTTAATGCTTTATTTAAAGGTGTGATCACGGGCTACAAAATTAGTTCGCACTCCAGATGTGGCTCTCTATTCTGAACGCTACAACACAGCACTACCGATAAACATGCGTCCTTACAGTCGAACATAATTGCGTGGAAAGTGGATGGCCCACGGTTATTTGACTATCATTCCCGGCTACCATTGTAAACCATCGGGTCAGTCTAGTGGTCTGGGTTTTCTACGGTTATATCACAGAGGGTTATTTGTCTTATCTATTTCAATTCGCTGCAGCCGTACTTGTCATAACACTCTGGATTTTAAATGGGAGATTATTTTCACTATATAATACTGACTAGAGTGTCGTACAGGACAGAGCACCAGGCGCGAAGCGCCTTTAATCTCCAGTTTCAATATGTGGTTCTTATAGTCAAATTGTGACATTAATTCTGTGACCCTAATTGGAGGTTCGAGGTTTTTATTTACTACTTTTTATTATTTGTCCTAGCTCCTAGTGTGGCAGTTTGTTGCACATTTAGAGTTTAAGCAGTTTGTGGGGTTGATGCAGATCTAAGGGTTACCTCGCATTTTGGCAGTTTAGCGTTTAGAACATTTTTTTATAAAACATTAGTCGCGAGTTTTATTTAATATCAGATGTTTGAGGTGGGATTTTTTTAATTCCGATTATCGATGTTTAGAACAGCGCGGGGTCTCTTACGAGATTTGGCCTTGCGATGATCATGGTCATGCAGATTGAATAATAGTTCATTTGGAACTGATGGCAAATTTTTGTAAAATTTAAGCACTAGCTTTTTAATTTGGGCTCTAACAGTTTTTATTTTGAAGTCATTCCTAATTACCGAGTTTCTTAAGTACCTGGGAGCTTTCCTGATAATCCGTAGGATTTTGTTTAGTTTTGTCTCTAGGAGGTCGATTGTAGTTTTACAGGCATATCCCTATACGGGTGCTGCATACAGCATTCCCGGGCGGATGACCGATTTATAAATTAGCAGTTAGTTTTGATGACTGAGATTTTCGTTTCCAATCATTGGGTATAAGGCTCCTGTAGTTATATACGCTTTTTTGATTAAGTTTGTTACGTGCTGTTTCCAGGTTAGGTGGGAATCTATCGTTACACCTAGGTATTTAGTAGATTTTTCCGCGCGTAGGGTATGGTTGTTTATGTACAGTGGCGGAGGAGGTTCATGTTTCCTCGAGAAATAAATCCAATGACATTTATTGGGGTTTAAATTTATTCTCCATTTTTCCAGCCAAGTTTAGAGTATGTCTAAGTGTTGTTGTAGCTGTCTGTGCATTACTGAGACATAGGGGTGTTTTGCAAGTATCGCACTGTCGTTTGCATAGAGTGCCAGCTCTGTGTTTGGAGTCCTGGGGCTGTCGTTCAGGTATATGTTAAAGAGTGTCGGGCCCAGGATAGAACCTTGCGGTACACTACTTTTAATGAGCTTGGGTGTATATAAGTTACCTCCTACTCTGACTTGAAAGTGTCTGTTATTTAAATATGAGATTAAAAGTTTGATAAAAGCGTCAGGGACTTTTAAAGTGATCAATTTGTACGCTAATCTACAGTGTCACACTTTATCAAAGGCTTTTTGTATGTCCAGAAAAATCGCAGCTGTGGGTGTTTTGTTACTGAGACCAGAAGTACTCTACCACTCTTAGCAATTGATGAGTGGTGGAGTGCTTTGGCCGAAATCCAAACTGCTCCGGAATGATAATGTCATTCTCACTAAGGTGTGTGTTCAGTCTCTTAAGAATTATTTTCTCAGTAATTTTACTAAGTGTCGGTAGCAAGCTAATTGGTCTGTAGTTGGCTGGAATTGTGGCATCCTCACCTGGCTTATGGATTGTTATAATTATCGCTTCCTTCCATTCTTTGGGGAAATAGTTTAGTTTTAATATTTTATTTATTAAGATAGTCAAGTAACATATTACATTTAGGGGCAGGTTTTTTAACCGCAATATTTTTGATTTTGTCGTGCCCTGGGCTTTTACGGTTTTTGAAGTTCTTGATAATTTCTACTATCTCCTGCGAGGTGGCTGGGTTAATCTCAGCCGTTACCGGGGAATTCCTGAAGTTATTTAAAGTTTGTCTAACCATTCTTAGGGTGTCCTGACACATTAGATCGTGGTTTGGTTGGAATTGTTTTTCATAATGGCTTGCGAGCGCCTCGGCTTTTTTCTGGTCTGAGTACGCGATTTTAGCACCATCTATTAGTGGCGGGATTTTAATTTGAAGTTTTCAGAGCCTTTTTGCGAATTGCCAGAGCGATACCTCAAATTGCGTTACTGCTTTATGAAAGAAGTTATTTATTATATAAAATATTATTTTATAATATTAGCGGTACATATAGGTACGTAAATATATTTCACTTTTAAGTTCTGGCACTCTTAGAGTCTGTGGGAAGATAGTACAATTTTGTCTGTTTTGGGATTAATTGAGGGCTGTCCAAACGGTCACTGAAAAAAATTATTTATGATCTTTGCGCTATATATGAAATAAAATGGCATTTAGACATGAAAGGGGGCAGATTTATTGCCGATATGAAATCTACATAGTAAACTTATTCCAATTTCAGAATATTTCCTTGATCATTTTAGCACAGCAGGAAATAACGAATTTAGATTAAACTATGATTAAAATTTACCGAATTGCCAGAGCGATACCTCAAATTGCGTCATTACTTTATAAAAGAAGTTATTTATTATATAAAATATTATTTTATAATATTAGCGGTACATATAGGTACGTAAATATATTTCACTTTTAAGTTTTGGCATTCTTAGAGTCTGTGGGGAGATAGTACAATTTTGTCTGTTTTGAGATTAATTAAGGGCTGTCCAAACGGTCACTGAAAAAAATTATTTATGATCTTTGGGCTATATATAAAGTAAAATGGCATTTAGACATGAAAGGGGACAGATTTATTGCCGATATGAAATCTACATAGTAAACTTATTCCAATTTCAGAATATTTCCTTGATCATTTTAGCACAGCCGGAAATAACGAATTTAGATTAAACTATGTTTAAAATTTACCCCCCCCCCCCCCCCCAGCGCCTTTTAGATATATTGCAAATAAACACTACAAACAAATAAACCTAGAAAGCTCCAAATACTGAAAATGGGAGTGGACAAATGTAGGCGTGGCCATATACTCATTTGATACATGTCCCAACTATATACCAGTGCCGAATCTTGGTCTAGAATGTAGGTCATGCTGAAAATGCGAATTACTCCACTCCCCACGTCGTCGATCGCACTACAGTACTGCACTCAAGGCATTTAATGGCCAGAATAGTAACGACAATAAATAATGTTACTACTGTTGTATTATTCATAGAAACTAGACGAATGATATTTTAGGGAGGGGTCTATTTACCTTATAAAGATATATCTAAACGCTGTCACATAAATAGAAACTAGGTTAACAAAACATGTATACGGGAAGAACCCCCCCCCCCCCTGGAGTTATGCCTGAAAGAAATACTGATGAAGCTTATTCTGTATCTCTGACATTCACTTTTCAGCGATTTTCTGAAAAAACTCAATTTTAGCGTGCAAATTTCTGATGATCACAAACTTTACTGCTAACATATGCGATAATTTTCAAATTTTTGGTAAATATGTTAAGCTAGCAATCCAATAATTATTTTCCACTCAGTTTGCTCAACTTTCCCCCATTACGCACCTAAACGGGATGCGGAAACAATCTTACTGCTTTCTTTTGAAATATTGCATTAAATAACCTTTTATTATCGGAAATTAAAAATAGAAAATTTAATTTTGTGAAATTTAGACTTATAAAAGATTTATGTTTTGAAATTATAAAGGATATAAAATTATAAAGGTATCTGTCTAATATAATTATAAAGTTATCTGTCAACATTATCAATCCTAAAAAAAGATCCGTCAATTACACATCTCTGCAGTTCAGTCTTTCTTTTTCTTCATACAGATCGTCCGGCCTACTCGAAGTCGTAAAGTATTTGTTTGGACCACTGGCTCAGTGTCACTCAATTTAGATATGAACACAGAGGGGGCGAAGTCTACAGGAAGTGTACCCTCCTTCTGATAGCACCAACCTCTCAGAAGGACTCTTAAACCCACATATTTAACTTTCCGTAGTTCGCGTGCGTGAGCACGGGGACAGTTTGGAAGGAGCCGGTAATCGAACTCGAGTCTTCCGAGTGCAATCCCCGAGCTTCAACCGCTAGTCTGTTCCGCCTCATGTAGGTCAGTCTGAAGTTTTGGTTTGGAAAATAAAATTAGAACTTTCCATTTTTTGAAATCGAAATACACAAAGAATTCAAAGTCAGCTCATCATCTGCCATACAAATCAAACATCGAGCAAATCCATCAATTATATGCCTCTGTAGCTTGTTTTAAAGTTGTTTTCAGAATCCGTAACTTTTCGAATATTTTTGAACATTATATTTTTTTGGATGTTTAATTAAAGTTGGTTTAAGTCGCATTTTAAAGCTGAGACTCGCTTCAAATTGCAGAACTCTATCGAAATAGTTTTGTCACATGTCTGTACGATGCTTGGTTTAAAAGTTACGAACGCGTGAGCACACTGCTTGATAGGTAGAGCTTGGATTGTGACTGATATATTTACAGCATAAAATTCCTATGGAGGTTTAAGGGTTCATTGAGGAATGTAAGTTTTTTGAAATTATAATAGATATATAAATCATAATAATTAAACAGTAATGCTAATAAATAAATAAAATATAAATCATAATAATTAAATACTAAAACTAATAAATAGATAAAATATAAATCATAGTAATTAAATAGTATTGCTAATAAATAGATGAAATATAAATCATGATATAAATACTAATACTAATAAATAGATGAAATATAAATCATAATAATTAAATACTAAAACTAATAAATAGATAAAATATAAATCATAGTAATTAAATAGTATTGCTAATAAATAGATGAAATATAAATCATGATATAAATACTAATACTAATAAATAGATGAAATATAAATCATAATAATAAATACTAATACTATTAAATAGATTAAATATAAATCATAACATTTTTTTTAATGCTGTATTTAAAGATGTGCCCATGGATTACAAAACTAGTTCACAGTCCAGAATGTGGCCCTCTGTTCGGAACACTGCAACACAACGCTACAGAAAGGCCACGCAACATGAGTCCTTATAGTCGTACATAATTGCCTTGGAGAGAGAGGATCGCCCACGGTTATTTGTTTTACTTATTTTAATTCGCTGCAACCGTATTTGGCGCAGCTTTCTAGAACTTACTTAATGCATACCTGATCAAGATTAAACAAAATAATGTGTTATATAAAATATTCCACTAAGATTTTAGCGGTACATGTAAGTACGTAAATATATTTTACTTTTAATTTTTAGCAATCATGAAATTTTATGATGATATTTTGGGAGGGGGGGCAAGTTTTTTATTTACCTTATATAGATAATCTAAATGCTGTCACATAAATAGAAATTAGGTTAACATAACATGACTCCGGGGTGGGAGTGGGGAGCAAGATTTTTAAGCGATTTTCTGAAAAAACACAATTTTAGCGTGCAAATTTCTGATGATCACAAACTTTACTGCTAACATGTGAGATAATTTTATTTTTGGCAAATATGTTAAGCTATTAACCAAATAATTATTTCCCACTCAGTTTGCTCAACTTTCCCTCATTATGCAACTAAACGAGATGTGGGAATAATCTTAGCGCTTTCTTCTGAAATATTGCATTCAATAACATTTTCTTTTCGGTAATTTAAAGTAGAAAAGCTAATTTTGTGAAATTTAGACTTACAAAGGATTTATGCTTTAAACTTATAGTAAGTACATATACTCAAAGGATAAACTTAAAGGATAAAAAGATATATGAATACAGAGGGAGCGACATCCACAGGGACCGTACCCTCCTTCTCTTGCCACCAATCTCTCGAAAGGACTTTCAAATCCACATATTTAACTTCCCGTACTCCGCGTGAACACGGGGACAGTTTAGAAAGAGCCGGGAATCTGACTCTGGTCTTCCGAGTGCAATCCCCGAGCTTTTAACCGCTAGTCTGTCCCGCCTTATGTAGGTCAGTCTAAAGTTTTGTTCTGCAAAATGAAATTAGAAATTTCAATTTTTTTTAATCGAAATATACAAAGAATTCTAAGTTAGCTGATCCTCTGCCATACAAATCAAACATCGAACAAATCCGTCCATTGCCTCTGTAGCTTGTTCTAAGAGGATTTATTTGTCTGAAAAAAAATATTTTTTCGAAATTCGTAACTTTTTGAATACTTTAGAGCGTTATATTTTTTTTAGATGTTTAATTAATGTTGGTTTAAGTCGCATTTTAAAGCTGAAACTCTCTTTAAATCGCAGAGATCTATGGAAATAGTTTTGTCTCATTCTTTGCTTGGTTTAAAAGTGACGAACGCGCAAGCGCCTTGCTTGATAGGTAGAACTTAGATTGTGACTGATATAGTTACAGCATAAAATTCCTATGGAGGTTTAAAGGTTCACTGAGGAGTGTAAGTTTTTTGAAATGATAATAGATAGATAAATAATAGATAAAATATAAATCATAATAATTAAATAGTAATGTTAATAAATAGATAAAATATAAATCATAATACTAATTAAATAGTATTGCTAATAAATAGATGAAATATAAATCATGATAATTAAACACTAATACTAATAAATAGATGAAATATAAATCATAATAATAAATACTAATACTAATACTTAGATTAAATATAAATCATAATAATTATTTTTAATGCTTTATTTAAGGGTGTGTTCACGAGTTACGAAATTAGTTCACAGTCCAGATGTGTCCCTCTGTTCGGAACACTACAACACAGCGCTAAAGAGATGCCGCGCAACATGATTCCTTATAGTCGAACATAATTTCCAGGAGCAGAGATCGAGCTAGAATTTTTCCAGCAGAGTAAAAATACTCCCTGACTTGATTTGAAGGAGTATTTTGCTTTCCAGAGAAGTAATTTTTAACAAGTGTGCAATTACCCTCAAATTTCCAGGTATTTATTAAATTTATTGTATTTTGTATAAAAAAAATACAGTGTCATTGCCCAACAGGATATAAATTTCTGACTTTTCTACGTTGAAAAAAAAAATAAGATTTAAGAAATGCACTATATTCTTTATTTGTGTTAATAAACTGATAGAACAATTAATATACCTCATAAACTTTAAGAAATAAGTTTTAAAATGTATACTAAATTTTGGACTTTTAGGTTCACATTTTTGTTAATTTTCTGTCAATTTCCCAAGTAAATTACAATCTTGAATTATAAAGTCTTCATAGTATAATTAACAATTTTTTTTCATAAAAATAACTAATCCTGTAATTCATTATGAAATATCTTAAAATTATTTCCTTACTTTTGGCTTAGTTTGTCCATATAGTTGTAAACAAACAAGGCGAAAAGAAAATTAAAAACCTGTTAAGTAAATTCATTTTTATGTTTTCCTTTTAATATTTCAACCTTCTTTGTTTTTTGATTTTCCATAAATGCACAGCTTTCTCAAAATTCATATTAAAATATTCAGCGGGCACAATTAATACAACAGTTAACATCAGAAACTACAATGAAAGTTAAAAGTTAATTTTTATTTTTAGAATGTCAAAAATATGTAAAATTGCTTCTAATAATGTAAAATATGTAAAAGTATGTAAAACTGCTCTAAATCTGCTGGTAATGAACAAGAAAAACGAGCGCCTGCGCTTATACCATGTTCTTTCGTCACCAATCCTCTGGCTGCAGTCTACTTCCGGTGTACATCAATTTGATGTTCTGAAGAAGATGTTCAGACAAAGAAGATGTTCTTGCTTATATTCTTCTCATCCTCTAACTCCATACATACATCAATTTGATCCGGTAAAAAGAGCGTTACGCAGAAAGATAAAAGTAAACTTTTGTTATTGTGAATTTGTAACGACGTACGCGATGCTGGATAAAATAAGAAATTGCTTATTTTCTAGCCAAATCTGTTTAATTTGCGAATCTAAAAATTTCTATTTTGTTTACAAAATCGATGCGTAAAAATACGCATTGTTTAATTTATAAAGAGTATTTGCTTATTTTATAGCGTTAAATACGCGTCTAGAGACGTTATCTCGATCTCTGGGCGTATCTGAATTCATTTTTAACACTTTACAATATATTTGAAAAGTGTTTATGACTTAATTCATTCTGTCTGTCTATCTGTCTGTCCGTCTGTTAGCACGATAACTGTCGTAAAAAAGTATGACTTTATCAAAATGAAATTTTAGTATGTTATTCAGACGATCTGTGGGACCTATGGGAATATAAATGAATAATATCACCCAATTAGTTTTGTATTGAACCCGGGTTGAAAAAATGAAATACATTGAATCCTATAAGACCTAATTTTTCAAACATTTTTTAAAGTAATTTAAAATTCACAAATTGCTCCGAAAGTTTTAGGAAATATTGAAATTATCCCATAAAATATATAAAAAAAATTTCAGCAAAATAAATTAAGTAGTTTTTAAATAAAAGTTAAAATAATAATTACACCCTTTACATGAAAAGATCACGTGACCATTATATGAAGAGATCACGTGACCCACTTCAAAATAAAATATTGCTTACATATTGTGTCAAAATCATGATTTTTAAAATTCTTTATAATTTATATTTAGTGTCGTATCCGTCCTAAAACCGCTTTATTTTTGCTTAATTTCTGTTCATCTGTATTCTGAAACAACGCAATTATATACCATGTATTTGAGTTTAAATGATCAATGCCATCCATCTTGTGTCAAAATTGTGAATTTTAAAGTTCTTTTTAATTTATATTTAGTGTTGTATGCGACCTAAAACCACTTTATTTTTGCTTAGTTTATGTGCATCTGTATTCTGAAGCAACACAATTATAATATATTTCAGTTTAAATGATCATCAAACTTTGATTATTTCTACAACGAAGCCTAATTTTTACTTATGGCGTAAGATGAGTTGTATAAGAATTGCTCAATTTCTTTAACGCAAAATTATTTTACTCTGAAGTTTGCAATATGAATGAAACATTCATTGATTTTACATAGAGAAGCAGACGATTTAATGGCAGATTTTTTCGAAGAAATTTTATGCATAGTGTAAACGGGGAATTGAAGTAATATCCTGCCAACTCTTTGTAAAAGTGATGAGTGAGCCAATTTGTAACAACAAGAATAGTTTGTAAAGCAGGAACAGTTAGTAACAGTGTAGCAAATAGTAAAGGACGGATGTATCAAATTATAATAGCATTTCCTAAATGTAATAATTGAATATATCAACAATATGCATAAACCTTCGTGATCTAGTGGAAATATCCTTCATACTAATAACCCGGTGGTTCGCCTTCCCTGGTGATGGGCGCCAGAACCCATTAGTAGCTGAAATATTAGAATATGGCAAGAGACACATGTACTCAAAATAATTACCACCTCTTGATATTAAAATTATTTAATTTGTATGTTAAATTATATAAACATTCAAAACATCATAACACAGTTATTAGTTATTATAACACATTTGTTTCAAAATCAATTACTTAACAAATATCTTTCTTAATTCACATAAATGTACTACATAACATATTTTTCAGCATTTGAAGGATTTCATGTAATCAATCTTTTAACTTGATATTTACTCATATATATTTGGCTTAGAACTGATATTCTATCAAAAATTGATTAAAGAATCTCTTGAGAATATTCGTAAAAATCATTAGTCAGTTCATACTGTTTAGTTCGATGGGCATTGTAACACAATATTTGTATTACATGTTTCCACCACAATTACAAATGCCAACCTAAATAATGAACTATCTAAATGCTGCAGAGGGAGCCAATCACAACAAATGCATATATAAACAGTGGTCATCCCCGTCTGCAGCAACAGCGAATGGTAGATGTGGTAGGGAATGAATGGGGGAAAGAAAAAGCGCCCCAATGCCGTATTCAAAAAAACTCCAGTCGACGTAAAACTTTCGAACGAGTCAGCATCATGTTTTCTTGGGTTTGTGAAAAGTGTCTGTCACATGGTGATTTCCAAAATATGTGACATTGTGTAATTTTGGAGAAGAAGGCGACCTGCAAAGGACGGTCCCTAGCCCTGGTACAAATATGTATAGGGTCCCCCTCTGGCCACCTGCAAAGGAGAGGGTCAGTGAAGCTGCCTGGGTGGTCTTACACAAGAGGAAGACAGAACGGGGGGAAAGCGGTCGTTGGGGGCGCAATTAAGCCCAGAGGTTCGCACGGGAGCTGGGACTCCTGACCACCTGCAAGCGATAATTCAGGGGCTAGTGGGCAAGCCCTGCTGTCATGGACTGGCCACTGAGAGTGGAAGCTAAGTGTCCACCAGTAATATTAAGGGGGGCTTAAGTCCTGTCAGCAAATAATATTTGAGAGGAAGGAGACTTAAAATTACAAGTTTTTGGAGAGAGTTTTGGTCAGAAAAAAGGGAGTGTGAGTGCCGATATGAACTTTGTATAGTGAGGTAGTAGAAATTTGCACGGGAACGAAATGCTCTCCGTTTCCCCGTCTGATCAACCGATCGTCCGGCCGATGTGCCCAAGAGCCGAGGTAAGGCCTTTGACTGTACACAGCATTCAATAATTTAATATCTCTCCTCTCCGCTCTTTTAAATTCCACTATGTGAGAAATAGTGTTATGGAAGGTACTTGTCTTTTGAAGTGTATGACTATTATTTTAATATTTGAGAATATGATTCTTTCGAGATGTTAATATTAAAAGGGAGTTACTTTTATATTCATGTGTTATGAGCAAAGCTTTTTCATGTTTCTTTTTATTTTCAATGTTAATTTTGTAAATAAACTTATTATTTTGTTGTTTTAAATCTAATCCGTGTCCTCATTTCAATTCTTATTAATTACGTTTTTTTTTCAGCTTTAACCACTTACGTTCTTGCACGGCTTTATCTTCAGGTTACATGAATATTAAATATTTTAGCGTTCAAATCGAACGTGAGGTGATTCACCTCGTAACAGTGTCTATAGAATGTGAGCAACAAAATGGTAGCGAGTGCAGTTAGATGTGTAACGGTTTTCCTACATCATTGAAATAGCACGAATATGCACGTAACACAAAGAGAAAAGGTAACCAACTTTCAATTGTCACTATTAGCACGGAAGGCACACCTTTAACGATTATTAAAGTAATTGACTACCAGTTCGTATGAGTAGAACATATGAACGAGTTCGTAAATATTGAACTATAAGAACTATTCTTTATCGATTGTTTAAAGGAAACTGTTTTTAAGAAATTTAAGTCAAAGTTATTATGTGTGTAAATATATATATATTAATGTGATATTGTCAGTATTATGTGTCTTTTAATAATTGATTTAATTATAGCATAGTTACTCCAGATACAATAGATATCTATTAAGTAAAATATTAAAATAAATTGAGCAATTAAGCATGTGTATTTCTTTATGTTTTGTGTGTTCGTATTCCGAGCTTGAGAACCGGGAGCTTACATGCTCCACCCTTAGTGGCGGCATCATAGGTAAGTCCTATACTGGTAATTTTTGATAAGGACAATTTTACCTTATGACAGGCATAAAAGCCGATGTTCCATTATCTAGAATCTTAATGAGAATCTTTCTTAGAATCTTAAAAATTTACTTACAAATCCTCTGGATTTGTCCTCCTAATTATGAAGGGCAAAAATAGAAGGAGATGGACAATCAATTTAAATTTGGATTTTAAATTTAGACATTATTTAAAATTTAGACTGAACCTTATATAAGTCCGCCATGGTTACTTTCTTTTTCCCATCTCCCCGAAACAAGATAGCGTGTTTTCACACCACTACCATCGTGACGTCAGAAAAACATCATGCACTTCAAAAATTCTCCTATCCTAAGGCTCCTATATAGTATATATAGGAGCCTTATCTTATCCAAGGCGACAACACGTACCACCTTTCCAACCGATCATAGACAGGCCACATCGAGAGCCTCCAAAACTCTCTCTACCACTATACAGAAATCGAAACTGCTATTGAACTGACTATCGGAAACAGCACAGCAGTAAGCGCCAATAATTTGTTGAAAACATCTTTAAGATCTTCTCTTCACCTTACATACACCTTACTACACTGGAAATGCTTAGTTATTCATCCATTTTAATCTCCCAAGTTGTGAAAATTGGAACCGAAAGAACGCACTGGCCCAACGCGAAAGAAAGACTGACACGAGAGAGGGGACAAGAAACTAAACAACAACGATACTTCAAAGGAGTGAGTGTTCGAATAGGAAACATCCGAAGATATTCCGCCAGAAAAAAAGATATAGAAGTTTTGATTCTGAAACAAATTGCAGTGAAATATAACGTATTATAATAATTATAAAGTAGAGCACAAATAAGATTTGTTTTATTGTTAACTGTTGCGTAGTCCGGCCAGAAGTCCGGATTTGAAACCTGTTGAAAATTTTGGCCCGTGATGTGTACAATGGTCAGCAATATGAAAAAAATCTGATGTGGGCAACACATGACTTTCCTTATATAATGTGATGAATTTACTACTTTTACAGTAAAAAAAATAAGTGTTTCTTATAGCAGATACTAATATTCTTTCCAAGATATTGAATTTTTGACAATTAGTCATCGTTTTCATAGATTTATCGTCATTTTTATCCATTTGGCGAGATTTTCGTTAATTTGGCAACATTTCAAAAAGTCGCCAAGTTGGCGACATTCCGCAAATTCGTCGCCAAAATCTCGCCAAGCGTTATGCACTAAGAAATAATTTATTCTTACAACAGATAAATGACTATTGGCGTTCAAATACAAAAGTATTACTCAAAGTATCTTTTTTCATGAATGGAACGAGCTAGATCCACGAGAATGATGTCACCCAATTTATCGCATGGTATTACATATGAAAAGTGAACATGTTTCTCAATAGGAAATATTTTTTATTTTTATTTTATATGACTTTTTGACAATTTTTTTTTTAAAATGTGCAATATCTCGAGAACGGTTCATGTTAGCGTTCTAAAATTTATGTCAATCGTTTTCTAATGAAAAATTACATAAGAAATGTCTATTTGCGTAACTTTATTAGTGGTTTTGATTTTTTGACGATTTTTTCAAAATTTCATTCAAAAATTTAGGGGGTTCTGAACATTCGATTGCGTATAAAAACAATAGGCTTCCAGTGTTTACGGATTCTGATTTTTGTACAAAATTTGGTTCGAATCGGTCCATTCGTTCGTCAGTTATCGTCTCCACAGACTCACTGACACACACACACACATACTTTCACACACACACACACACACAGACATCACTTAAAAAATGTTTGATTCGTGATCAGGGATGCTTGAAACGTGCTCTCCCGTCGAAAACTCGAATTCGAATTTTCGACCCCGTCACAATACTTTCCTTATACATTATGTATATAAGGAAAGTAATAAACGTAACTTGACCTCGGCCATCAAACTAGCATGGGAAAACATCCAGACAGAATCTCTAAATGCACTTACACAATTCATGACATACAGAATGATCAAAATAGTTGAAAATAAGGGTAATTTTCTTAACTCTTAAGGATTTTTCAAGTAATTTTTGTATTGTCATTATACTTTTTTCAAACTTATTTTCAATGCATATTTACGAAATGTAATTTTATTATTTCATTTTTGTTATAATTTTGCATTAAGAATATAATATGCAAATGGTTACTTCCTTTAGGTTCTATTTTGTGTATAAATATGAATCTGGTTGATTAAAAATTTATGAAATTTTCAGAATTTATTTGTGTAGTTAAAAATTTTCTTTAAAAAAGCTTCTGTCGTGATGAATGAAATAAAAATGTATGAATAAAATATTTACTGCTTTTACACAGAGAGCCAGGAGATTTATATGTCCATGACGTCATTTGAATCAAGTTCGTTTTTTTTTCAAGTTTTAAGTTTTCAAATATAATTAATTATTGCAGTATTGTGATAATTTTAAAAATATTACTGCTGAATGTATCGCATTTTAGAGATGTTTAAATAAACTTAGAAAATGTTTCATAATCTATGCTTCATTCATGCGTGATCTTTCCTGTTTAACGCTTTACAACATAGTTGAAAAGTATTTATAACTTTTTCATTCTGTCTGTTCGTTCACACGATAATTGCCATAAAAATGACTTTAACAAAATGAAATTTTAGTATGTTGTTTGGACTGTCTACGGGACATATGGGAATGTAAATGAATAATATCACCCAATTAGTTTTGGATTGAACCCGGTTTGATAAAAATGAAATACATTGAACCCTAAGGAACTTAATTTTTCAAACATTTTTTTAAGCGAATTTAAAATTCTCAAATTGCTTTGAAAGTGTTAGGAAATATTAAAATTATCCCGTAAAATATATAAAAAATTTCAGCAAAATATGTTCGGTAGGTTTTAACGAGCACGTTTCAAGCGTCCCTGATCACGAATCGAACATTCTTTAGGTGTGTGTGTGTGAGTCTGTGGAGGCGATATCTCACGAACGAATGGAACAATTCGAATGAAATTTGGTACAAAAATTACAATCCGTGAATACTGGAAGCCTATTGTTTTTAAACATAATCGAAACTCCAAAACCCCCTAAATTTTCGTGTGAAATTTTGAAAAAATCATCAAAAAATCAAAACCTTTAATAAAGTTAAGCAAATAGACATTTCTTATGTAATTTTTCCTTAGAAAACGATTGACATAAACTTTAGAACGCTAGCTTGAACCTTTCTCGAGATATTGCACATTTTCAAATAAATTTATCAAAAATCTCACAAATTAAAAAAAATATATTAACATGTTCACTTTTCATATGTAATATTAAGCGATAAATTTGTTGACATCATTCTCGTGGATCTAGCTCGTTCCATTCATGAGGAAAGATACTTTGAGTAATACTTTTGTATTTGAACGCTAATAGTCATTTATCTGTTATAAGAATAACTTATTTCTCCGTCTATATCGCTTGGCGAAATTTTGGCGACAAATTTCGCGGAATATCGCCAACTTGACAGCTCTTCATATGTTGCCGAATTAACGAAAATCTCGCCAAATGGATAAAAATGACGTTAAATCAGTGAAAATGACGACTCATTGACGAAAATTCAATATCTTGGAAAGAATACAAATATCTACTATGAGAATAACCTATTATTTTTTTACTGTAAATGTAGCAAATTCGTTGCATTATATAAGGAAAGTCATGTGCTGCCCACATCAGATTTTTATATATTCATAATCTGGTCAGTATTTTCAACAAAGCAATTAAAAATTGTTTACATTTTTATCTAATAGGTTCAGCGATCCAAAGTGTTGACATTTTCCGTAATGCTTCAATTTCTGCCACAGATACACCAAACATAAATGTTATTCACATGAAAAATTATAGTCTTTCAAGCAATATAGTCTATATATTAAACGTTTTTAATAATTTGAAACAAAGTTTTCATGATAAGAAATTGATGGTTTAAGTTTCAATCAATAGATTCCTGGAATTCAAAATCCAAATTCTAATTATGATTTTCATATGTCGATAATATATTTAACTTTATTTAATATATTTAAGTATGTGAAGAATACACATGACATGCCCCTTATTTGTTGTCTAGTTTCATCGCCACCTATAGATCATTTGAATCGCCACAAGCAAATAGAATATTTTTTCATGGAATAAAAGTTAATTTCCAATAAAATAATTTTTTACTTTTTAATTAAAACAACATTTTTCTTACACGATTTCTGTAAAATTGTGTTACAGAGGATTTTCAAATTTTGAAATATAACTGAACAAGATACAATTCTTTATGATTTTCAAAATCTTAAATATTTTTCCCAGATTATTTAATAGTTGCGTTATACCAGGAGAAGGTGTAGGAGGATAAATGTTACATATTAAAGCATTCCCTGTATTCGGTACCGTTACATGAACAACAGTTTTGTCAAAAAGTTCAAGTATTTCAATAAATATTTAACTAGCAAACATATTTCCTGAACAGGATGATTAGAACAAGCTAGAAGCGACGCCAAAAAATATTTGTGGGAGAGAGGTGGTAACAAAATATGTTGTTTCTATTTCTCCAAATACCCCTTGGGGGAGGGTTATGACTACCAAATCACCCCTTAGCGACACCAATGAAATAAGCATGAGCAGGCATGGCAACAGAGAAAGATTTCCAAAAATGTTGAGACCAATTTTTTTTCTGAATTTAAATTGAGATAACTTCTTTACCAAATTTCTGATTGTTTCAAAGTGTTGATTTATTCACATGAATTGACAGACAGGTAGGAAATTATCTCTTATACACATATGTAGAATTTGAGAAATCTTTAGGTTTGCTTTGCACAATAAAATTCCATTTTTTGTACATTTGTACGATAAAATTCCATATGAAATAAAAGTCCCTGTAGAGGACCTTATATTTAAATTATAAACACAAAATGTACTGAAGTCAATAGGCAGCTGAAGGTTTTTTTCGCCAAAAAAGCACTATAGAAAGTTTGCCGAGTTCTTATAAACAGCAAAACTTAGTACTCGTTTAGCCTTTCTATGACATTAAGCAAAATATAATACTCTTTCAAAAAAACATACGTTAAATGAAATGTAATTGCGAATGAAAATGTGAAGCATTGATCACAAGAATAAAGGAAACAAATCTTGAAATTCTAGTTAGAACAAACAGCGTGATATGCAAAACCTATATAATACGAATAACATTGTAAAAAAATTCATCCTAAAACAATTTTTAAATGTTTCTAGATAAATACTTAATAATGTATTATGTAAAAAATTAGGTTTATTACATAATTAGAAGATAAAACTTACTTCCAATCGCTAAGGTATTTAATCCGAAAATTCCAACGCAACAGTCAACGGATTAACACACTGTTGGCAAATATACCACGCAAACCCCAGTCTTCGTATCCTGAGGCAGAATCTAAAAAAGTGTTAGAAAGCTTGCTGGCAGTAGATCTAATTAGCACTCATTTGGCTGTATGGTGTCATAATAATGTCATAATGAGGAAAAAATTATGTCATAATGAGGGGGAAAAATGCAGACACTTCTGGACCAAAATAAATAAACGTTCCTCTTGCTGGTAATCTAGATGGGAAGAAATACATTCAGCAGTAACAGTGAAGAAATAAATCTGTAGAGTAATGCAAATTCAATGAATTCATGTGTTAACAATGATGCATGTAATGTATTAATATAATTTCTTAAATGAAATTCATGCAATCATTAAAACTACTACAGTAAAGAAAAAAATCATGCAATTCGAGCAATGCAATTAAACCATGCTACTATTAATTTTATGCAATCCTCACAGCTGTTAAAATAAAGAACTAAAAACGTCATAAAAATTCAATGAATTCATTATCAAAGATGCAATTAGAAATATGTCCATAACTGACTTTTAGTCGCAAATCAATGCTTTTGTTGTAAATTTTACAATCAATAGTGAATCGATCTTCACCATCACAAAACATAGGCATTTTTTTTTCCCTCATCTACCGGAAGAGCACGTGAATATGCCACAGCTAAATACTGAAAATTATTGACAGTTATGAAGAACCGCTAAAAGATTTTTCTTGATCAGTCACACTAGCCATGCATGTTATTAACTAATTTTCAGCCATAAATATCGATTCTTTGACTACAAAATTTGCTATCTATAGCGAAAAAATCCTCAGCAACGCAAACTATAAGCATTTGTTTGCAATTTTCTCTCATTAAACGAAAAACAACATATATTGTAAATTTTTGCCATGGTAGCCAATGCAACCATTTACTTTCGCTTGTTCTCCGGAATGAAACTGCTTACTCGTTGTTAGGAACAACGTGACGTCAGTGAATACTCCCTATAGAAGAACGGGAAATGAACCGAAGTGGTTAGGCTACCTGCAAGTGCGGTTGCGGAAACGATGTAATTTGGCTGCCGTCAAGTGCGGACGCGCATTGAGCTACCTGCAAGCGGGCTACCGTCAAATTAACCGGATAGTTGTTGTCTTACGGCGGAAGCTAACAAATTATATTTCGTTTACTAACGTTAGACGACAGTGTTATTTAAATTGTAATTCTTCAAATATATTTAAAAATAAATTACCGATAAAAGAGTCGAATTTTACGGTTTCTAGCTCCTACAAATGTATATATAGCATTAAAATAGAGCTTGAAGAATGGAGCAATCCCTCTTTTCCACTTCTATTTTTCTGAAAATAAAATATAATAATCTTTCCAAACTTTTTAAGGAACTTGACAAGAAGTATTTGATCATAAAATTGTCTAATTAATAGACCCGAGCTGGAGCCCCCCCCCCCCTCCCGGTGTGCAGGGGAACTCGGCCCGGACAGGAAAAATTAGGTACAAAAATGAGGGGAAGGGGCCCGGAGAGGCCCCTTCCCCCCTCGCTTTCCACGGGCCTGCATGTATGTGCTTTATTTTGAAGAAAAAGAATAAGAGAAAGATACAAGTGACATTTTACTCCTTCTCAGAAAAAAGCTGTAAAGTTGTGAAGAATATAAAATATTTACACAATTATGCTTAACTTATCTTTCAGCAAATTTTCTCTTCCATTTCATAATATTCAACCATTCAATTACAAGCAGCTATTTTTTTTAATATTATATATAATAATATATTCTTAAAAAAGATTTAATTATAAACCGGTTTTTCATTTTTTATGTATATAATAAACTGAGTAAATTATGTTTTTTTTTTGTTATTAATTTTATTTTTTTCATAAGTGGTAAAAAGATTTCCCATCGGTAAGTATTTAAAACGAATTCTAATATAATATTTAATAATATTTTTTTCGAAAGCATTTTTAAATTTGTTCTTATAATTTAATAATTTACTCTTATTTATTATATTTAATAATTTACGCTTTAAGAATTTTAAATTATTTTTTCCTGCTATTCCTTTTGTGTAATGTTTTAAATTTATCATTAAAAAAATCCTATTATAGATAAAAAATAATCATTTTATAACTTTTCTTTATCAAGAAAGAAAATATTTAAAAATAAAAAATTAAAAATATACTATTTTTAGATCTCAGCAATGCATATATAACATCAAAATAGATCTTGAAAAATGGAGTTTTTTCCACCTATATACATATAGAAGGAGGGAATTGGGGGAGGGGGCTTTGATTTTATTGAAATTATTTTCATTATTACATGTTAGCTGGAATAATATGTCCAATGACTTTTTAAAGTATTTATTCTTATATTACAGCTACAGTTAAACATATATTACACAACATAGCTATATATGGGCCAACGGCCGTACCGTGCTGGAAACACCGGTTCTCGTTAGATCACCGAAGTCAAGCAGCATCGGGCGCGGTTAGTACTTGGTGGGTGACCACCTCGGAACGCCGCGTGCTGTTGGCCATCTCGGGTGCGGTATCCCCGTGGTTTGCGCGCTAGATTTGCACGCTGCCACAAATGCCTCCGTGTTCATGCGGAGTACGATCACGTTAAACATGTGGGTCCGTAAGTCCTTCCGAGAGGTTGGTGGTAGGGGAAGGAGGGTACGGTCCCTGTGGATGCCTCCCCCACTGGGTTCCGGTCTAAATTGGGTGGCACTTCCCGGCCGTCCATACAGTTACCTTACACCTTTCTGGTAAGTCGGACGGTCTGGGTCTCAACAACAACAACATAGCTATATATATATATAGCTATATATATAGGGCGCGGTAGCCCATTGGTTAGCGCGCTGGAGTTGCACTCGGTAGGCCCGGGTTCGATTCCAGCCGCTGCCAAAACTGCCGCCGTGTTCACGCGGAGTACGATCACGTTAAACATGTGGGTCCGTAAGTCCTTCCGAGAGGTTGGTGGTAGGGGAAGGAGGGTACGGTCCCTGTGGATGCCTCCCCCACTGGGTTCCGGTCTAAATTGGGTGGCACTTCCCGGCCGTCCAAATAGTTACCTTACACCTTTCTGGTAGGTCGGACGGTCTGGGTCTCAACAACAACAACAACAACAACATAGCTATAAAAAAAGGCTTTGAATTTAAAAATATATAAAAATTTCTTATACTTGTATATTGCAGTCAGCCGACCTAATCGGAATATAACGCTACTTTTCACCGGAAGACAACCGTCCGACTAATTTGACGGAAGTCCACTTGCAGGTTTCCTACTATACCATCCGCAACCGCACATGCAGGCAGCCTAACCACAGCCGAAATGGACAGGCTAAAGGTGGCTATACTTGGTTGCTGGTATGACTGCCCAGGTACCTCAAATTTCAATAAAATCCGATCAATAATTTGGGAGAAACTGCAGCATGAATGTGAATTTCTTTTAACCGCTCTTGTTCCTTTTCTATTTTGACTGCGGTACAGCCCGAATGGACTACAGTAGATAATAGATGAGTTGCACCGATGTCACATTCACCTAGCAACGATTGCCACAGCCATACTCTTTGTAGACGCCGTCCGCCATTACTATTTCTGTCAGTGATAAAGTGTCAGCCAGCAACTTTTTATCTTGATAATGTCAAGTTTTTACTATGAAATTATACCTCACGCCACAAAGTCGCTTCTAGAAAGTCCGTAAAGGCACCGAGAAAAAATACTTCGTACGGATTTATCTGACGATCCGTATAATCTGAATCGCCTGTACTGATACAATAAAACCAATGGATACCATCATCGAAATGCATACATTACTACTACTCCAAGTCCAAATACAATACAAGAAGTCAAGGTACTTTTAATGTCTAAGTCGTAGTGTCGTACAAGACAGAGCACCAGGCGCGAAGCGCCTTTAATCTCCAATTTCAATATGTGGTTCTTATCGTCAAACTGTGACATTAATTCAGTGACCCTAATTGGAGGTTCGAGGTTTTTATTTACTACTTTATTATTTGTCCTAGCTCCTAGTGTGGCAGTTTGTTGCACATTTAGAGTTTAAGCAGTTTGGGAGGTTGATGCAGATCTAAGGGTTACCTAGCGTTTTGGCAGTTTAGAGTTTAGAATAATTTTTTTTTTTTTTTTTTATAAAATAATAGTCGCGAGTTTTATTTAAAAATCAGATGTTTGAGGTGGGATCTTTTAATTCCGATTATCGATGTTTAGAACAGCGCGGGGTCTCTTACGAGATTTGGCCTTGCGATGATCATAGTCATGCAGATTGAATAACAGTTCGTTTGGAACGGATGGCAAATTTCTGTAAAATTTAAGCGCTAGCTTTTTAATTTGGGCTCTAACAGTTTTTATTTTGAAGTCATTCCTAATTACCGAGTTTCTTAAGTACCTGGGAGCTTTCCTGATAATCCGTAGGATTTTGTTTTGTTTTGTCTCTAGGAGGTCTATTGTAGTTTTACAGGCATATCCCCATACGGGTGCTGCATACAGCATTCCCGGGCGGATGACCGATTTATAAATTAGGAGTTTATTTTGATAACTTAGATTTCCGTTTCCTATCATTGGGTATAAGGCTCCTGTGGCCATATACGCTTTTTTGATTAAGTTCGTTACGTGCTGTTTCCAGGTTAGGTGGGAATCTATCGTTACACCTAGGTATTTAGTAGATTTTTCCGCTTTTAGGGCATGGTTGTTTATGTACAGAGGCGGCGGAGGTTTACGTTTTCTAGAGAAATAAATCCAATGACATTTATTGGGGTTTAATTTTATTCGCCATTTTTCCAGCCAAGTTTGGAGCATGTCTAAGTGTTGTTGTAGCTGTCTGTGCATTACTGAGACATAAGGGTATTTTGCAAGTATCGCACTATCGTCTGCATAGAGTGCCAGCTCTGTGTTTGGAGTCCTGGGGATGTCATTCAGGTATATGTTAAAGAGTGTCGGGCCCAGGATAGAACCTTGCGGTACACTACTTTTAATGAGCTTGGGTGTTGATAAGTTACCTCCTACTCTGACTTGAAAGTGTCTGTTATTTAAGTATGAGATTAAAAGTTTGACAAGAGCGTCAGGGACTTTTAAAGTGATCAATTTGTATGCTAATCCACAGTGCCACACTTTATCAAAGGCTTTTTGTATGTCCAGAAAAATCGCAGCTGTGGGTGTCTTACTATTAAGTCCAGAAGATATGTACTCTACCACTCTCAGCAATTGATGAGTGGTGGAGTGCTTTGGCCGAAATCCAAACTGCTCCGGAATGAGGATGTCATTCTCACTAAGGTGCGTGTTCAGTCTCTTAAGAATTATTTTCTCAGTAATTTTACTAAGTGTCGGTAGCAAGCTGATTGGTCTGTAGTTGGCTGGAATTGTGGCATCCTCACCTGGCTTGGGGATTGTTATGATTATCGCTTCCTTCCATTCTTTGGGAAAGTAGTTTAGTTTTAATATTTTATTTATTAAGATAGTCAAGTAACATATTACGTTTAGGGGTAGGTTTTTAACCGCAATATTTCTGATTTTGTCGTGCCCTGGGCTTTTGCGATTTTTGAGATTTTTGATAATTTCTAATATCTCCTGCGGGTTGGCTGGGTTAATCTCAGCCGTTACCGGGGAATTCCTGAAGTTATTTAAAATTTTACTTAGACAGACATCATTTTTAACATTTTGCCTATGTTCTGATACTTTTTAGAATGCTCATTTGCAAGAACAAAAAATAGACAATCTTTTAAGCTTTGGTTCGTTTTCTTTGTATATATATATATATATATATATATATATATATATATAATATATATATATATAATTTACAAATGTAAAGTATGCTGAGATAGCTACATGAAAAAAATTTCTCATACGTAAAATATGCAAACATGGCGCTAATATATATATATATATATATATTTGAAATGTAATAATAAGAATTATGTAAAAATAAAAAAATAAAATAAAATAAAAATACAATTCAAGTAATATTAACATCACCATAGAAGCAAATTCACGACCATAATGCCGATAAGAGAAAAGAACAGAACCTTCCCAAATTCGATGATTAATCAGAATTAAATTCATCTTCAGGTCTGAGTATTTAATTCTAATTAACTCAAACAAATGCCTGTTTCAGATTAAGCAATAGTACATTACTATAAATGCTTAAACTCAGACTACAGGCATCAAAAAATGAAAAAATGAAAAAAGGATACATTAAGAAATTGTATTACCATGTGGCATGAACCCTTCTTCTTCTACCACGTGTATACACGATCAACCTCAACAGCTTAATCTAGAAGCACCGGAATGAACAAGTCGAAATTCTACCAGGGAGGCAGTACGAACGTTCACGGAAATACTCCCAAACCCGTCCAGTGAGTCTAAGCTGGAGACTGGACAAGCAATTCAGAATACAACTTCCCAAACATGCAGAACTGAATATGAATATGAATCAAAGATGAAAATTCCTACTAAACAAGTAATTCATAGGAAAACTGGATAATCGAGAATGCCACTATACACCATTATAAGGGCGCTCAAAACGTAGTTTCAATACTGACAAAAGTTACATTTTTTTGCGAAAATAAAATTCAAAACATTAATGTTAATGCATCTTATTTTCCGATTTTTTGATTTTTCTAATGTTTTTGACTTAGTTTATTATTTTTCATTTTTATTTATTTATATAATTAATAAATAATTATATATAATATACATATATATATATATATATATATATTTTTTTTTTCCCACCTGTATGTTAGTCACTATAATTGGGAATGTTTTCTAGGATGTTATCGAGTGAAATTTGATACACTGAGTTGATAATTTTAATAACAAAATTGGGGGGATATGCATTATTAGTCGCTGTACTCAATAATTCCATAAAGTGCGCTAATTTATAATATTCATCACAAATTTTATTGATTCTAAGAGCCTGGTTTATTATAATATTTCTAAATACAGATATATGCAGACAAGAGTCAAAATGTTGAATTTTTGATGTATTAAATTTAAAATCCTGTCTTTTATCATACAAGTTTATAACCATATTACAATTTTGTAAATTTAAATTTAAATCTAAAAAGTTTGCAACATTTGTGTCATTATTACTTGCATTTAATTGTAAATTTTTTGGATAAAAGTTTAATACTATAGGGATATTATTATTTGGGGATACACATAAAATGTCATCTAAATATCTAAACATGTGCATAATCTAAATATCTAAACATGCAAGCTTGGATTAATGTTTTTTTCATAGAAGAATAAATACAGATTAGCTAACAATGATGAGGCACACCCCCCTTGTGGGATACCAACCTGTTGTTTAAAAATAGTACCACCATGTTGAATATAATTCTCATAAAGAGTGAAGTTAAGTAATTTTTTAAAAAGACAATTTGAATATTTTAGGTTGATATTATATTTTTCAAAAATTCCTAAAATAATTCTATACAGATCATCTATATTAATATTATTAAGCAAATCTTTGAAATCAAAGGTATAAATACTACGAATATTAGTAAGAGTTTTCAATTTCTTAACTACTTCAAAACTGTTTTTTACAATATGACAATTATTTGAGATTTCATCTGACGAGGATACTTCATGTAATATCTTTAATAATAATTTTCCAGCATTAGTAATGTAAGAATCATGCCCACTGGTAATGGTTCGAAAAGCAACAGGGGATTTATGAAACTTGGGTACTAAAACAATATATGGAATGTTATTACAACTATTTTTTAGATGGATTTGCTTATATTTGGCTGATATTCTATTGTATAAGATTTTAAGGTTAGTTTTATGTAAATTATAGATATGATTATTAAGTAAGTGTGACTGAAGGGTATTTTTATAATAATATTTACATATAATTGAGTAGTTTCCACTTGCCTTTTCGACATATGTAATGACAAAATCATTTTGTATTTCTTTAATATCATTTTTAATTGAATTAAGTTTATATGAATTATTAATTTTCTGATTATATATATAATGATTTAAGTATTGCTCTATTAAGACTCTCCAAGGTTTAAAGGCTTCTACAGGGATTTGATATTTATAACTGATTTTATAGATAAATTTATTTAAGTCAAGAAATAAACCTTTACATATTAATTTATGTTTAAATTTAGTAGGTATACGGTACTTAGTACCCAGTAACATCAGTGATCTTTATATATATAAAGGAAACATGTATGGTCCTTGATAACGTACATGTTTTCGGTAGTACTTTTCACTTTGTTCAATTTTTTCGATTTCAAATTTTTATTGGGAGCTAGAAAAGGCCTAGCTCATCGTGCAAAACAATGTATCTGTTTTGCAACTTTTCATCTTACACACAATTCTTGCATTTACACCATGTATGTTTATGCAGGGAACTAGAGGATTAGTACCTTAAGTACCTGCATTATATATATGAATTATAAAAATACTTTCATCTAAATATGTAGTTAAAAAAATTTTCACCCTTCTTTACAACATGTATATCTTCTTCCATACCTTAACTTATATATGGAACAAGGAAAAAAGGGGTATTTTATACCAATTTAGTACCTGTTTTATTTATAATGTTTACTTATGGTTTTTTTAAAATATTTAACAGCTTATCGTATAGTCTTTTTGATATCACATTTACATTTCAGTCCATCTTCCTTTCATCTTAGCTTTACAGAACATTTTTTATTAATGTGAAATTTTAGGTATATATAATACAAGTAAAATAAAAATTCTTCATTTATATATATATATATATATATATATATATAATTCCCAAAAAAGGGTATAGGTATACACATGTAATAGGTACACATGTAAAAGGTACACACATGTAAGATACACATCCTCACCATATGCAAAAAATAACTTTATGCATTTTTTTTCATTCGATCAAATAATTCAAAATACATGAAATTTCTACAAAGATGTTACATAATTTCTAAACATATTTGTTTACTTTTTATTATTCAACATGGTTTACTTCTGGGTTATTTGGTATGTATCTTAAATGAAATACGAATTCATCAACATTTTGGGGATGAGTTCAAAACAACAGAAATAAGCAGCTTAGTTATGGAGTTGTTCAACTTCGAACAGGTCATATGTCCACAATTTTATTATAAATAAATTAATATTTACCCATTCAAAATAATTATTTGTATATCATACCTAGGCTTAATTTCAATCATAATATGACACACATGGGGTATTTTAATGAGTTCTTTTTTCCCATTTTTAATTTTTGATCTTAAAATATGGTTACAATGAATAATTTCCTCATATTTGTCCTATTTCACTATTTTGTAGTGGCGTTTAAAAGGCGTAATATTTTGCACTGATGTTTTATAATTTGCTTAGTGTAATTTCTTACTTGATATCTTATTGACTTGAAAATAAACGGAATTAACCAATACTTCAAGTTAATTTTTAGAAAGTAAATTGCAACAGATAATCATTAACGCTAGAAATACAGAAGACGACTCAAAATGGAAAAGAATTTAATTTGCTTGAAAGTTAACTTCTTTCTGATATGTACATTTTACATATGTAAAAATGTGCATTTTACAAAATATACAATACATATTGAATTAATTTTATGCAACTGTTTAAAAGGTAATCCAAAATTTCCAAAGGACAGTGGCATGAAGAAAACTCTCTTTCCCCCCCCCCCCTAATGTTTAGAAAATCAATCATACCATTATTAGGGAATAAAAAGTATTCCAGTCTGATAAATATTAAAAACAAAGAATAATATTTGTAGTAATTAAAAAAGTTCAGTGAGTTGTTACCGTTTTCATAGGCATTTCATATATGTATAAAAACTAAAAACTCTAAGTATCAGTGTTATTATGCGTATTTAATTATAAGGTTATAAACTGGTAATTTAAGTTTTTTTTATCTTATATTGTGAAAATATGCTAATATTTTTAAATATTATGCATTCTTTAAAGTTTTAAAATATTACTTTGAATTAAAATGATTGGTTAGGTTTTGTACACATAGAATATGCAGAAAAACCTAATATTTTTACAATGTAGAATACATCAGTAAAAAACCACACATTATACGTCAAATGTAGAATACATATTCTAAGTATTCATCCCTTATTAAAAATTATTTTCATGTGTATAAGAGAAATTTAATTTTGTTTATTCTTTCCTTTAAAATGAATCAGAATAAATGTTTATTATATTGTAATATGCGTATGAACAATTATTTGTGAATTTATTGCATATTTTCAAAAAATTATATTGTTGTGTAATAAGTGTGGAAACGAGGAAAGCTCAAAAGAAACTTTATAAAATTTACTTTTTTTCAGAGAATTTTCTTATATTTAAATTATAATTAGTAAACATTAACAATATAATGACTAAGAGTTCACACTTTCATAGTTTCGAATAATAAATTTCAGCATGATTTTGAGGTACGGTTATCAGTACAGAGGTACTATTATTTCAGATATTTCAACAATACATTGTAAAGACATTTTTTTAATTTAAACAGAATTAATATTAAAATCAGAAAAATAAGAAGTGAACATTTATCGATAAATTTCTGGATGATGTATACTGAACATAAAAGTAAATATATTTAAAAATATATTAAGAAAATTTATTTAAATTATTATGAGAAGATACTCTACTATAACGCTACTGTTTTTAATTTTCTGATTCATGATGAAAGTGAGACAACCATACGTCTTTATGCTTTCTAGTTAGTTCTAGCTGGGTATACATTAATATATATTGATGTACACCTAGGATCTAAATGAAACAGCTTTTTACTAAAATAAAATCCCACCAAAACACTTGAAGATATAGTATCTTCTGTTACGAACCCAATGTACGTCCAGTGATTGCTTGTACAAAAAATCTGATGTGGGCAACACATGACTTTCCTTATATAATGAAATGAATTTACTACTTTTAGAGTAAAATAAATAGGTTTTTCTTCTAGTAGATACTAATATCCTTTCCAAGATATTGAATTTTCAACAATTAGTCGTCATTTTCATTGATTTAGCGTCATTTTTATCCATTTGGCGAGATTTTCGTTAATTTGGCAACATTTCAAAAAGTCGCCAAGTTGGCGACATTCCGCCAATTTCGTCGCCAAAATCTCGCCAAGCGTTATGGACGAAGAAATAAGTCGTTCTTACTGCAGATAAATTGGCGTTCAAATGCAAAAGTATTACTCAAAGTATCTTTTTTCATGAATGGAACGAGCTAGATCCACGAGAATGATGTCACCCAATTTATCGCATGGTATTACATATGAAAAGTGAACACGTTTCTCAATAGGAAATATTTTTTTTTCTATTTTATATGACTTTTAGATAATTTTTTTGAAAAATGTACAATATCTCGAGAACGGTTCATGTTAGCGCTCTAAAATTTATGTCAATCGTTTTCTGATGAAAAATTACATAAGAAATGTCTATTTGCGTAACTTTAATATTGGTTTTGACTTTTTGACGATTTATCAAAATTTCATTCGAAAATTTAGGGGGGTTCTGAACATTCGATTGCGTATAAAAACAATAGGCTTCCAGTGTTTACAGATTGTGATTTTTGTACCAAATTTGGTTCGAATCGGTCCATTCGTTCGTCAGTTATCGTCTCCACAGACCCACTGACACACACACACACACTTTCACACACACACACACACACACACGCACACAGACATCACTTCAAAAATGTTTGATTCGGGATCAGGGATGCTTGAAACGTGCTCTCCCGTCGAAAACTCGAATTCGAATTTTCGACCCCGTCACAATACTTCCCTTATACATTATGTATATAAGGAAAGTAATAAAACAATCTCATAATGTCACATGAATCCTCACCATAGCCAAAAATAGGATCGATATTAACGACTACTTTTATTTTTCTGAAACCCCCAGGGACAATAATAGGGGGAGAAGAGTTACAAGGTTAAATTTTACATAGGTGCCTGGGCCACATGAACTATTATAAAAAGTTCAATATGTTATAAAGACCCCTCTTTTTTTATAAATGAACCATCCAACCAATAGCCTTCTAATTTGGCAGACAGATACAGTGGTCCAACAACGAAGCAAAAGTATCAAAAATTATATAAATATATATTAAAACAAAGTAGTAATGGTATTATTTATTGTTTTATTCTGTGATTTTAACGACGTTACGTTTTAGCTATTTTTACAGAAATAACACTTATTAAAATTTGAAACTTCTTTATTAATATACCTAATTCATTTCCTTAGAAATCGCACAATTACTAATTCTGTAATATTAATGAAATTAACGCAAAATGAATATACAGTGATCTCTCGTTAAGACGGACAGTCAAGGACCAACATTTATTGTAAATATTAGCGAGAGCCCATAAATCTGAATTAAAGTAGTAATAAATTTCTGAAACGGTAATGAAAGTTTGTTATCCTCACTTTTATAGGTACATTGAAAAATACAACCTTAATACCAGAAAGATCAATCATGCATAAAGCATGGATTATGAAACACTTTCCAACTTCAACGCAATTTTATTTAAACATCTCTAAAATGCGATATATTCTTCGGTAATACTTTTTAAATTATCACAAAACTACATTAATTTATTATATTTGAAACTTAAAACTTCATCGAAAAAAATGGATTTCATTCAAATGACGTATTTGAAATATAAATTGTCTGGTTTAAACATTACTAAAATGTGATACATTCCTCGGTAATATTTTTAAAATTATCATAATACTACAATAATTTATTATATTTGAAAACTTCATCGAAAACAAATGAAATTTATTCAAATGACGTCATTGAAATATAACACGCCTGGCTCTCTTTATAAGAGTAGCATTTCATTCCTTAACTTTTTTGCATTCATTTCATTCATCACAATACTATAATAATTTATTTTATTTCAAAACTTAAGACCATGGAGGTACAAGTAATTAAACTCTATGCTTAAAACTTCAACGAAAAAATCGTCTGCTTCTCTGTGTAAAATCAATGAATATTTCATTCATATCAGCTAATTGCAGGCCCCATGAGGTAAATAATTTTGCGTTAAAGAAATTCAAGCAATTCTTATACAACTCATTCGACATCTTTTGGTATTTACATTCTCCATAAATGAAAATTAGGCTTCGTTGTAGAAACAATCAAATTTGAATGAATATTTAAACTCAAATATATTATGATTGCGTTGTTTCAGTATGTAGATGCACAGGATTTAAGCAAAAATAAAGCAGCTTTAGGACGGATACAACACTAAATATGAATTAAAAAGAACTTTAAAAATCGCGATTTTAACACAAGATGGATACTATATTTTACTCTGAAGTGGGTCAGGTGATCTCTTCATATAATGGTCATGTGATCTCTGCATATGAAAAGTGTAATTATTATTTTAATTTTTATTTAAAAAACTACTGAATATATTTTACTTAATTTCTTTTTATATATTTTATGGGATAATTTGAATATTTCCTAGAATTTTCGAAGCAATTTGTGAATTTTAAATCCGTTTCAAAAATGTTTGAAAAATTAGGTCCCATAGGGTTCAATGCATTTCATTTCTTCAACCCTGGTTCAATCCAAAACTAATTGGGTGATATTATTCATTTATTTTCCCATAGGCCCCACAGACCGTCTGAACATCATACTAAAATTTCATTTTGATAAAATCATTTTTACGGCAGTTATCGTGCTAACGAACAGACAGACAGAATGAAAAAGGTCATAAACACTTTTCAACTGTGTTGTAAAGTGTTAATGATGTAATCTTTATGTGTTTCTTCTGGGTAAGCACTATTTTTTAAGTCATTCTCAATTTTAGTCAATTGCTCGGAATGTATGTTCGGAACATTTACTGATTAAAAAATTAAATATTGTCCATCGTAACGAATAAGTGAATGTATTCAGCAATGTTTATAACATCCAACGTCCTTAGACCTTAACCAGGGAATCCATATTTGTACGTAATAACGAGAAATACATCTTAAACGGGTGCCGTCTTAACAAGAGTCCACTGTATATATATATATTTTTTTATTCTTCATCAGCAAGTTTAATTGTGATTTAAGTATATTGGGATTTTAAAATTTAAAGATCTGTGTATAACTTTTAATTAGAATGTTTAAACCTCCTAACTTAAGTTAGGCGTAGAAATTTCAAAGTATATTTTACTGAAATATGATATGACATATTTTGTAATTTAATGGTTATGTGTTATAAAGTATGAATTTCAAAATATTATACATAATTATGGAATTTTCTTGTGTAAAGATGTAGAGGATATACAAAATAAATATATGATTTTTTTTTTACTTTCAAGACTTCTTAGTTAAAATGAAAATATATACAATTTGATGGGTACCAATTACAATACAAGAAACACATTAGCGTTTCTTTCCTGTTGGTCTTTCTACACAACCCAAATTTGGTTCAAAAGTAGCTTGTTACATGCATGTAAAAATAGCTTTGTAATGTTTTTAGAAAATTTACCCATGTTGTACATGTAAGCACATTTTGTGTACTATGTTGTAATGTCTAAGTACATTCCATAATTCAATGCATTACAGCAGTTTTGAATTTATCGAAGTAACTCCAAATTAAGTACAATGGGATAATTTATGGATAATTTAAAAAGAAAGTCAGATTCAGTTTGTTGTGAATGTGCAATGCTCAAATTACGTATTTAAAATCCAAATTATAGTAGATAAACATGTCTACATGGAAAGAAAACCACCGGTGAATAATGTATATCCACTTGTTTTTCTTTTTGTCGGTAAAGAAACAAATGACGGTATTTTATTTCAGGTACTTGATATTATAAAAATAAAATATTTTATAGAAATCTTACGAAAAACACATGAACAATATTATATAAATGTTGCTATAGCGTTATGAAAATACTTTATACAGTTTTGAAGTACCTTCAATTCCATTATAATGCTCTTTACTAAAATTATACTAAAATTTATTCGAATTGTTCTTGCGCTATTGTGTCTACACACAAGCGTACATTGTTTGCACATGACGTGCACCGTTTTAAGACTTTTTTGGAGGAGGGGGCAAAAGTTGTAATATTCCAATGATGGAAATATGATTCAGCATCAAATATTATATAAGAAACACAATAACTTGGATATCCTTATGGTGGCAGTCCTGTTACACATACTGACATAATTTGAAATATGTTATGTATATAATCACAAAATCCGCTTATAAGGAGCATCCTCAAAATTTGGAAAACACTCGTATTGCAGATATCAGAATTCATGGATCAGTTTTTCACTTATTATGTGCTCGTCAACATGGAATAGCCAATATCTGTAATGGCAGCAAAAAACTTGTTATAAGTCACACTTTTTGTTAACTTCCATGAGAATTGACACTATAATAAGAGCAAAACTGGTCCATGGATGTTGATATCTGTAATGGGAGTGTCTTCCAGATGTTATGTATGGCTCAGTGATGCTAAAAGTGTAAAAAACCCAGACCACGCGACTGACCCAAAAGCTTGCAGTAGCTATTTGTGTGGCCGGGATGCTAAAAGTGTGTAAATCAGAAGAAAAGTATTCAAATATTTGATTACAGTCACAATACCTTCCTTACGTATTAAATTCAAAGCTCAAACTTTTACATCGTTTGTACAAAATACACTGGCGGAAAATAAAATCCCAACACCAAGAAGGAGTTGTGCTAGGTAAATGAAATTTGGGAGGCTCGTTTGCACATATGAAAGATGGCTCCTTTTCAAATTTTAAGCTAGATGAATAAGAGTGGCGCTACTAGCGCCACTATGATCATGCAAATCACGTGTACTTTAAATACTCGGTGTAAACTTAACTTCGTAAGCGTTATTTATCATCCAGACTGGGCGTTGTGAGCTAGGTTTGAGTCAAGAATGCCTTTAAGGAGACGAATAAGGCAGTATCAGCAGCTTAGTGAGTTTGAACGAGGCCGTATAATAGGACTACGAGAAAGTGGATTTTCTTTCCGCGATATTTCAAAAAGACTTGGCAGAGATGCATCCACTGTGCATGATTGTTGGCAGCAGTGGTTACAGGAAGGCACTGTCTAAAAAAGACCGGGGTCCGGCCGAACACGGGCCACTACTGAAAGGGAAGACCGCCGAATTCGTCGCATGGCTGTGGCGGGTCGCACTGCATTTGCAGCAGCAATTAGAGCTCTGTTGGCCCCAGAGTGACACAGCGAACTGTACGAAATCGACTACTTGAGGGACAGCTCCGAGCCAGACGGCCTGTAGCGTTCATACCACTAACTCCGAATCACTGCCATCTGCGACGTCAGTGGTATCAATCTAGAGCTCATTGGAGGGCAGAGTGAAGATCTGTTGTATTTTCAGATGAGAGCCGTTTCTGTCTTGGTGCCAGTGATGATCGTATGTTGGTAAGAAGGAGGCCAGGTGAGCTTTTGGAACCAAGCTGTCTGCGAGGTAGACACTCTGGGCCTACACCAGGAGTTATGGTCTGGGGAGTCATATCCTATGACAGAAGGAGCACTCTCGTCCTTACCCCAAGCACATTGGCAGCAAATTTGTACATCACACTAGTGATTGAACCGATTGTGCTGCCATTCATGAGCAGTATTCAAGAGGGTGCTTTCCAACAGTATAACGCTCGTCCTCATACCACTACTGTCACCCAAGGTGCTCTACAGTGTGTCGACATGTTGCCTTGGCCTGCGAAATCACCAGATCTTTCTCCCATCGAGCACGTATGGGACATTATTGAAAGCGTCAGCCACAACCAGCATTAACCTTTGCTTATTTGGCTGACCAAGTGCAACAGGCATGGAACTCCATCCCACAAAGTGACATACGGCACCTGTACGACACAATGCATGCACGTTTGCATGCTTGCATTCAAAATCGTGGCGACTACACCGGTTATTAATGTACCACCATTTCACATTTGAAATGACTCTTCTCGAGCATACTTTAACCTGTGACCTTGAAACTTTAATCAAATAAGTATGTTACCTACACAATTGCCTAAATTTCATTCCTCTAAACTAATTTCTTCTTGGTGTTGGGATTTTATTTTCCGCCAGTGTATATTCAGTTATGAAAAGATGCTTGTATAAACAATTTTGCACAACAAATGTAAAAAATGTCTATATTACCTAACTTATTTTTTTAAATACTAAATATGTATTAATCAAAAAATACATATACTTTTCTATTTTATTATATATATTTAAAAATATGGAAAAAAGCTCCAAGATTATAAATGAACTTGACCGACTGCTCTTTGCGGTACAGAATGCTCACTACAAGCAAGATTTTTCACTTTCCCTAGTTTTATAATCTATATGCATGGCAAGAAATTTCAATTCAGAGTTTTCTCTCTGATAGAGCTTTTCACTAATCTGTTTGTCATTTCTTATCGAAGACAAAATTGCATTAAATAAAGTTTAATATACAGACGTTTTACAAGTTATTGTGTGATTTGATTTATTACAGTTTAGAGAAGTATTTTAAGAACAAATTTAAACAATTTTCAGCCTACGATATCTAGTATGTGGTATATCAACAATTGTGCAAGAATATAAATAGAGATATGCAATGGAAATATGTACCCCAGAAAAAAACAAATAGATCACTTCTGCAGAGTTAAATTATATTATACATAATTATGCCTGTTTTCTCTTGCATATTTTCAGTAATAACTAATACAGCAACAGAGCAAGCATTCTTTTATATATAAATGAGCTAGCTGCTATATGCCACTGTACAAGTTTACAACTCAATATATTACTAATGAAAGCCGTGCAATATGAGTGTTTTAAGTGCATGAAGTAAACATAGCGCAATTAAATAAACAAACTTTGATAGTACAGATATGATTACATAATGCAAGAACAGATACCAACAAAGTAATTTTAAATTCAACTTACCCAATTCCTTTAGCAAACTTCCAGAAGCATATATTGTGCATATATGTTTGTAGCGGCAATGTCAAATTTTAGTCTTTGAAACACATCTTTTCATCAATATTTGTGCTAAATAATCTTAAGAGAAGATAAATTTAGATATATCCTACTAAAATTATGTACTAAATGATTGTAGATCTCTAAAAATCGTCTGTAATATGTAAACTAATATTTGACAACAAACATGGATGCCGTGCAGTGGAATCACGGATGTGACGTCAATTGAAACTCATCTATTTGATATGCGCGTAGTCCCCGTTGTTACTTGCCCTCCGACTTTCGCCGTTTCCTTTGTTTAAACGGAAACATAGCAACGAGAGACGCTATCGCTAGAGGTCAGGGATAGTGGGCCACTCTTCCGCGAAAAAGGGTAAATAAAGCAGAGCGCCAGTGTATGTATGCGTACGATTCAAGATGCCGCTACTTTTCTCATTAAATATTTTAGACGTTTCTTGCTTTTTCATTGACGTATTTTGATCCATTTGTTGCTATTTTTTCGCCTGTTTTCTTTTCACCTAATAATTATTTAACCTAAAGAACAATATGTACACCATACACTTTCTTGGGCGCGGTAGCCCATTGGTTAGCGCGCTGGAGTTGCATTCGGTAGGCCCGGGTTCGATTCCAGCCGCTGCCAAAACTGCCGCCGTGTTTACGCGGAGTACGATCACGTTAAACATGGGGGTCCGTAAGTCCTTCCGAGAGGTTGGTGGTAGGGGAAGGAGGGTACGGTCCCTGTGGATGCCTCCCCCACTGGGTTCCGGTCTAAATTGGGTGGCACTTCCCGGCCGTCCAAACAGTTACCTTAACAGTTACCAAACAGTACCTTTCTGGTAAGTTCCCGGCCACACACTTAGCTACAGTAAACCTTCGGGTCTGTCGTGTGGTCTGGGTTTTCAACACTTCAACACCTTTCTGGTAGGTCGGACGGTCTGGGTCTCAACAACAACAACCATACACTTTCTTGCACCTTGCGCATTTTCCGAACATGCACTTTGAATTTCCGATCGTTCATAGAAAAAAAAATCCCCATAAATTATGTACATGTACGTAAGCTTATTATTATTGTCTTATTTATAATAGTTATTTGTTACCTACTCATATAATTATACTACGACAATGAATGGAATATTTTTATTTGTGTTCTTAAAAAGGGAGAGGGAGATGGTACTTACTGAAAGGTAAAATTACCTGAGACTGTTGACTCCAAGGGCCTAGGTAAGGGAGGATCATAGGAAGTGGTCCGTAATTCACCCCAATCAATATACCAATTTTAAATGTAAATTTTAGTTTCCGGTGAATCCAAAGGAAGGAAATGACTTTCACTCTTTTTCAGAAAAAAAAATCAGGTTTTTTAAAAGGACTTTTCGGAAAAAAAAAATTAAGAGCTGCTTACGCGTACATACATATATATATACAACAAATTTTTTACGACCCAAAGTATTTGGTGGAGTATATAAATTCGTTCTGACCCCGCCCCCCCTCTAATGCTAAGTCTATGGGTAATTTTTATATGCAATTAATATAATATTCCTAAATAATAGATGGGACAAGGAAAGTATATCATATATAATAACAATTATTAAAAAATTAAAATAAAAATTTATCAAATTTTGTTTTAATTGTACCAGTTGTAAGAGATCTCCTGATAACTCCAATGTGTCAAAAATTAAAACATAATTTCATTTAATATAATGTAGGATGTATCAAAGATTTACCTATAAATATCTCGGACATTAAACTTTTAAAATTTTTCTTCAAACTTTAACTATGTTAATCTTCTATTAAATGACCATAAAAAAAATTAATTCTATTACACTTTTGAAGTTTTAATGTAAAGGTGTTTCAGCTGCATTGCATAAATTTGTTAGTAAAATCAATCAGCCATGGCAACTCTACGAAAAATACTTTCATAATAGGAAAATACTTAATATTTTTATTGCACATCATGAGAAACACTGTACATATAACTGGTAACATTTTCCCATTATATTGTGTGAGCACCCTATCTACTGGGGAGGGGGGGGGGCAGAAATCAAAGTTTTTTAAAGTAAGTTTTAAGTCACAATTTCAGTTTTTCAGTTCATGATTAACTGCCTTTGGGAATGTTGCATAATATACATATAAAACTGCCTTTATCAATTTCATATGAAAAATCCCCTTCTCCCCATCTTACCGTTATGTTTCCTATACTATAATAAAAATTTTAAATGTGGCCAAGATATTAAATAAAAATGCACGCTCTCCAACTCTTTCTTTTCTGATTACAACCAGGAATTACGCAGTAAACCATCGAAACAAGTCGCGAAAATTTAAAAAAAAACTTAAGTCGTGGCCCGCTTGGGTTGCCCCCTAGCGAGGAAACTAAGCAGCAAGTGTTGCCTGGTAACCGCAGAATACGGCGGGCATGTACTGACGGGGGCTACGGATATTCGGCTTGTTGCCTCCAAGTTCATATTGCGCATTGCAGTTGCGGCGTGCTATAGTTGAATAAAATGTTTGTTTATAGTCTTTTACGTTTCATGACTGTAACTGCACCTAGAAATATTTCCGTGAGCGTGGAGAAGTGTCACCGAGATTTTGTTATTTATTTAAAGGTAAACTTTACTTTCTGTATTTGCCAATTAAGTAAAATATCTTTTATAATATTTCCCATTGACCATCGATTAAACTCATATTGTTATGCATGCCTTTCCATATTATTTGGCAATGGTTCATCTTCTGATCAATACATTTTAATTAATGGCAGTATCTTTTATCCATTTCATGAAGTAAATAAATGAAAGTAATAAAGGGTCATTCCACGGTGACTGACGTTACAATTTGACTAAGTTTTTAACTTTTAAATTCAGCACTATCTTGAAAAAAAATTTTTTTTTCTGAAATTGTTCTTAAATACCATGATAGAGTACCCATACTTGCTACCCATACTTGTTTTTAGACATAAGAATTTTTTTTGTGTAAAATTAGGGTAAATCCAAAAATGTGACTGATGCTACACAGAAGAGACATTCAGAGAAATGACGTTTATATTATTTGAAATTCTCTTCAAATTAATAACACGAAGACTAAAATTATTTTTTTACAGTCAAGTATGGATTTCAAACTTTATGAAAACACTTTGTTTAATTAAAAAAACATTAAAATTTAAAGTGTAGGAAAATTTTAATTTCCGTGACTGATGTTACAAATATTTTGTGACTGATGTTACACTGACATTGATTGGTTCACATTCTAATTTATTTCTCCTTAAAAGTTAAATTAGCATTTTATTTTTACAAAATTACACAAATCTACTTAAATGATAAAAAATAAACAATAGTAAATGCATATAGTTATACAAGTAATGTTTTTAGTGTAATTCAGAAAATGAAAAGTGTCCTCTTGCATTTACTACATCTGGTGCACTAAGTTTTCTTAATAATTTTTCTTGTGAATAATAAATTTCATCCACATTGTCAGGCCATTTCCAATGTTTCCCTGCTGGAATCATAACACTGACTAAGTATTCAGAGTTTTCAATGGCTCTAACTTCACCTGGATAGAACTGGTCATCATATTCTACAAGAACCCACTCTCCAATTTCGGCCACCAATTCTGCAACTTGTTCTGTTGGTTTTGAACTTGTAAATGATGTTTTGGATAATTTAGAGGTTTTGGTGATTCCCTCTACTACCTCGAAAAAGTGCTGTTGCTTGATACCTACTATAGCTTCTGAATTAGAAAATATATTATTCAAATCTAACTCTTTATAACGCAACTGTAAATCGGATGATGACATCTGAAAGATCTTCACACTGCTTGAAGCTGCGGCATTTACAAAATCTTTTGCGCTGTACACGAAATGCTTTCTTTTCTTTACAGCTTCCCACACCTGCCTTTTTACAGAGCCGCCAATGCCGTCCACCGGGCCTTTCCCATGTGAAGTAGCAAAAAAATTCCATGTAATGAACAATTTATATTTTTTCTGCAACATGGGTATTGTGGCTGCAATGAACTTGTTTTTGAATTGGGAAGATGGCCCATCTGACCAAATGTGTAAGACTTCAATTTCTTGAGGAATCTCTTCTAGCATTCTTGTTATTAGGGGGATCACAATCTCTTTGGAATGAGACAGTTCATCTGAGGCTATCACATGCGGATGCATTCTACCCGAATGGTACAGTGCTGCCGTAAAAAGGCTTACTTGGACTTGTGCCCAGTGTGCACTTTGTATTTCATCCTGAGAAATGCATTGATAATTTTCAGCAAAATCTATCTGCATCATGGCCATCTTTGAAGGATACATTGTACTGGTGACTAATTCATGTTGTTGCTTATAAACCCTTGCTTGAAAACGTTTTACATAGCAATGCTCAAGAAATTCAGGTATGAGGTTACATATATATTTCATAAGGTCTTCTATCAGTCCTTCTTCTACAGCTTTACATAAGCGATCCTCACATTTTTTCCATACAAACCAAGTGATTGTGTCTCCAAAATCTTCAACGTGTTTACCATACAAGTCCATGAAAAATTTCCCCTCTTTACATCCAACACATTTGTTATACCAACAATCTTCGGAATCAGTATTACATACCAACATCAAGGGAAAGTTCTCAGAATATTTAGGAATGTGGGGAATTTGATTATGTAATGATTCTAAGGCCATTATGAAGTTCTCATGATATTTGCAGAGGCAAACATTATGAGGTAATTTGCTACTCAAGAGGACATACTTGGGTCGCAATTCTGCAAATTTGCTTTTGCCAATTTTTAATTCTGGATATTGTTTAACAAACAATGCATATACTTCTTTAATTGAGTGTTGTAGATGCCTTGCTTGTATCTTATCTTTAGATCCATCATCATTCCTAAGGGTTATGAAATCTTTTCGGCCTGGGGCTTGTCTGCTAATATCATCTTCGGTATAAAATTGCTTAACCAAGTTCACTGTCTCCATTGGCATGCGCTTTGATTCATCTGTAATACATGGAGAAACAGGAGCATCTGTTTGACCAATTTCATTGTCAAACAATTTTTGGATAACAGCTTTCTGCTTCCGTGGAGATGTAGGCAAGGAGCGCTTTGCACGATATACAGCTTTTCCTAAGCTTTTATTATTTTTGAAAGGGGTTATGACACTGCTACTTGAAGCTTTGCACTTTAATGCTCTACATTTTTCTACTCTTTTTCTAACATTTTCTCTAATTTCTCTTTTAACTTTAATTTGAACTGACTTAGGTAACTTAGCTAGGTCATTTCTTTTTTCATCTCTACTTTTTTTAGCTTCTGCTTTATTTTTCCTTTTGTAATCTTCATATTTTCCTTCCTTTTTTGTCTTTCTGCAGCAGTCAATGCCATTTGTGCAATTTAAGTACCTAATTGAAAGAAAAAAGTGGCTGATATTACAATGTGACTGATGCTACAATGTGACTGATGTTACAATGTGACTGATGTTTCATATTTTGAAGAGGTTTTTAACTCATAAATTTAACTATTATTGAATATTTAAGTAATGGATATTTAAGATATCATTATGAATGAAGAGAATACTGCTTTTTATATTCTTAGGACTAATTTTAATTAAGTAATAAAAACTTTTTTAAATTTTTGTGACTGATGTTACAGTAATATGAGACCTGATTTATCAAAATTATTTTCAATACAATATTAACAGTTTAAAGTTTCTTTACTGGCCTAACCTCTTCACATATAAACTAAATTACAATAAAAAAATAAGATTTTATACATACCTGTTAAATTTGTTTACAAAACAAGATGAACTTTCAGCACCTCTCTAAATACAACACATGTGATGATAAGAGTAATGTTGCCAAACCTTGCCTATAAAACTTACAAAAAGGTGTTGCCAACTTTTTAAACATAATTTTATAAAAATTCACTTATTTTTACCTTATAGGGAAAAAAACTGTATTTGTGCAATGAAAAAAAAAAAATTATATAGTGTCTCCTGTTTCGTGGAATTACCCTAAAGTTTTATGTATGAGAGTGTAGAAAGCCCAGACCACACGACCAACCATGTATGAGAGTGTGTAATAGTTATCTTAACACATTTATACGAAATCGATTTGTGATATGATATCTCGAAATGAAAGTAAACGTTTGATAGTATACTAACCGTTATTACACTTAGAATACAATTAGTTTTTCAATTTGTAATAATTTTGTTTTTTGTTTAATAATTAAACAGAAGATTGATGGATGAATAATTTCAAGTTCTTGTTTTTATATGTAACTTCACATATTCAACTTGCTTTTTGAATCACGATTCTACCACAATAACCAAATTTCACAGGCGTAAAAATAGTTTCCTTGTGTTAATAGTATTTCAAAATAGTTCCTTCATTATTTGGGTGACTTTATCACCACAGACTTCCTTGCTCAGATTTTTTTTTACTTGTGTGTTAGTATTGAAAAAATATAGATTGTGGAAGCAACAATATTACAACTCAAAAATAACACTGATAGTTTTGGCGGATTTTTCTTGCACAGAAGAGAAATTTTATTACCAATGCAGGCAATTTCTTGCTAAGTATTTTATTAATTAAGTAATCATGATTTTTGACGTTACATCATTCAAGAAAATATTTATTTACAATCATTGGCAACGCAGCGATATCTTCACAAGATTGTTTTTGTATCACAGTGTTTGAATTTAGCGGTCTTCTGGAGCAGTACCACCGAGTTTGCAATTGGATTAGTATAATTGCAATTTCATTGGTCTGGAGGACCAGTGAAATATTTAGATAAAAAAAATTGTGAATTATTCTTTTCTCTTCAGAGGCACATAATAATGTGACAGGCTTTCCTATAGCATATACGGATGGAATTCACATCACATCCGAAAATATCAATGGTCAGAATTCGTGCAAAGTCTGGATACCGGGAATTTAAAAGTAGTATGAAACGGTTGAGAAAATTGGTTTTTTATTCAAAATTCTGGAGAAATAAGTGAATATTCAACTTGTTATATGCTCTAAAATAGGTAAACCAAAAAATAAATAAAAATTACAAAAGTAGCTTATAAAGAACTTCAAGCTAAAACCAATTTTGCTGGTAAAGGTGTACATACAAATTGATTTTTTGCTCTTTTGTTTGGCAAGCCGTATATACTATTAAAAACAATTAACTAGACTCATGTTCAAAAGTTAAACAACAAATGGAAAAATTAGAATATATGGCGAAAAAATCAATGTGTAACCACAAAAGTTGCATACATGACAGGCGCCCACACACAGAAACTAGCCCATAGAAAATATTTTGCATATCAACATTTTCTAACAAGGAAATATATTAAGTATAAAAATAGCCTGTTTTGTTGAGAGCCTGTATCTTCATGTTACAGATTCCAGAAAGAAAATAAAAATAGCCAAATTTTGAAAAATGAGCAGACAACATCATCTGAATAACACCAGATGATGAGAGGAAATAGGGCGTTTTAAAGAGAGACAGTGACAGTTGAAAGTAGCCCAACTCCTAAATGTCAATCGTTTCGTCTTTGCTACCTTTAGAACCAGTATCAAAGTGAAGAAACAGTGTCGCGAAGATCAGTAAGTAGATGTTTAAGGGCCACAATCGCTCAGGATGACCATTTTCGATGTCTGCAAGCATGACACCACAGGTTAATCGCTACACATCAGCTTGCTTCCGATCTTGCAGTGTCAGCAGGAAGAACTCAGCAAACTGTATACAGATGGCTACATGCGGGTTAACTGTATGCAAGACTAGTGTTTTGCATCCCACTGACGCCCTTACACAGAGTAGTCTGCTTAAATTTGGTTCAAAATCTCTTCAACTGGACTCCAGAACCTTGGAGTACTGTTCTCCCTACGGTTTGCTAGTGATTCCTGGTGTTTATTGGTCTGGATAATGCCTGGAACTTACTATCATGCCAGTAACATCCATGAAATGCAAGCATACAGAGGCAGCGGTTAAATGTTTTGGGCAGGTATTGCTGTTGACACCTACACTGATCTCAATATCTTCCCTCATGGTATTGGGACTGCAGTGCAGCATAGAGATAACATCCTTGCTCAATATGTTCACTCATTTTTTGCTGTCATGGGTCCTGGTACCATTTTCATGGATGATAATGGACGAGTTCACAAGGCTCACATTGTCGGACAGTAGGTACTTAGAATCGTAAACACTGCTTCTTATGGAATGGCCCCTCTTAACTTATGGAATAGCTCACTTAACTTAAATCCCATTGAGCATGTATGGAATATGCTTGGGAGACATTTAAATTCTCTCCATGACCCTCCTAGGAACTTTTATAAGCTAGGAACATGTCTGCTCCTTGAATGGGCAGATACCCCAAACTGCATTAGATGATCTTATTCTTGGCATGAATCGACGTTGTTAGACATGTGTTTCCAGCAGATGTCATCGCATTCTGGGTAAATCTGGAGACCACCCCACTCCACATATTTTTTCTAAGTACAAATCGCGCCAAGTTGGCGCATTCTCCCGTATTTTTAAATTGGTCCCACCCATCCTAAGTGCAGAAATATTTATTTAAAAATAGGCTCCTCCTACCAAAATGACATTTGCTACTGTCTGAACAAAAGATTTTAATGTAAATGATAGTGTAATTTAATCTAAACAACAGTGAATAGTACTCATAAAAATGTTACAAAATAAGGTTTTTGTGAATTTAAAAATTTTATGCTACAATTTTATCTGTGCATGTCACACATAGCTAAATCACTTTCTCCATGGATCCGTACATGGGCAGGTCTTCGACCTAAAAGTCAAAATCTATGGAACAAATGTACCAGTGGTCTGTGTAGGGGCAGGGGTTCGACCTAAAGGTCATTCTACACCGGGACTGGGCCTCCAGTGATCTCTGGTTTATTAGGAATGGTCACCTGTGGCACCCAGATACAGAATATGCTACAATTTTATATGTGCATGTCGCACGTAGCAAGATCACTTTCTCCATGCAACTGAAGATCCATGCAGGGGTTCGACCTGAAGTTTGAAATCTGTGGAACGAATGTACCAGTGGTCCGTGTTAGAAAAAAAATTGGTACTTATAAAAAAGTTTGTACTCTAACTGAAAAGATTAAGGTCTTTTAAAGAAGGAAGCAATTTTCTAAACACAGAAAAATATAAACCAAGTTTCAAAACACGGGATAAATTAAACAAAAAACACTCACCTTCAGGACCCTTCTTCCAGCTGAAAACACTCCATTCAAACAAATCAGTCGTTCGGTCTCTCACACACAACTTCATTTCATCTCCACACCTAGGACAAACATACTTATCACTCATAATCCCTTTCATAGCACACCAATTAATCACTTCTTTCAAACCTTTATTTTCCAAATTATTGTAGAATTTGATACAAAAAAATAAAATAATAAAAGCACGTGCAACTATGGCCAAAAATATTGAAAGAAATGTGCTTTTACATCAGAAAACTGTAGCAACCACAGAAACGTATTCTTACATCACCTTCGTGAGTATTCTTATTGGATGTTACACAATTACTGCCGGAAAACACCGATACAAGAGGTTACCAGATTACAACATAAAGCTCTCGCAATCGGAACACTTGGCGAGTGAGCTGAAAGTGCGGTGGGTTGGTTGGTCTCCAGAATATACACATTCTGTATTAGCAGACCTCCATCAATGAACTGTTTTTGTTTATCTCTACTATGTAAGTATTTATTGATAATTTTCTTTGCATTTCCCCACGCAGTTGTCTTTTGTTATACCCGTGATCTATGAAAGAATTTAAATAAATACTTTTTTTTATCCACTTTTTTCTCCTTTGAACATGAGTGTAAATAAGTTTGTATTGCAAATCATGGGGCAACAAGGTCATTAACACACTGGCCTCTCAAAGGGTTCAGTATAGGAAAATTTGAGTATTACAATAAAATGTTGTATCTATTTTTTTAGTGATTTTTATATGAAATAAAATATTAATATCTTCTAAATTCAGAAATATCAAAATATTTTTTTAAAAATTAAATTTCTGTATAAGGCTTAGAATTTAAGCATTACAAAATAAACATAATGATCAAATTTTAATATAAAAATAATTGCTACATTCAGAATGTTTGATACAATAATGAGAAAAAGGAACAAAATATCCTGATTGATTGTCATGATTGAAAAGTTGTGAAATATGTGATTAAAACGGAAATATAAATTAATGAAAAATCACCAAGAATTGTTGATGATAAATCTTAAATTAAAAAAAGTTAGGGGTTGGTCTCTGTAACTATAAAAAAAACAATAAATTATTTCAAACTGTCCCTTATTTTGAGAAATTAAAAATCAATAGGAAAAAAAAACGAAGAGAGGGATAAGCAATAGTTGAAATAATCGGTAATTTTGGTATAAAATAAAACCTGAAAAAAAAAAAAAAATCTCTATTAAATTGTTGTGGATAAAATTGATTTAAAATTGACCCAAAAAATAAGTAGTGACCAATATTCAAAAAATGAACTGAATATCTCTTTATATGAAAAAAAAAAAACTAGATGCAGTTGCTGATAAAATCCTTTTAAAATAGACAGATTTTCTGTCAAGGCTAACACCGGACCTATGGCATCAAATGATTTGCAATTTGTGACCATCCCAGAATGTAGATGAATTAACTTGTCAGTTGGAGGCCATTTGGAACGACATCCCTCAGAACACCATCCAGCAACTTTATGCATCAATGTCACATCAGGTAACAGCTTGTATCAAGGCCAGAAGTGGACCAACACCATATTGACATGCTCACTTTGTGTAGGTCTTTCAATGCAATAAATCATCCAATTGTTCTGAAATTCTAATTTCTTTTTCTGTACACATACCAAATTTTGTCTCATTTTGATAATTATTTCTCGGTGCGTCGATTTTTTTTGTCTTAGAATATATATGGTAATTAATATTGCTCAATTAAAAATATAAATATTTCTGTAAATTTTTGCATGTATTATTTTCAGAAAAAAAGTAATGAGCTTTGTATTTAGTTATAAATATTTGGATCTCCCTTGATATTTAAGGGAAAAAACTCCCGCAGCCTCCGAGTTTATTTAAACGAAGTTCTTCCCATACTCTAACACTATATAATCAGTTCATGCACATTAAAAGTTCTATAAATATGTATCCATTGAATGCAGCAATTGTTTATATTATAAGAGTTCATTAAAATGAGATTTCATGAAAATTGTTATTTAACTTGTTAAAATTTAAATAATAAAAAGTTTTTATAAATGCTTAAAAGTACCAAATGGAAAATATTTAATTGAAAAATAATTCTTAGCAATACACGTCTTTCACAGTAAACAAATTAGTTAAAATACAGTTGTTTTACTCACACATTGAAGATAGTTTGTAATAGAGAGAGAGAGCATCTTTGTAATGTGATTTTAAGAAAGCATGTGAGGTTCTTTTATTATAATGAAATATAATGAATGTTCTTGTTTAATGTATAACTTCTATGCTTAGTATGCAAACATCATTCAAATCAGAAATATAAATGTGTCCATTAGTATCCTGAATATTATTTAAAATATGAATTCATTAAAAATATCTTCAAAAAACCGAATAAGTGTTTGCTTTTTATATGGTTTTTGACCTAGGGACAATTAAAAACCGAATGAGTGTTTGCTTTTTATAATGTTTTTGGCTCATTATGCTAGATTGAATTGTGGCGATGTATTGTTTACATCGAGTGGTGGTTGGGACCATAATGAAAAAACTTAAACACTGAATAAATAAAAAAATAAATAAAAAGAAAGTTATGGAGATTGTCGCGGTGCATTTATGCATCGGGTGGTGGTGGAGACAATCTTTAAAAAAAAAACATTTTTTTGCTGAGCAGCATCGTTATTTCTTGAATACTAAATTCACATTCAACATCATCAGTCTCAAAAATACTTTCATGCCATTTGCGATGCAATACTAAAAATGCAGACAAATAGATACAATTTCATTTATGTAAAACAAACAATGGAGGAGCAAACCTCTATAAAAAAAACATAGGAGCAGCTGATCCCGGCTGTGAGTACACATCAAAGGGATCCCTTTCCTAGGGTTGCAGGTACAGAAATCCTCAGAATCTCACAGTTCACAAACATTAGAATAAATACACTTTACAAATCAATTTTCAACCCCCCCCCCCCTCCCTAGAACATTATTTTTCATCTTAAAATTTCATTATTAGTTTCAACGTCATTATACTAAAACAAACTTTGTTAACTTTACTGGGTTATGACGCCTAGTGAGTTTGCCACGGTCAGAATTTTCAAGGGTAGCGAACAGGCTGGTCGCCGAAGGCATATTAAATATATTAAGTATTAAATATAGAAGTATTAAATAATAGAAGTATTAAATATATTAAGATTTTTAGATATTAATTTAAAAAAAATTAAATTTAATATTTTTTTAATTGGTGATAATTTTTATGCATTAAACCATTGTAAATATTTATCATACGCACTTTCCAACAAAAGTTGCCCAACTGCAAAATAATGTAAATTATAAGATCAGATGGCTCCTAGCTTTTTGGCCTGACACCTAGATTGGGAAGAAATTTGCCCAGCCCTGGTTATGTGCATCATCTAGTATATTAAAAGTAATGTGTTAAATTTGTTTTTGAAATGTAACATGTGGATGTGATATTAATTAATATTTTTTCATTTGCTTTGTTCAGCTTAAATATATAGAAATATATGTGATATATAGAGTTGATCTATAAGCTGATTAATCTATTAGCTACTGACATATTCCTGCTTTCTTCAAGGACGTAATGAAAGTTTTACTATGATTAGTCAGATGATTATTTTTGGAACAAAATAAGAGTTGAAGTAATAGATATCCTATTTTAGCATATACTAGAAGCAAAATAGTGTTTATGGATCTAAAATCATTTTTAATTATAATCATGAGTCCATACTATTTAGTAAAGTTTTCAATTTTGTGTCTGCTCAGTCAAGTTTGGTATACAATGAGAAATTCAGATTATAAGATTTAAAATCTTATGATTTGAATTTCCCATTGTAACCAAAGAAATTTTAAACAATATGCAAAGAGTGGGTATTTCACATTTTTAATAAAATGAGAAAAACTGTCAAATTGTCTACATTTGAATTTGTGATTTTGATTATTCCCTTTTTATCTTTTCATGAATATGTGCTTTAGACTGTCTGGTAATGTTACAAGTGCTAGTGACCTATCACTACTACCGAAAATTTTGGTCAAGAAAGCCTAATGATGAAGTTCTTTTTGATTCCATGAGTAATAGTTGAAGCTACCTAAAGTAAGCAAAAAATCTGACTGCTTTAAATTCCACTAAAATCTTTCTTTTCTTATATTTCAACCTTTATGGATTAATAAAAAATTGTGAGAAGTCATTTCTTTTTTAATTGAATTTATAGTAAGATATAAACATAGTGTAGACACTTTAAAAATTATCAAAATTTTATTTTTCTGAAATAAATTTTATGAATTGTAATTAATCTTTTATCTTATATTATTATTTTGCAATGAATGGCAAAAATGAAAAACAAAGAAATAGTTTTCAGTACAGAAAACCTTTAAAAAGATCAAGGAAATCTATCACTTTGGAGCAGAAACTCGAAGTAATTAAAAGATATGAAAACAATGAGCGGACACGAGATATTGTACATGCTACTGGGTTAACAGAGTCTACTTTGAGATGTATTCGCTCAAATGCAGAAAACATTAAAAGCAGTTATGATTGTTCTACACCTGTTGGAGCTAAAATAGTATCCAAATTAAGACCTAAAATACTTCAAGTTATGGAGAAAGAACTTACATCTTGGATTGAAGCTGAAGTATTGAAAAGTTCTTGTGTTAGTTTTTTGACTGTAAAATCCAGAGCTTTGAGTCTCTTTGAGGATTTAAAAAAAGATTTTCCTAATGAAGCAAAGTTGAACTTCACAGCTAGTAATGGTTGGTTTTGCAGATTCAAAGTGCATCAGCAACTTCAAGATATAAAATTTAATGGCGATACTAGCACGCTTTCCCTTTCTTTTGATTCTTCACAAGCAGAATTGAACTATGATGATATGAAAGATGGTGTTAAGTTAGCAAATCCAAGTTCAGAAGTAAACTCACTTGGTTCATCTCTAAAAAAGTCACAAATGAGACCTTATCTACAGACACATGTATGTAATGAAATGGAACAATATGGAAATTCGGTTGAAATTGAATCTGATATTGTTTCAAATGTTACATTAACTAAAAACATTTTATTAAAAAATCTGAATCAAATAGATGAAGCCTTAGCAGATTTGCAACAATTTGATAGTTAAGTTAAACGCTCATCTACTATTGTTAGGAAAGTTAATAATGTCCTCAAACCTTATTATGATTTATTGGAGCAAAAATTAGAATCTGAAAGTGAAATTTCTGCATGCATAGAAACAGCCAATAAAATGTTACCTTCTACTTATGATGGGGATTTCATGTTAACAGATAACAAAGCTGTAGTATCTGCTGAGATAATTAATGCATCATATGTGGAAGATTATCATGAAGTTATTTTGCCCATTTAGTGTTATTGAAAATTCAGTAGAATAATAATTTGACTTTTCTTTATTATGATTTAAAGAAATTTTGCCAAGTCAGACTGACCACATACCTGCCTAGTACAGTCACCAGCTTTGTTGACTGAGGATCAGTTGAAGGGCAACTTTTAAGTAATCTTGATATCGGTTTTGCTCTTGTTTAAGCTCATACTTATTTATTTGCCATTACTGCAGTGGCAGCAAGAAAATTTCTGTGACTTTATTTTGAAAATTTCTGTGGTGACTTAATTGGAAGTAATGGTGTAATTACACATGGCAATTTTTATTGTCAAACTTCGGCAATTCCATCTGTCAATCATACTTTAGGCCCCCTCCTCTCTAATGCCTTTGATTTCATTCCAGAAAGCATTCTTTAGTGCGTTTTTCATATAATTTGAATCTTTAATATCCCAAAGGTGTCTGTAATGTAGTAAATGTTACAGACTATTATTATTTCTCTTCAGTTCTATTATTATTTTTCCCATCTCCAGACTTCAGCAATTTTCTGCAGCAATGATACTTTAGTCTCCGCCTTTCTAACACGCCCCTTCTTTTTAATGCCGCTGATTTTATTCCAAGAAGTATTCTTTAATGTTTTTTTTATTAATTTGAATCTTTTATATTCCACATATATCAGTAATTTGGTAAAAGTTCTATTATTATTTTTCCATCTCCAGACTTAGCAATTCCGCCCGGCAATAATACTTTAGGACCCACCTTTCTAACATGGCCCTCCTCCCTAATGCCACCAATTTCATTCCAATAAGCATTCTTTAGTTGAAGACCCAGACCGTCCGGCTCATCCTGAAGACTTGAGCATCTATTTGGACGGCCGGAAGCATTCTTTAGTGTATTTTTTTTTTTTGTATAATTTGGATCTTTTATATCCCACATGTGTTTACAATTTGGTAAAAGTTCTATTATTATTTTTCCATCTCCAGACATCAGCAATTCTGCCTGGCAATGATACTTTAGTCCTCTTCTTTCTAACAGGCCTTTCCTCTCTAATGCCGCTGATTTCAGGAAGCATTCTTTACTGTGTTTTTTCGTATAATTTGGATCTTTTATATCTCACACACAGGTGTCTGTAATTTGGTAGAAGTTCTGTTATTTTTCCATCTCTAGATTCTAACATAGTTGAGATGCTTCGATGTGCTTGCATTGCAGTTGCCATCTTGAATGCAAATGAGGAGAGGAAAGGCAGATCAAAATGACATCCAATCTCATCGTGCTCTGATTGGTTCGCTTCTCAGAAATTGAGCAATTTTTATTGTTAAGTACAAAGGAATTGCAGCAATTTGGCTGTAAGATTTATTCCCATTAAAATGTATGGTGTTGCTGAAAAATTGTTGGAAAGAATTGCTCCGTGTAATTAAGTCATTCCACAGATCTGACAGAGCATTGAGCTTGAACTATGATCATAAGTCACAAAACAAAGTGGCATATTTTGTCACCCAGTATAATCATTTAAATAAAATAAACCAACAATCATATTTTAAAATGTATCCACTAAAATTTGTCTTCAAATATGACTTTGTAAAATCAATTCTTGTATTTGTAAAGAACCCCAATAAATAATTTTATTTAGCATAATGTACAAGTATACGAAATGCATTTATTTATTAGAGCCATCTGTTTACAATGTGGCTTTACAAAATCAATTCTGGTATTTCTAAAGAATCCCAATCAATAATTTCATTTAGCATAATATAGAAGTATATGAAATGCAATTACATATTAGAGCTATCCGTTTGCAATGTGACTTTATAAAATAAATTCTTGTAAAGAATCCCAATGGCCATCTGTTTACAATTATACTGAAAAACTCATTTTTATGCTTGTATACTTGCACATTTTATATTTTCAAATATTTTCTTTTCATTTTCATCTCAACACTGTAGTTGAGTGATTCTCAACCTCTTTAGCTTGTGATCCGAAATTTCGAAACATGTTTGCCTGGCGACTCAATGTATGAAACTTTAACAGTTTCTGCATTGATAAGTCACATTTCCAAACCCATAAAATTACTCTGATATCAGATATTAGAAGTAACGCTATAGTATATAATACAAAAATACCAGAATTGATATCAATGTAAAATAAGCTGGCTGATTTGATAGCCCTAGTCTGACCTTGGTTTTGTTATGGAATTAAGAAATCATGATTCTTACCTCATACTTGTAATTTTCATCCATTATTTTTAATGCATGGTTTTTCGCTGTATATTCATGTGTATGTAATTATATGTAAATAAATACTTTAGTCATGCAAATAATGTGAATTCAATATTTTGCCTTTTGTATAGCAATTAGGTTTTTTTTTCTCCTGTTATTTGAATTTTTGTTTCCCCTTGGTATAAAATTATTTTGTTTCCCTGTTTGCTCTATTGTTGTTTTGCAAAAGCAAGAACATTTTTCACTGGCATCTGATGTATAGAATTAATTTTGATTAATTACAATCATAATAAACATACTATTCAAATCCTGCACCATGTGATGAGATATCTATATTTAAGGGTCTTATCAAGGGAAATCAGTGAGTCTCATCACCTGACTCCTTTGAATTTGGATAAAATTTACATGCTAGTAGTATACCTTACACTAATTAATAGCTCTTTTTTTTTTTTTTTTTTTTTTCCAGATATTTTACTTTTTGAACTATGGCTCTGTATAAACTGAAAAATGCCCATGTTGCTTAGTACTCCATTGCACATAATTTGGCTTATAATTTAAGTAAAGTAAAAAATATAGCTGTTCTGAAAGTATATTTTATAGGCTTTCATATGATATGTAACATGTTGAAGAAATGTTCATTTTAATATTTCAAGATCTTGACAAATATTTCAAGAGTATGAAATTCCAATGTGACTGTGAGTAAAAGTATTCCAATGTAAAAGTCTGAAAATAATATATATTTAGGATAAAGCTTAAAATTCCCATTTTTAGTTAGTAGCCACTGGCTGGTTGTTCATGAAGTTTAATGGCCAGTTGTTGACAACTGTAAACTGTGTAATGTTTTTTTTTTTTAAACTTGCTTAATATCAATTATGCAAAATTGTGTTTAAATATGTTATATAATAATTAAATTTGCAGCCATATTGCGTTTACTTATTTATAGATATATTATACAGTTTGACATAAGCCAAATAAACAATCCTTCTCCCCATGTTTGGAGCTTGCGAGTACTTTGAATCAGCTGCAAGGTAACACTATGTTTGTTAGCAAGAGAAACTCCCCTTAGCAGATCTACTTTTATAAGACCTATTATTTGGCTGATGAGGTGGAGGAGAAGGATTTTAAAAAATTGGGGAAAATTTAAGAGATTGGCAAAATACAAAACTTATAATTTCTGATGATAACAAGTAATATTGTTAATATGTATTTATTAATGTTGTCTTCTAATGTTTAACATTTAATTGATTTTCAGAACTTATTTTAAGTGTTTTTATTTTTTTTGTAAAACTAATTCTTTTCTAAAGAATTGTTGTAGTTATTGTCAGTATCCCCATCTTTACCATTTCTTAAAAGTTTTACAAATTTAGATTTTTTATTTATTCTGAATATTTAAACATTTATATTCACAATTTTTTTTATATTTTTTTTACGTTGTTTTAAACCTTACCAGTGATTTTCTGATTTTCATTATAAGTCTTTTCAGGTGTTTTATAATATTTGTTTTCCAAGACATCATAAAAAATATTCATTTAGCATTCAAATACTTTTGGGGGCAGTTTTAAATTCATTTCCCCATATCACTTTAATTGTGCACCATTTTTATTTTGTCACATGACTTTAATTTCATTTGTGCATCCGCTGTTGGAAACCCTTTAAAATTTGAGGCAGGTTTAAAAATAATAATAAAGGTGGTATCACGTATATTCTAAATTCGGTTATAAAATCAATGACACAATATCATAGATAAAAGGTCATTTAATAAAATCATCCTACAAGACGTGCATAGCTTTAAAATCCAGAGTGCTTTTGGGAATTACTACACTCTTCATCAGTGGCTATATGAAACAGTAAACGCGGAATGCTTATATGTAGACCAGATTATCAAACAAATTTGCATAAATAAATAGAAAATAATAGTAGTAGAAGCAGGCTATTAAAATTAATCAATTACAAATACAAATTTAGGGGTTATACCCAAGAGATTTAATTTAAACAAGTGATAAAAATGTTCAAAGAAAAGACACAATTAAAAAAAACAGCCAAGCACAATTACAATAAAATGATGTCACAGATAACTGTGAAGAGGTTTGATATGCATAGAGTCGAGACCGAATCACCAGACGTAACTTAAATTTGAACAGGATCAAAATTACAAATGGAATCATGGTAGATATAAATAAACAAGGATTCATAAAGAAGGATATTACGTGAGTTATTACAACTTAAAAGAAAGGTTTTCCCAAGGACGTTATCTTTAACAACACATTGGGTAAGAGTCATAGAAAGTTTACCATTCCTGACATCATGAGTATGTTCCGCTAACCGGATACCAACAGTACGTTTAGTACTACCGATGTAAAATTTATAGTCATTGTCAGGAGTTAACAGGGGTACAATGTACACCCCGGCATAGCTTTTAAAGTTATCAATATCTCCTAACATCGGTGCGAATACGATTAAATAAGGTATTAATATTAGCGTGAATAAGGTAGTAATATTAGAGTGAATAAGGTAATAATATTAGAGTGAATAAGGTAATAATATTTGAGATTTGCCTTTTCTGGATGTTCTTGTTACCCACATCTCCTTTGGTTTTCAAACTTCTGTTTTCCGTAAACCCACTTTTACTAACTCCTGTATCTCTGCTAATTCTTCTCATCCTATATCCTCTAAAAAAGCTTCTTTTAATGCTTATTTTAATTTTTCATTTAATGTTTGCTTTTCTATTTGCACTTTAAATAATGAAATTAACTTTATCTTTAATCTTAGCCATGAGGCAGCTTATTCCTTTGAGTTTATGTATAAGACTTTTGCGCATGTCCGCCGCAAATTCACTCAACCTGATGCTAAATTTGTTGCTGTTATTGAACATCTGCCATATAAATCCAGTTTTCCTTATCATCCTAAGATTTTCCATCCCCTTATCCAATTTTGCCATGAATTTGGTTTCAAACCCGCTCACTCTAATATTACTGCCTTATTCAATCGTATTCGCACTGATAAGTTAAGGGATATTGACAACTTTAAAAGCCATGCTGGGGTGTACATTCTACCCCTGTTAACTCCTGATGATGACTATAAATTTTACATTGGTAGTACTAAAAGTACAGTTGGTATCATGTTAGCGGAACACACTCGTGACGTCAGGAATGGTAAACTTCCTACGGCTCTTACCCAATGTGTTGTTAATGATAACTTTCAGCTATCTTTGAAATAACCTTCTTTTTAATTCATTGTAATAACCCACATAATATCCTTCTTTATGAATCCTTGTTTATTTATATCTACCATGATTCCATTTGTAATTTTGATCCTGTTCAAATTTTAAGTTATGCCTGGCAACTCGTTCTCGACTCTATGCATGTCAAACCTCTTCACAGTTATCTGTGACATCATTTTATTGTAATTGTGCTTGGCTGCTTTTTTGAATTGCGTCTTTTCTTTATAAAATATTTACCACTTGTTTAAATTAAATCTCTTGGGTACAACCCCTGAATTTGTATTTGTAATTGTTTAATTTTAATAGCCTGCTTGTACTACCATTATTTTCTGTCTATTTATGCAAATTTGTCTGCTGATCTGGTCTACATATAAGCAGTCTGCATTTACTGTTTCGAACATCCACTGATGAAGAGTGTAGTAATGTCCAAAAGCACTCTGGATTTTAAAGCTATGTACGTCTTGTAGGATGATTTTATTAAATGGCCTTTTATCTATGATGCTATGTTGTTGATTTTATAACTGAGGTTTAAAAATGGTTAAAGATCTACTAGTACAGTGTGTACAAGTGGGGGTACTCCGAATTTCGGCAGGTCGCTGGGTCAATGGATAGAATATGGTAAAGACACTGTGCCGGGACATGTTGCAAAACACGCCAGTGATTATGGGGAGGGGAAAGATAGGAATGTGGATTACACTCATTCTCAGCTGCAAATACAATAAATTAGGATTGGCTGGTAGGGGAGAAAGTATGGTAGTGATTGTTGACAGATTTTACTCGCTCCACAGGAGGGATTGCTTATGGAGAAGCAGAGTTGGGCCTGTAATTAGAATTTTGTTAATAGCCAGTTTTTCAAGTTTAATCGCCATGTGGTGAGTGGAAATTTTAAGCTTTAATTCAGGATCATTAGTCTAATGTTCTGTTAATTTCATCATGGGACTGAAGTGGGATTACAAAAATTATTTTTTTTATACAGTAGGTCATCTGTGAGACTTGCAAGGAAGCCATAAAATTTATGAAGGCCCCAAATAAACAATCATTTTATATGTAATTGATCATTAGAAAACAAATAGCATTAAATTTAGAAAATTAGCCTTTTCAAAATATTGTACATTTTCCTAATACATTTATTAAAAAATATGTAAAATTAAAACAATATTAAGTATTTTAAAAGAAGTTAAGTATTTTAAAAGAAGTTTCTTAAAAGAAGTTTTCCATATTCAATAGGATTCGGAGGACAATTCGGAGTAGGATTCAGAAGTTCCCGGACTGAGTGTATAACTTAAAAAATATTTGCAGTAGAGCGACTACGATAATGTTTCTGTGTTACTACGTTCTCCTCCTCTTCTAAAAGTGGTTTAACCCAAATCACGTGGTCGGTGGCTCGCCACGGCGTTGTATTTTGTAGACGGGTGCACTTAGTAACCGGCGATTGAAAGAAATGATGTTTGTTAAGCAAAGAATTAATATCAAATTTATGTTCGCTTGGGAAAGAGTGCTACGGAGGTTTGCGAAATATTGAAGCATGTGTACAGCAGTGATACATTATCGTGAACACAAGCTTTTGAGTGGCATCAACGTTTCAGAGAAGACAGGGAAAGTGCCGAAGACTCATTGGCCATCTGCAGACTTCCCGTGCTTCTAAAAACAGGTTTCTGCGACGGTACGTGGGAACAGTCAGCAAACAATAGCGGAAATAGCTGAATCAGTTAGGATATCCGAGGCTACATATCAACGGATACTGGCTAAGGATCTTAACATGCATAGGGTGTGTCAACACATTGTTCCCCGCATGTTAACCGAAGACCAAAAGGCAATTCGAATGGAAATGTGAGACTTAATTTTAGCTGTTGACAAAGATCCTTCCCTACTTGGCAGAATTGTTACTGGAGACAAAAAATAGTGTTTTTTATATGACCCGCAATCCAAGAGAGCATCGGCAGCGTGGAAATCACCACAATCTCCATGCAAGCAGAAATTCCGCCAAGATAACTCTAAAGGGAAAGTCATGCTAGAGGTGTTCTTTCATATCCAGGGCATTGTTCATCTGGAATTTATCCCTGAAGGATGCACTGTGAACAAAGAACTCTATGTAGACATTCTGTGTCATTTGCACGAATTGATCCGGAAAAAGAGACCAAAACTGTGGGCTGAGCAGTCATGGGTGCTTTTGCATGACAACTCTCCGGCACACCGATCCCTCCTCACCGCTGACTTTCTTGCGAAAATGCAAACAACTGTTTTGCCACATCCTCCTTACTTCCCGTTCCCTGATCTCGCTCCCTGCTATTTCAGCCCATTTCCTGAAATAGCAAGTCACTTGCTGGGCCACCGATTTCAATCTGCAGATGAAGTTAAAAGTGCATCACAGGCTGAATTAAAGGACATGGCTAAAAATGGATTCCAGAAGTGTTTTGATGACCTTTACAAGCGATGGCAAAAGTGTGTTGTTGTGCAAGGGTCTTATTTCACAGGAGGATGTGTTTCAGCATTTTAATTGATAGTATTTTTTAAATTATAGCCTCAGTCCGGGAACTTTAAGTCCTACCTCGTATATTATTGCAACATATCCTCTGGAATCGTGGGTGTACTCTCAGGATAGAATACTCTCACTCAAGAATAATTCCAAATTTTTGGATATTTGATATGTTTATTTACTACAAGTGCAGTATAAACAGAAACAATATACAGCTAATAGGTCGATCACACGACAGTCATCACTAAACAACTGTCAAGTACAGATTCTGATTAAATGCTCCACTAATTTCACAAAACAGCGGATACTATTCTCAAATCATTGACGTATCACAATTCAATGTAGCTTATATCACGTTAACTGCTCTCCAATTGAGTTACGATTCCTTTTATACAGGGTGTCCCAAAAAGATTAAAACACTCTTTAATTCTTTACCTGTTGGAGTTAAGTGGGCAATGTAAATTGCAAAAATGCTGAAAGTAAGGTAGAAAATAAGACTACGTTAATGAAATAGTCCTCCCATTAATTTTCAAAAAGTTACACTTCTTAAATTTTTACACCATCCCCTTAGACAAATTTGGTCAATCAGAAAATTTTTATTTTTAATGCAACAAGATCATTAAAAAAAACTGCATATCTGTATCTTTAAAATCAACTTAATTATAATAAAGGAAAAAATCTGACTTATGCCATTTTTCCGTACCATGTGAAAGGCTGTTTCATCAGTGACAATTGTTTAGACCAAAAATATGTTAATATGTGTCAGAATTTTTTATCACAAATGCATCTAATTAAAGCATTACACAGACAGATATCATATAAAGCAGTGGTTCTCATTATGTCTCCTATGTATTATCGTCCAGTTTTATCTTTTTTGTAATATGTTACAAATTTATATTTCTAATTTGATATATGGTCCCCATTCACAATGTTCAATTTGCAATTAAATATAACTCACTCAATTTTAAAGATACAGTTATGCTGGTTTTTTTAATGATCTTGTTGCATTAAAAATAAAAATTTTCTGATTGACCAAATTTGTCTAAGGTGGTCGTATAAAAATTTAAAAAGTGTAACTTTTTGAAAATGAATGGGAGTACTATTTCATTAACGTAGTCTTATTTCCTACCTTACTTTCAACATTTTTGCAATTTACATTGCCCACTTATCTCCAACAGGTAAAGAATCAAAGCTTGTTTCAATCTTTTTGGGACACCCTATATACGTTCTGTAGAAGCTTCCAATAAGGGGCTCATATCTCGAAGAATATTCGTTATTTTGAAAAGGTTCTCAAATGTATGAAAAGTCGTTAAATTGGCAATAAATTGCCAAATCTAGCAACCTTGTCACAAGTATTCCAATATGGTAACCCTTAATTCATGTCATACGAATGGCTGTCTGTAAAGGTGTTTTCTCCTTATATTTTTAAATAGAGACTCCAGTGAAGCCATTTTACATGTTCGTAACAATCCCGGTAGCAGAAATTGCAAGATGGGAGACGGACGTCACAGATTTTTCAGCAGACTGCAGATTATTTTACAAAACAACTGATCTTCGAATCTGATTTGCCAAAAATAGAAAGAAAATAACCATGTTTGTGAGCGACCATTTTGTATGACCTATCTTCTGACTTTTTGTTCACTTATACTCCTTTCTTTTCCCGCCTCTACCTCCCCATAAAGACTACGAACACCTGTTGCAAAGTGGGCGGTTCTGATTGTATGGGGAAAATTCCATTTTATTTATCCCTTATCTCTACCAGTCATCAACCGAAATAAGCATGTTTCTAGTCGAGTAAAATTAGCATTTTCACTGTTGCATTAAAATTGCGACGCAGCTATAAAAAGTTTCTTGTTTGGAGTGTAATAAAAAAATTATTTTTAAAAATCTGAAAATGCATTTTTCGAGATTTCATGCTGATAAAAAGTTGCAATATAAATCCATTTCAAATGTTAATGTTTTAGATTTATTTTAAAAAAAAAGGAAAATAAAAGAAATGAATTAAACTCAAAGGAAAGAGCATGTGGCATAGTAGAAAATAGTGAACAGAAAACTAGTGAGGAAATTGGTACTAACAATGAATTCCCTTCATCTTCAAGATTATTTTCTTAAAATAATATGAAATTAAAAAAAAAATTAAGATACAATAATATTATAGTTTTAATATTGATTATATTTTGTTAAATTTCTATGTATGTAAAACTGAGAATTTTTTGACAATATGATGCATAATGTGCCTGTGTATTTTATGCAAACTTAAAGAAAAATTAAATTACCCTGCAGATCATTTTCAAATACCCAAAATCAGTGTCTCAGACTGGCAGAAAAGTTTCTGCTACTGGGGTAACAATATGATAAATTCATTAACATCATTCTCATAGATCTAGCATGTTGCATTCCTAAAAAAAAAAAAAGCATTCCTTGTAATAATTTCACGTTTAACTAAAAAAATTCAAGAAATTGAGAATATAAAACTTGAATTTGTTATTCCATTGCTATTAAACATATTATTTATTTTTTGTTAGATATTGGATATTACTTATATACTGTTTTACATTTTTGAAGCATTTGCACATTTTTCTTTACAGTAAATCTAACATTAGTATATATATTTTTAATAATGTTCTAATAGTGGTCTCATTTAAAAAATTAGCTTGCTTCATTTTGAAATAACAAGGATGTAGTACAGTTTTTATTTCAAAATTTATAATTTACATTTTTTCAAACTAGGAATGGCTAATATAGGAAATTAGGAATTATAAATTGTGAATTATGTACTAACCTTCTAGAGACTATTTTCATAATTCAGCCAGCAGTACTGTTTATATAACAGAATTTTTTCTGGCATCATTGAAATCAAATTTAATGCAAATTATATAAACTTTTTTCTACAATCGGTAAAGCATTTTGTGTTAGTTGGATTTTGTTGTAAAAAGTGCAAATTCATAATATTAGTTATTTTCATTATTGTTACCGTAGTTCGTATATTTGTAAAAATCCTTGAAAAGTACTTGAAAAACAAAAGTTCACTTTCAAGTGCTTAATATATTAATGACAGAAATAATATGGATATTTAAAATCATAAAATGTCATTCTTCCTACAAATCAAATGGAAATGTTAAAGTTTTTCAACACATGTTTTCATTTAGTGCTATTGCTTCCTATTGTTTAAAGTCTTAGACAAGAGAGAATATGTTTTTAGTTTTCTATTGATTGTAAATATATATATAGATATATCAAAGTGGTGGATCTGTTTATAAAATCTAATAGATAACAAAAGTTGAAAACTGCTTTCACTGATGGAGTTGGAAGGGTGGGTGGGTCTAGAACCATCATAGCATTGCTATTATTGCTACACCTTAAGTCTTGAAAATTTTCCATTTCAAAATTTTCAGGAAAATCCACATCTCTACCTGCTATTAGCAAGTTTTTGTTAGATGCTTGCCAGTAAAGCGCATTAATAACTTTTTCCATATATCAATTCATAGATAAACAGAAGCATATATGGTTTGGAAATTACTCCCTTACCATACAATTGTGAATTTTTATGCAAAATTCTATTAATAAAATAACTGTATAATCAAGCCAATTACTTGTCTTTCCATTTCATATGTAAAAGTACATTAAATAAATATTCTTAACATAAATATATAATTGTTACCACTTACGTACAATTTTTTTTACAAATTGGATAAAATATTTATCCAGTTACTATCTGTAAGATGAAGAGTGGTTGTACCAGAGGGAAGTATGCCAGTGATGTCAAGCTAAAAATCCCACCATTGATTGCCATTTCTCAAAAAGGCCACAATTCTTGCAAGTGTTCCAGAAAAAACTCCAATAATTTTGAACTGTTTTTTCACGTTTAAGTTTGGATAGGGAGGTTGCAGTGTTCCTTAAATGAAATCATTACGTACGTAATACTGCTGGCTTGCTCTCACCAAGGTTTAGATGTGGGTTATTTTGGCAGTCTGCTGTTTTGTGTACACACAGACCAATTTCAATAAGACTTGTTCTTAAAACTGCTCAAAAGTCTATGGCAGTGATATTAAAATTTGATATTTTAAATGCAAAGTAAAATAGACATTTTCACACTACCTGGATCATATCAATGTCTGTATCATGGATTAAAACAGAGTTTGCCAAAATATCTAATTGTGCATTTGGTACACACTAAAATACATGTTTACTCCTCAAAATTTTACTGGTATGTAAAGATAAGTGGCAATTTTTAGCTCTAAAATTTATGTAAATGTATCAAATATAAATTTAGATATATATCAAAAATATGCTTTTCAGTGTTAGAAATCTTAAACATGTATTTTTATGCACTGCTAAAATTTAAAGGAGTGAACATGTAACATAGTAGCGTTGTAGTGCTGAGGAGCACTCAAGGCACAGCAGATAAAATTTTAAAATAAAACTTTAATGTATAAAAAGAAATAATTACAATTATATACACATAAGAAGGTGTAATTGCATATTCATTTTAAGTATCGGCTCTCAGCCGAACTTAGGTTCGTGAGTTGCAGAAGGATTATCACCTTCCGATTCTAAACTCGAACTCCCTTTCTTTTCCAAAAGGATTTCTCTCCTCCCTCCGTTGGCAGGTCAGATATCACGGCTCTTCGGGGGCGGTTCCATCAGTCAGAAAAATGAAACACCGTCCAAAGATCCCTTTGCTGGTGTCATATACTACAAACTCCAGCACCACAGCTGTAGAAATTTAGACACTTCCTTTCTACATAAATTTGGCTGACACTGGGCATGTGGATGAGAAAAATATATTTGCCTCTCAGGGCAGTTTCGTAAACACAAGCAGTTTTTCCAAACCATTCAATAGAGCTGAGTAACAATACGTTACAGCTTCCTCCCCCACAGAAAACTTTTCTATGCAGTAATGGAGAGAAAAGATAAAATAGCATTTCTCCCATGGCTTATAGCTTATGAAAACGTAATTATATTGCAAATGAGTATACACATCAGCAATTCAAATGAATGCCATGGTAATACAATAAGGCTAGTGACTAAGTACACAAATATCCTAATTAACTTGGACACACATCAAAACACTTAACTCATATTTACACTTAAAGAAGCAGTAAGTTTCAATACAATGCCATAACTAACAAAATAAGTCATTAAGGAACATAAGTGATTAATATAAGGTTACATAAATTATTACTAAAATTTTACATAAATGAATAAGAAATAGAATTATAACCTAAAATAGCAAAATATGTAAGAGGTTCGCTCCTTATATGACAGCTGTTCTAATTACTTCCTTTAACCTACGATAATCTATATGAGGTGGAGGACATATCAAAACATACTTTCAAGGTAGATTAAATGAACTGGTACTGTTAAATCTGATTCGAATATCCATATAAAGGCCACCTATTAAGAAATTTTCAGACAAAACATTTGTAAATATTTTTATTTCTCTCAACCTCAGTGACCTGCCTTCTGGCAGACTTAAAAAGGGATATTGAAACAGATGATTATAGTCTCTTAAGTATTAAATTTGTTTTATTTCAATACTTTTAGGTGGGAAATTTAATTTTTCAACAGCTATTTAAAAAATTTTACCATTGCTATCCAAAATGATTTTGTATAGCGACATTTCTAAAGAATTTATTCCATTTAAATCAACTTCTACTCAGGTACTTATTATTTATATATATTCTTTTCTGTATATATGAGAAATGACTTTATTTGACAGCTGTTTTGATTTAATATTTTAATTTATGTACTTGTTATGTAGGACATTGGACTGATTAGATATTGGAATCGCCTCTGAAATTGTATTCTTCTGAAATGACAGATATATGTAAAGAAGATCTAGAAGATGTAGATGAACCTGAAGATACCTATGCATGCCAAGATTGTGATACGGTCTTCAAAGAAGCTTCAGACTTTCATCAACATGACTGTAAAAGTGGTACTAGTGACAGTACTGCCACAAAGCCAAACATTTCTCCTTACGCTCACTTGCCAGAGCCAGATGCTGAGGGTAAGTACAAGTGCGAAACATGCCAAAAATCTTTCAAGGAGAAATACTATTTCGCCCAGCATATACTAATTCACTCTGACAAATATGACTTTGTGTGTGAGTTATGCCAAAAGAGGTTCAAAAGCAAAATCCGTCTTCGATGTCATTATATCAGTCATAGGTCTGCACCCAGGTATTTTTGCCAAGTATGTAATAAGGGGTTCAAAGAAAGTGGAAATCTCAAGAAACACATGCGTATTCATAATGGTGAAAGACCTTTTGTGTGCGATGTATGCAATAAAACTTACACTCAAAAGAGACATTTGCAAGATCATCAATTGACCCATACAGGTGAACGAAATCATCCATGTGATATATGTGGGAAAAAATTTGCAACAAAACGTAAAATGAAAGTTCATCGCCTAATTCATGGTACCAAGAAATATCATGTGTGCAATGAATGTAATGCATCATTTAAAGAAAACAGTGCCTTGAGAGCACATATGTTAATACATACTACTGAAAAACCTTTCATATGTGATATTTGTAATAGAGGTTTTGTTGAATGTGAGACTTTAAATGAACATTTGGTTATACACGAAGGTGAGGAACCTTTTCAGTGTGGTGTTTGTAAACAAAGATTTTCCTGTAAACTTGCTTTAAGAATGCACAATGAATCAAATTCTGATTGCAAACCTTTCAAATGTCATATGTGTCCAAAAGGTTTTAAGACTATTCAAGCACTTCAAAAACACTGTTTCAGGCACACTGGTGAAAGGCTTGAACAATGTGATGTTTGCAACAAAACTTTTAAATGTGCAAGTACGTTAAGGTCACATTACTTATCTCATACAAATGAAAGACCTTTTGCTTGTCCCCTTTGTGGGAAAAAGTTTAAACGACCCTCTGTCTTGAACAACCACATTGCAACTCACAGTGGAGACTTACCTTTTGCCTGTGATGTTTGTGGTAAGCGATTTGCTCGTAAAGGCACTTTGAAAAACCATTCTTACCAACATACTGGTGAAAAACCATTTTTCTGTACCATTTGCAATAGAGGTTTCACTAGGAAGAGTTCATTGAGAATCCATTGCGAGGTTGTACATGAGAAATTTGAGGATTCTAATGAATCAAGCACAAATAAGAGAAGAAGAAGTAAAAGAAAGACTGTATCTTCTAAGAATACTTCTAGTGAAATTACACGTATGTTAAATGAAAAGAATAATTCTCAAACTGCATTTATTTCCAATGAAGAATCGGAAAAACAAGCATTGGAATTTTATCAGAAAATTCTTGCAGAGTCTATTGCAGCTTCCAAAGATAAAGATAATGAAGATGAGGTTGCATCAGTGGAGAAAAATAATTCAGAAAATACAGTAACTGCTCATACAATAGCTGTTGATGAAAATACAGTGATATTGAATGAAGATTCAAATACACAAATTGCCAGTGATAATGAATCTAAAGAAGAAGTTATAATTCCAACTCTATGATCACACACATCATTCATAAAAAATGACTACAACATGGTGCAAGAAATTGTTCACCAGCTCATGCAGTTTTGTAAAGTATTTATAAAAATATGTATGATTAAATATAATCTTCAGGGAATTAAAACTATCATATAAAAGGCTTGTTTAAAATATACAAAGTCAGTGTCTTCTATCTATTTAAATATTAGAAAATACTCAATCAAAATCCCTATAAATTCGAAGTGTCATATTTTGAAACTGATCATTATAGGTACAAAGTTATTTCCAATGATTTCATTAAATAGATTTTGTGGTTATTTATATTGAACACCAGTAGCAAATTGTAGGAACAATTAGACCACATTATTTGTAGTTTGTAAATATATTATATTTCTTTAGAAGTCATTTGTAAGCTGTGCATGGTATTTGACTTGTATGGCCAAAATGCAATTAAAATGAATTAAAGCTATTTATTTTATGCTTCTGACTTAATGTTATTTATATAAAAAAAATTGAAATTCTCAAGTATATTACCTTATCTCTGGCATATATATATATAATATTTTATTGTATATTTAAGTAATTAAAATTTATTGATAAATTATTGATAAAAAAAACAACTGTGTGTGACTATTGAACTTGCTTGTTATCTGTAATTTTCATAACAAAAAACCTGTGTATTTGGAAATTAGTTTAAATAATATGGCAGTGTTCGATTTAGTAAAATAAAATTATGTAGTATAGTGTATTACAATTTCTGCGAATTAGTGCAATATTTCCGTCACATTTTAGGCCAATTTCATTTGTTGTTTATCCTGCAGTACCACTTAAATTGAACCTTGTAATATAGTACAATATTCAATAAAATGTATTCTTTTAACAAATATGTTGTAGAATAATTTTATTGTATATACTAAGTAAGGTTAAAGTGCAATAACTTACATTTATAACAGTCCATTTTATGTGTTACTCAAGATTTTTAGTGACCAGCTCGGTTGCTTTTTAAAAAGCTCAACTTTAAATAAATTTAGTGCAATAGTTGTCGACCTCACAGCATTAAAATATACAAAGTCAATGTCTCCTATACATTTAATTATTAGAAAATCCTTATAAATTTGAAGTGTCATATTTTGAAATTAGTCATTGTGGGTGCTAAATTACTTGCTATAGTTTCATTAATGAGACTTTGTGGTGGTTATTTATATTGAAAAGCTGTAGTAAAGTATAAGAGTAATTAGAACAGATTATTTGTAGTTTGTAAATATATTATATTTCTTTTGAACTCACTTGTAAGAAGTGCATAATACTCGACTTGTATGGTCAAAATGCAATTAAAATGAATTAAAACTATTTATTTTATCCTTCTAATTTAATCTTATATAAAAACAAAATTATTTAAAATAATTGAGATTCTTAAATATATTGTCTTGCTAGACATTTTTTACTTTAAATATTTTATTGTGTTTTAAATAGTTAAGATTTATCTAGAAATTTTTAGTCAACAGTATAGTAAATTTATGGGGACTAATGAACTTTAACTTGTTTATTATCTGTAAATTTCAGAATAAAAATTCTGTGTATTGTAGATTTACTTAACAATATGATTCAATATTCTTTAAAATAAACTTATTATTCTTTTAAACAATGTTATACTGTAGAAAAATTTTATTGTGTATATAAAGTATAGTTAAAATGCGATAACTAGCAATTATAGTAGTCTCTTTTAGGTGCTATGTAAAATTACAGATTTATTTTATATATTACTTTTCCTACATACATAGTATAACACCAGCATGAACCATTATCGCAATATTGCACATTTTTCAAATAAATTTATAAAAAAAATTATATAAAATTAAAAAGTATTAACTATTATGAATTATATTAAATAAATGTATCTAAAAATTCCATAAAAATGAAAGCACATAGTAAGTACAGTGACCGCCGCTTATAAGAAACACGTTTGTTTCGCTTCTTATAAGCAGTTGTTTCTTAAATCCGGAAATTTTTTAAATATCGTTCTTCCATTGTAAATACTAACTATTGAGCACAGTTTTACAGAATTTAAAAGATAAATGTATATAAGTAAAATATTAGTACGTACATAATACATTTGTAAATTGAGTTTTGTATTCAAAAATATTTCTTATTTTATAAATTAAGCCTTACAACTTAAAATAATATCTATATGCATATAGTATATAGTTAAATAAGAATAAAAAATAAAACTCATAGGTCGTTCATTTATGTATAAGAGCATAGTACATTTTCATACATACTGTAATCTATTACTGAGGAACAGCTAAAAACTTATCCAGTGTTGTTTGTGCTAACTATATGCATATAGTATATAGTTAAATAAGAGTAAAAAGTAAAACTCATAGGTCGTTCATTTATGTATAAGAGCATAGTACATTTTCATACATACCGTAATCTATTACTAAGGAACAGCTAAAAACTTATCCAGTGTTGTTTGTGCTAACGAGTCTGTGATTAGTTTACGTACATCCATTTCTAAATCATAAAATAGTCCATAAACTTTTTCTGATGCCCTTCTGTGTTCAAGAGTTTTTCTGATTATAGTTAGGGCTTCTCGCGACTGTTTGGCTGTAGGAAAATTTTCTTCTTGTGGAACGTCATCTTCATTTTCTTCTTCATTGCAAACATTCTGAATTTCCGTCACTATGTCATCATCAATTTTTTCTTCAGATGTTTGTAAATTTTCGTTGATGTGAATCCATTCTTCAAAAGGTGCTTCTAATTCTTCTTCATCTTCTGCTGGTATGTCAACATTATTTTTCAAAAATCCTGCTTTACGGAAGCAATTAAAAATGCATATGTCAGAAACATTTTTCCATGCACCTGCGATCATATGGATAGCATCAAGCAAGGTTATTTTCTTGCTTATTTCGGAAGCCAATCCTTTCTCTTCATCAATTGCATCCACTATTTTCTGTCTCAAATTTGACCGATACAGAGTTTTAAATGCTTTAATAATTCCTTGGTCAAGAGGCCGTATGATGGAAGTTGTATTGGGTGGCAAAAAACAAAGTTCAATGTTTGTCAGCTGTACTACAGGATGAGCCAAACAGTTGTCAAGGATTAAAAGATTTTTTTCTTTTCCCATCAGTTTCCTGTCCCACTTTAACAAAAAGTCTTCAAAAATTCTACTTGTCATCCAGGCATTCTTTGAATTTTCGTAGATCACTGGCAATTTTTTTATTCCACTCAAACAGCGTGGACATTTGCTTTTGTCAATAACTAAAGGGCTTTATTTTGCAGTTCCCGTCATATTTGTTGTTAACAAAACTGTAACTCGATCTTTTTGTTTTTTTCCAACGGAGGATAGATCATTTTTGAGCATCATTGTATACTCGGGCATCGCTCTAAAATAGAGCCCAGTCTCGTCAGTGTTAAAAATTTGATGAGGAGCATATTTTTCTAATAGAGGTGGTAAGCTTTGCATAATCCATGAAGATGCTGGCGTCCTGCTTCTCTCCATAATTTTTTTTGTACACAATGTTATTTCGTTCTTTCCACCGGCTTAACCAACCATCAGTCGGAACTCTTTCTCCTAATTTTTCCGCAAAATTTTCTGCTTTTTTCAGTAAAATTGCCCTACTGAAAGTAGCGTTCTTTAATCTGGCATTAGAAAACCATTGTAAGAGTGCTTCCTCTATAGCAGCTGCCTTTCATTCTCGTTTCCGTTTTCTTTGAAGATTACAATTTGGCGTCAAAATTTCATTTCTGCCTTTCAGGATTTTACATAATGTTGAGTGTGGAATTTCTAATGCAGAAGCAGCTTCTCTTTGACTACACGGAGGTAGAGAATCATACTTTTTAAGTGAACTTTGCTTTTCAAGCAAAGTAAGGGTTTTTCTCTTTTGCGACATGCTTCCACTAGCAAAACATAAAATGACTATCTAAAGCTGTACGAATCTTATTTGAGTGCATAAGCAAAGATGCCTTTCCTTATCAGTACGTTTCCTTAACTGCCAAAAGATTAAAACTTGTTTCTTACTGGTTTGGGGTTGTTCCCCCCAAGCCTTTCTACGGAGAAATTCTCTGTCATACTTTGTTACATAGCAAACTCCCACCCCCTCCCCGTACGCCCAGAGACAAGAGATAACGACTCGTCCTTTAGTTAACCTTAAACAAATCGATTTTTTTTTTTTACATCCACGTCGCAAGGAAATCAACAAATTCTCTGTAGAAAACTGTTTCTTATAAGCGGAATCGTGTTTCTTATAAGCGACACAATTTTAATGTTAAAACAAAGTTTGTATTTGTTTCTGTCGTTTTGGGTCTTATAAACGACTGTTTCTTATAACCACTGAATATTATAACCGGCTGTCACTGTATCATCAATGATTTAACACTTGGTAAATTTGGCGAAATTTCACCATCTTGATAACTTTTTAATGCAGAGTCAAATTGATAAAAATATTGTCAGATTGGCAAAAATGGTGTTACATTTATGAAAGTGATTTAAAAATTGATAAAATTATAATTAGCATATTTTAATGTAATAGAATATATTGCTTAGCAGATGTTAGAAATATTTCCAATTGCCAAGTTATATTTGCTGGAAATATAAGTTAATTTGGTACTTCAAAATAATTTTACATGGTAACATCCAGAAAAATTTTAAATGTTAGTGTGCTTTGCAACGTTAAAATATTGTGCCATGGATTTTGTCCATCATTATTTCACATTGAAAGAAGTTACTTGTATTATGTGGGGAAAGTCATGTTTTGCTCACATTAGATTTTTTTTTTCAGTATATGAAACAAGGCTGGACAAACTCCAGGTATCGGGTCACCATGGCACCTAGAATTTTGGTACTGGTGCCCAGTATTTCACAGATATAACAACCACACACAGTTGTTAAGGATGCATACTGTTCTTTTGGCCTGAAGAAGGGGCTTAAATTGACCTGGAACCAATTGTAGTCACCTAACTGACATATGCTTGCTTTCTTCAAGGCGGCCTTGAAAGTTGTTATATCTCTATCGACTTTGTGAATCTTTTATATAAATTTATCGGATTGTGCCCTCTCCTGAGATTTTGAAAACTCGGCGCCTATGCTGGAGGATATATAAGTGGGCTTATTGTGGATGAAGCAAGCATAGATTAATGTTCACTGTATTGTTTCACATTACTTTTATAATTTTCTGAGGGGTTAATATCCACATCCCCATGGCACACACACTCACCATTCCTACTTATATTAAGATGCCATACACATTCAGTTCTAGATCAGCCATCCATGTCAATCTATTCTAGGCATGACAGGAATTGACTACTCGCAAGTCATGGTGGGATCTTCAGTCCCGAGCTGCTATGACATTTAAGTCTTATTTCAGAGTCCCAGCTGATGGAATATTATGAATTCACTCAAAATATCATAATTCACATGTCCTGTGTGGAATTGAAATGAGCCCCTACACCAGGAGTTCACAACATTTACCCACATAATAAATATTTACTGAGTTAATTAAAATTTTTAACATGTAATAATAATAAATATTGAAGCTGCATTTTGGACTCTTTTTTTTTTTTTTCAGACGTTTAAGTTATATGCAAATAATAAAAAGGTGTACTTTAAAAAACGTTTCTTGCTTTTATTTGTTATAGGCATAAAATCATAAAAACATATACTGTAAAGACTGGGATGGACGGAATGAATTGCAGGATCACTGAAATAATTTTATACATTACCGAAATCACTTATAACATATCTAGTCTCCATCCAGGAGCCTCTAGATCTATCCTGGGTTCCAATTAGCTGTTATTTCAGTCTCAAATTAAATCTACTTTATTTATAAGTTCTTATGTGAGGCATATAATGAGTAAAGATGAAAGTCAAAATTGTTTTTTTTTTTACTTTCTGTTTAGGACTAGCAACAAAAAGTGGCTTTTTTTAATCTTATTAAAAATATATAAACTTTTTAGTAATTTAAATATATTTTGAGGTTATGTAATCTGCATAAAGTTTGGTTAGTAAAAAAAATAATAACCTGCCCTGTATGCAGTTGTTACTGCAAATGTTTATAATGATATATTTATTGTAAAAAGTTCCATTAAGCAGAATTTTGACTTATGCTCAGATAATATGCATTATTATTTATAATAGCAGTCTTCGACATCTAGCCCAGTCTCTTTTCTTAAAAAGCTCTTAACTTGTAATAGCTTTGTTGCAGTGGCTGTCATCTGCAAAATTAAATATATTTTTCATTAGCAAACTGCTAATCAAAATTTCATTTCTATAGCAGTTTTGATATTTTGACTTTCAGTTTACAACTATTATTTCACTAGTTATAAAGTCTCAAAATGCGATTCAAATTTATTTTTTCATAGCAAAACACAAATTTTCTATTGCAATTTGCAATGCAATACCACATTTTTTGCACCCTGCTCTTTTTGCCCCTTGCAGATAAGATAACTGCATGACCATATAAAGCTGACATAAAAGTTGAAATCAAATCTCAGATTCACAACAGCATTCCTATAAAGTAATTTAGATTATCGATGCTTTTAAGAATGCTTTAATGGTATACTAAATATTTTGGAGTGGGGGCCATTGGTTATAAAATGCAGTGGGTGAAATATTAGGTAGTTGTGAAATATTGTAACCACATACATGAATCATGCAGTACTATTTACTAATTGTTTGTAATTATGGCAAGAAAACATTAAAAACAGAATAAAAATATTTGACATTCATGTTTGCAAGCATTAAATATGTTGTAGAAAACTTGAAAATAAGAGGAACTCTAATTCAACACAAAATAGTACTGATAATTAACATTATTTTAAAAAATGCGAGTAAGATAAATTTACAATGAATCAGATGTTTTAAAATCCACCTAATCCAAAGAAAAATATCCTTATTGCTCCCTGAAATATTTCAAAAATTACATTATGTGCTCAAATACGAATCGTAGTTTGAATGAGCTGACTGGAATGAGTTTCGATAATTATACATACGTAAATAGAAAAAGATATCCATCCGTAATACGATGGAGACAAAAAAATTAAATTTCCGTCGTGTTTTAGAACATAAATGCCAAATTAATGAAAATCCTCTTTCTGAAATACATCAAATAACTTTAAATTGTTTAAAAAATTGAATCTCTCCTTTTTGATTGACATATCTCACTACGTATATGTGTTACGTCACATTGGCTCCACAGAATATAGTAAGGTTCCTATATAGACAGGATATATAGAAGCCTTACAATATAGTATTCTGTGATTGATTCCACCTCCGATTTTACTCAGTATGGGCAAGGCCAAATAGCCTTGGAATGGGCAGGAAGGAGATTTAGTAAGTATTAATTTGCACACCCCGTCTCAATATATGCGTCGGGAACCTGACCTCCTCTAACCAGAAATGGTCTTGGAAGCTCATTTTCTATGCATGATATGTAATATTTCTTTCATTATATTGCATTCGATTCTTAATTCACAAAAAAGAGTTAAGCTTATTGTGTCTGAATTTGCCTCCGCCAGAAGCTAATATCAGGTAATAATATAAGTAAAAAATAGCTAAATATGCTGCTTTTGGGAATGGGTTACCATATTCTGAGAAATATCGCCGAATTCTTGTCTTTTGGCAAGATTATAAATTGTGCGAAGTATTTTATATGGTTTATCGAGGGCCATGATTAAAATAGCATAAGTATATTTTTAAAAACAGTGCAAATGGATTATCTTAGTCACTTGCTCTAGCGTTTCTTTTATTTAAAATTTTGGTATGACAAACGCGGATTTTGGTGAATATAGTAAATTTTCTATTGATTTTAAATATTAACAATTATTTTTCTGATTCGAGATGATATTGTATATTTATCCAAATTTTATTTAGGATGTTGATATGTCATTTCAATATTCTCGTTCTTACGGAATCGGGATTCGTGCTCAGCAACGTGGCGTTTTTTGTAAGAGCTGTTTGTCCACTTCGTATATCATGACCTCCATGCGGTGTATAATTTTTTTTTTATTGACTGTGACTTGTTGTCGATGGTCGTCATCTGTTATTTATTTTCCCTTTAAATTTATTAAATTAATAAACCTGTTCATATCTTTATAAGTAAGAATCCATTGCTATTCGCTTGGCAGTTTTACACAATACCTAATTAGTTGTATGTATATTTTATTTTTTTTAAATTTTGAATGAAATTATTGACCTGATGTTGACACTGTTACTGATTTTTATTTCCTGTTAACCGTTTTGAATGAATTTCCTGTTCGTAGACAGCGTTATTTCGTTTAAAGATGAAGGATTTTTGTTTTATATGTCATATTTTGATTTGTACTTGGAAATTGAGCATTTTTTTTTATGAAAAGGTTCCATTAATTTGTATTTAATTATGCTATGTTACATTACTACATATTTAGTTATGGGGATTTCAGATTTTTTATCCATTGTAAATGAAATATTAACATCCTCCATCTTATATCTATTTTAAATTGTATAAGATGCAGATGATTGACGTTTTATATTTGCATACCAGAATTTTTGTAAGTAAACAGTATCTGAATTTCACACGTGTTGATATTTTCTATGGTCCTATGCATCTTATGGACTAGAGTGTTTAAATATATTAGAAACTGTATTCATTAATTTTGGTTGTTAATCTTAATCTCAAAAATAAGGTAATATGAAACAAATGGGTCATTGTAGTTAAACAATTTAACTATAAATGTGAGGCTGGTGGATGACCTTGTGATTGTTGGTTATGATCACTGTGTCATAGGATTTAGATGTGAACCTCCAGGGTGAGTGTTTAATCATTTGTCGGGGTTGGCAAAGGATGGCCTATGTCCATATGTGGTCTTCCTTAGAGTTTTATGCGACCCACAGCACTTTTGAGATTATTTGCATTTTATGTTGCATAGAACAAAGTTGCATTTTTAATTTTACATTTTAGAAATCATATTCTATAAATCTGAATTTGTTGTTAGCATTAAATGTGCTTTTAAATCTCAATTCATTATTATACCTTTCCTGCATTGAGACTGATATTTACTAATATATACAAAGCTCTATTGGGTAAAAAAGGTAGAAATTATGAGTTATTGTTGAATCATGAAATTATTTCTGCCTGTTTTGTAGCTTAAATCAGGGTTTGTACAGCTATTAAGAACTCCTAAATTCACATTTTGTCTTTAAGGGAAAACTCCTTATTTTTGCCAAAATCTCCTTCATTCTTTAAAATTTTTGCCATTCCAATTCCAAAATGCAAAAGATAATTAGGCAGGCCATCGACAATCTGAAATCATGACTTTGGTAAATGTATCAGAATATTAGATATTACTATTGTTTTTGTCTGTTTTTTAATTTCTTTTTGCCCTAAAATCCTAACTTCCTTAGCTGGGTCAAGAGTAGAAAAGAAAGATGCAAAACACCCCATTTCACCTCTCCTGAATAAAGAAAAGAAAATAGGATAAGACTTGAAGATTTTTGATAAGTGCTCTCCCCCTTTCTATAAATTACTATAAGTTTATTTTTGCTAAATTTTTTCTCATTCTTTATTTGATGTCAATTTCGTGTAAGAAGTTCTGAAATTTTGGATTCTATGAATTTTTGGCTCGATACCAATATTTCCAAATATAATTATTAAATGATGCCCAAGCAACATTCTGGCTCAAGTGAAAGTACTTAATCATTTTAAAAAGTTGTTTTGAATTGTTTAATTATTTCTTAGAAGATGAGATCGAAACCAAGGTTCTAATAGAGAGGAAGTGTTTGATAATTAGGATAAAAGGAGTGTTTGATAAAAGGAGTTTCAATATTTTTATTTTTTTTTTTTTTGCTGTCACCCCTATTTCAAAATTTTGAAATTTTAGATTTTCCCCATAACCTTGAAGCTGAGGCAGATTAGATCACATCAAAACCAAGAGCTAAATGTGGAAGTGCTTGATAATTTTAATTCATATACTACTCACTCAGTCAGTCAGTTCAGTGCATATTATTTTATAGATTTTTAATTGATATTATTTTTTTAATTGATAATATATTAAACGATGAATAGAAAAGCAAAAATTTGATTATTTTTGTGCAGAATATTTATATACAGTAGTGGCCAAAATTGTGGAAACCTTTTGGAAAATGTGTATTTTTGCGGATTGATGATGCATAACACCACTCTTTTTTGTACCAATACCGTAAAATTATATATCAATATAAAGATAATTTAATTGAGATTGTAATGCATTAACATTTGTTCAGTTATCTGTATTCTATCAAAAGTTATAACCAAATAATCAGAAAAACGAAGCACAACTTGCTTAGGTTTATTTGAAGTAGCGTTCCTTCATTTGAATCTAGCCAATGAGCATGAGTGGTTAGAGAACTGTTATGGGATGACGGCCGATCAGAACATCTTCATAACAGTACCGGCGGTTGCGCTCCTAATAGATGATCGCGGGGTGGTTGGGACAAGAGTGGCGAACAAGGAGTGAGAGTTCCGTTGGTTGAGTTCCTCTGTGGGACTGGATCGGACGCAAGTCGACGATTGGAGATTCCAAAGAAGGGTCGCAACACGCTGGTATCATACTAGGATAGGATCGAATGGCTTTGCGTTGTGTAGAAAATTCTTAAGTTGGAAGCTGTAGGAAAAATCGGACACTTCATGATGGATGATTGCTTAGGGTTGAAGGTAGTCGATGTAAGATACGTTCACAGAAGACTTAGCAAATACAGGTATCGAGACTTACCAATGCTGCAATTGGAAAACGAAACGAACTCTTGATAACGGATGTGACGTCTCGATTGAAGAAAAGGAATAAGCTGGAACAATCTTTGCTTTTTAAAATAATTTAGATTTATTAATTTCAAACATATACTATTTCAGAAATAAAACATCTTTTCTCGCTGATCCGAAGAATATACAAAGCTAGATTCTGAGAACATATAATCTAGGATCGAAACACTAAGTTCTCGGCAAAACTTCAAATGATCAGAAACAAGATAAATTCTTTTTTTCAATCATCTCACCTTCGAAATAGAGTCACGTAATAAAGTATTTTGATAACGTTTAATTTAATTTAGAACATCTTGAAAGTTTGCGAATAGAATTCTCATTCCGTTGCCCCCGTGGGCAAAACGCGACTTACCCCGTCCAAGTCCTATCGCCAATTGAAACTATTTACCAAAATTAGATATAAGCATCTTTAGTATACTTGTGCAAGTTCATGACGAAAGAAAAAGAGTTCCCATGTTAAAAGATATGAAATGCAAATGCACGGTACATGTACAAACACGCGGGAACAAAACCCTACACCAAGGTTTACCAAAACTGGCGGGAAATATCCAAAAGGGCCGAATACAGAAATGGCAGTTTATGAATTTAGAATAAAATTTTGAGAACAAGTTTTAGAATCGAAAGTAAATTAGAATTCTCCGAAAGTTAAATTTTGAAAGAAAATAATTAATAAACAAGGGCATGCATTTCATAACATATCCCCGCCGCAAACGAGGATTTGTTCTGGTACAGAACAAAGACTAACCAAAAAAAAAATATTCCAAATTTGCCTAAATAAAACGGTGACATAAAAAAAACCCAACAATTTCTCGGAGAAAAAATATGCCACAAAAAATTTGAAGTAAAAAATTTAGGATCTGTTATGCAAATAGGATTGTCAAATGCAATCAATTCTCATTTCCTAAATATGTGTATTTCTCAACCCAGAAAGTCAACGAAAACAAGGACAGATGTGAAGAATTTGATTCATACAGCACTGCATTTGCTTCCCATTCATGCACACTTTTTCACTAAAGAAGTCCTTACATGCAAGATAAAAAGTGAGGGGATTGAGTTTTTTACATTTTCCTCAATGTACTTCCATTCAAAAATTAAAAATCTTATCACTATTGCATATCAGATGGTCATGAACATTGCGCAAAAAAAAATATCAATTTAGAATAATCTTACCGGGTGAGATGTCTTTTTAAGAAAAAATACAATATATATATATACATAATACGAATAACAATATTTCAATTATATTTATATTACTTACATCCATTGAGACTTATACCAATCTTGAGATATTCAAAATACTTACATTCGTTTTCAATCTTTCTACTACAATTTATATTCAATATCTCATATTAATACAATACATATTCATTTACAATGACAACTAGTTAGCTAAAAAAAAAAATTGTGATCACAAAAATAAATAAACAGTTTATATGCGCGCGTAAACAATACAACACATTTTATTTGAAAAAAAACATTTTGACTGTGGCCAAAGTTCAACAGGTGTGAGCGCTCACGGAAAATCAGACTTCCAAAAAAAATGTGAAAGTTCTTTTATATCTCCATAAAAAATAGTTTTAAACATTTTATTTTTCCCCAAAAAAATTCACTTTTTCAAAAAAAAAATTCAATTTAAACTTTTATACAAAAAAAATTCTTTACTTTGATAAAATTATTTTCAATTTACCTTTTTTAAAAAAAAAAAGTAACAAAAAAAAAATGTACCCCTTCCTAAAAAAAATTTGAATTATTTCCTTTAAAATTTGTTATTCGCATATGTGCGAGGTTTCAGCTGGGATGGTTGCGCTGCCAACATTCTCCGCACATGCGATTGCATTCTGGGCTGTTTTGCCACAGATGAGGTCTCAGGATAACTCCACTCTTGAATTTGGGGAGTGCCTCTGAGAATATTGAATTTTGGTTTCTCACTAAAATTTTGTGCCTTTCTGACTCTGGAATAGTCGTTCATTTGATTTTGGCACCAGTGTGAACTTCAAGTTAACTCATCCCAAGTATGAATTTTCTGCGAATTGTTTACCTTTATGTTTCTGGGTTTCACACATTTTCTTTCAACATTGTAACTGGATATTAGATTTATCATACCTATTTTCAAATTCGGCACAAAAAAGTTTCTTTTGATATCGCATAATTCTTGACAGTTCGCATCGGGTTGGATTTGTGGATGTGTTAAATAACTTGTATAATGTAGGTATGCACGAATTTGGAACTACTATCTTTTTTGTGTAAAAGCTTTCTGATTAATGCCTCTTGTTCTTAGCATAAAGAGCATCGTTGTGTATAAGAATATTTATATGTTTATATGCTGGAGGTTGACTACCTTCCTCAACAGCTCTTCGAATTCTTATGTAATGTGGGTCAGTTTTCTGTTCTTTTATGATTTTCTGTATTTCCTCAATTGGTATCAGATCATTTTTTTCCTTGATGTTAGATACATTGTTTACCTTGTCAGTACAGATGTCAATGGCATTTAGAGGACTAGTGACTTTTTCTTTTTTTGAAATTTCCATATTTTGTTCCTCTAATGTGTTTTGGAGATCATCTGCTATGGCGTTTAATCGTTCCACGTGAGATCTTCTATGTTGTCTTCAATATTGATTATCATGTAACTGAAGGGCATCTAGTGTGCACAAAAGTTGAGTTACCTCTTCCAAAATATGTGGAACTGACTTAAAGTCTCGAGTTTCATACATGCTCTGTGTTTTCTTATGTACTTCTAAAATTTGTACAGTAATTTTTTCAAAATCTTTTAAAAGTTGCATTTGATCTGCATGAGATGGTTGATTTTCATGGGTATTTTCATACAAGTCATCTGCTCTACAGATTCATCTATATTTTCTTTTTCTTTACTTTTAAATTTATCTATACAAGGTTGTGAAATTTTTTGCACTTTGTTATTTTCAGGATTAGAATTTTGTTGTACTCTTAGATCTAAATTATGGAAATTTTGATTATTACTTTGTGCAACTTGTTTACAAATATCAATGTCAGATTTGAGAGATTTCTGATTTTTGATTGAATTTAAAGCTTCTTCAAATTTTTTTTTTATCTGTTGACCTTGTATTATATTTGGATTTATGGAATTTTGATGATGAAACTCATTGCCAAATTTATTTGTGCCATAGCTACTATTCTGTTGTTGAAATGGAGGATAGGATGGTTTCACTCCATATTGGGTATTATAAAAAGATTTATTTTGATTTTGATTTCTTAAATTTCTCTTAAACCTTTGTCTGTTGTTTCTTCTATTATTTTTATATGATTGAAAACAATTTTGTTGGAAATTTGAAAGTTTATTTTCTAGAAAGTTAACATCTCGGCAGGCCGCCTTTAAATTTTGAGAAAGTTCATGATTGTCATTTTCTAATCCTTTACAATAGTTTTTTAAATCATATATTTCTTTTTCATAAGAGTTAGCTAATTCAATCCATCTTTTATTACCCTCATCAATTCTTTTCTTGTTTGCCAGATGTAGATTTTCTAAACTTTTTATTCTATCTTCTTTTTGTTTAATAATTTCTTGTGATTCAGGGGTTATTTTTTCATTCTATTGATCTTCCCATTGTGCAATTTTTGGAACTTCTCTTTTGGGGATTGCTGATAAATTAGATGCATTATTTTTAATTGTTCCCTTATTGCAATTTATCATAAAATTTTGGCAAGAAAGAAAGTCAATCCCTAGGATTCCTTAATAATTTTGAGATTTTAGATTATTAACCAAATGATATGTAATTCTGTATTCAACTCCATTTATGATGGTAGGGAGTGTGACTTTTCAGTTAGTTGCATAAAGTCTCCTGTAACCAGTGACACGGTCAATTGAGCTGGGTTTATTTGGACTTTAAAAGGAATTTGTTTCAAAATGTCCCTTGAAATTAAGTTAAGGCATGCTCCGGTGTCAACAAGGAGTGGAACATTTATCCCAAAAATGGAAATATTTACGATGGGTGTTTTACTGGGGATCACTTGTTCGCCTATTGTAACCAAAGTATTTCTGATATTATTTCTTACTGGTTCTAAAGATCCTAAATTTTCATCAGTCAATGATGTTACAATTGTGTCCCTAATTTTTGGATTGTATTCAGAATATGAAGGATTTTCAATGGAAGGTTGTTCAGAGTTGTCATTCCTTCTACTTTCCTGACTAAATTGTCTGAATCTCTTATTCTGGCAGTTATTAGATTTCAGTTTTTGTGTTATTTGCCGCTCTTGTCCAAAATCTTCTCTAAAAAAACAATTTCTTTGGATATGGCCTCTTTTGCCACATAAATAACACTCTGGAATTTCTCTCCAATTTCCTACATTTTCATTTTCTGATTTAAATTTTAGTAACTCCTTTTCCAAAAAATTAATTTTATTTTGTATTTGTTGCATTTCAGGCGACTGCAGCGTGTTTGCAATTACAGGCATTTCGCTAGGCTGGGGAGTAATGGCGAGCCAAGCATTGTGCTTGAGGATGGCAGTTCTTTTTGCTTCTGCATAAGTTTTTGGATCGTTAGCCAGGACTGCTCTTTTGATGTGTGGTGGAAGTTTATTTACAGTAATGGATAACAGAATTGTATCGCGAATGTTTTCAATATCTTTGGTGGGGAAACATTCACCAAATGTTATCTCCATGTTATCAAAGAAGGTTAAGATGTCATGTGTTTTATAATTTATATTGTTCAATTTTTGCCAATGATTAGCAAGTGACACACCAGCACTAAATCTCAGGGAGAGATTTTTAACAATCTGCTCGAATGTTTCGCCAGTATTCAGCTTAAAGGCGATTGCTGCATGAGATACTAGTTTGGTACTCAATGCGAAATTTTTTTTTTCATTTTCCTTCCACTGGAAGAAATCGGCAGCGTCATTAAATTTGGTAATAAGTTCAGAAAAGGATTCCCCGTCTGCTCCACCAAAAGTGGGGATTAAATTTAAAGCATTTGTTAGATTTGTCGGCATGTTTTATAAATGTATATAATATCAATAATAAATATAAATTCAATATAAAAGTTTCAATAATGGATAAGCAAAATGAAATTATTTAAGTATAAAAATTACATTATTGTTTAAAATTTCAACTCTATATTTATTCAATATATCATTTACTTTCACCACTTTTTTTATTTATTTATTTTTTTTTGAGCTTCTCAACACTTACCTTTCTACAGGTATTACCTCCACTAAATTAGATAATCAATAAATGAACCCCCCCCCCCCCCCTTTTTTTTTTCACTTATAAAAACACATTCTTTTTTTTTCTTTAAAAAAAAAAAAAAACATTTCACTTTTCTTTTCAAATCACAGATGCATTCCATTTTTTAAGCTAAAAAAAAATTCACTTTGTAGACTCGGGAATCGACCTCCCGATGTCAACGTATAACTAACACATCTGGTGCTGGCTTCCATAGCATTTCACAGGAACAAAAGGAGCCCTTGTTGCAGGCTTGGTTGTCTACGGCACCATTTGTTATGGGATGATGGCCGATCAGAACATCTCCATAACAGTACCGGCGGTTGCGCTCCTAATAGATGATCGCGGGGTGATGCTGACGAGTGGCGAACAAGGAGTGAGAGTTCCGTTGGTTGAGTTCCTCTGTGAGACTGGATCGGACGCAAGTCGATGATTGTAGATTCCAAAGAAGGGTCGCAACACGCTAGTATCATACTAGCATAGGATCAAATGGCTTTGCGTTGTGTAGAAAATTCTTAAGTTGGAAGCTGTAGGAAAAATTGGACACTTCATGATGGATGATTGCTTAGGGTTGAAGGTAGTCGATGTAAGATACGTTCGCTGAAGACTTCACAAATACAGGTATCGAGACTTACCAATGCTGCAATTGGAAAACGAAACGAACTCTTGATAACAGATGTGGTGTCTCGATTGAAGAAAAGGAATAAGCTGGAACAATCTTGGCTTTTTAAACTAATTTAGATTTATTAATTTTAAACATATATCAGAAATAAAACCTATTTCAGAAATAAAACATCTTTTCTCGCTGATCCGAAGAATATACAAAGCTAGATTCTGAGAACATATAATCTAGGATCGAAACACGAAGTTCTCGGCAAAACTTCAAATGATCAGAAACAGGATAAATTCCTTTTTTCAATCATCTCACGTTTGAAATAGCGTCACTTAATAAAGTATTTTGATAACGTTTAATTTAATTTAGAACATCTTGAAAGTTTGCGAATAGAATTCTCATTCCGTTGCCCCCGTGGGCAAAACGCGACTTACCCCGTCCAAGTCCTATCGCCAATTGAAACTATTTACCAAAATTAGATATAAGCATCTTTAGTATACTTGCGCAAGTTCATGATGAAAGAAAAAGAGTTCCCATGTTAAAAGATATAAAATGCAAATGCACAGTACATGTACAAACACGCGGGAACAAAACCCTACGCCAAGGTTTACCAAAACTGGTGGGAAATATCCAAAAGGGCCGAATACAGAAATGGCGCTTTATGAATTTAGAATAAAATTTTGAGAACAAGTTTTAGAATCGAAAGTAAATTAGAATTCTCTGAAAGTTAAATTTTGAAAGAAAATAATTAATAAACAAGGGCATGCATTTCATAACAGAACCAATCAGGTGTCATCTTGTTTTGGCAATGAGCCAATAGGTCACTGGATATTTATCACTGTGTTATGTGATTGCTATCAGGTTGTTTGGCTTTTTTCGTGTTTTTTGATTTAGTGAGCTCGTAAAAGATAATAAAATTTAAAAAATGGCACAAAGAATTGACTGGTCACTCAGAAAGTGATGTAAAATAAATATTACTATTAAGTAAACAAGGCTACATTTATTAAGAGATTAGAAGAAATATTGGGTAAACTTAACCAAAGGTGGCATTTCTAAGTTTTTGAAGAGGTATAAGGAGACTCAGTCAGTACAAAACCAGACTTGTAAAGACAGGAAATGGTGCACAACAGCAAGTGATAATAGAAGAATTAAGGGACTGTGCCTAGGTGACAGAAGACAACCATCTCGGTGTATACAAGGTGAAATGGCACAATGCAATGTGAAGTTAAGTGCAAGGACTGTTCGGCTCAAACTGCATGAATTTAGTGTAAATGCTAGAATTTCACAAAGAAAAAGCTATTTTTATCTCTCAAACAAAGGTTGAAAAGATTAAATGGTGCTGAAATTCATGTTAACTGGACAATGGGACAGTGTAATTTGGAGTGATGAGACGAAATCTCCCTGTTTGGTAGTGATGGTGTAAAATATGTAAAGAGAAGAATCAGAGAATATTTGCATCCTGATTGCATTATAACCGCCTTGAAACTCCCAGTTAGTGTTATGATCTGGGGTTGTATGACATCAAAAAGTGTGGGCAGAGTTTGCGTAATCAGTGGGAATATAAATGCCAAAGATACACAAATGAAATACTTGAGCCCAGACTGCAGCCTTCTGCATGTGATCTTTTTCAAGATAATGAAGCATTTATATTTCAACAGGATTCAGCTCCATGTCATGTTGCTTGTGTGTGCAAAAAGTGGCTTCAAGATCATAATATTAAACTGTTGGAATGGGCTGGGAATAGCCCAGACCTTAACCCCATCGAAAATCTATGGAGCCGACTAAAGAAACTTGTTAGTGAGAAGCAACCATGCAACAAAACTCAATTAACAGAAGCAATAAATAATTCAATCTTGGTTTCACATTATAACAGCTGCAGAACTAAAAAACTTTGTTTACTCTATGGGAAAGTGCTGTAAGTCCATAATTAAGGGTAAAGGTTACCCAACTAAGTAGTATGGTGAGAATTTTTGTATATCCAATTTTTCTATGTATTTCACTTTTCTTCTTTATAAATACTGTTCTATTAAAAAATAATTCATAAATATTGCATTAAAGTTTTGATTAAATTATATTTCCATTGATATATAATTTTATGGTATCGGTACAAAAAAAAGTGGTGTTATGAGCCATCAAACCTCAAAAATACACTTTTCCACACAATTTTGACCACTACAGTATGTAAATTTGTGATTAAAAAATACTTTAAATGAATTTTTATTGCTACAAATCATTCGAATTGTACATTGCTCTGCTATAAAACTGGTGTTACACTTAGATTTTCTTGCTACAAAACTGATACAAATTCTAGTTTTATCTGATAGTTATTTATGTTATTATTATATAGCACTTGACTGTACAATTGAAATTTAAAGAAATTTGTAATTTAAGCAGCTGCACAAACAATTAATTTTTCTAGAAAATATTTTTCTTTGAAAAATGATACTGATATAAAGTATAGAGTTTGGGCGATAATCCATAAACTCCTTCAAAATTTTTGATATGCCAATAAAACTCCTTAACTAATTTTTATTTTCAAAATTGAGTGTGAACCCTGTAAATACAGTGCAAAGATGGGAAAAAAAAAATTGACATAGTTTTAAATTATGAAATTGCTTTTTAAATAATGCAGACACAAATCTAATAGTTTTTATAAAATAGTTTTTGCATACACGCTGGCCATCCAAATAGTAGCTCCGACCGTCCAAATAGTTGCTCAAGTCCAATGGATGAGTCGGACGGTCTGGGTCTTCAACACACCCTGGCCAGAGCCAACGGCCATACCTTGCTGAAAACACCGGTTCTCATTAGATCACCGAAGTCAAGCAGCATCAGGCGCGGTTAGTACTTGGGTGGGTGACCGCCTGGGAACACCGCGTGCTGTTGGCACATTTCGGGCACAGTAGCCCAGTGGTTTGCGCCCTGGATTTTGCACGCTGCCACAACTGCCGCCGTGTTAATGCGGAGTATGATCACATTAAACATATGGGTCTGTAAGTCCTTCCGACAAGTTGGTGGTAGGGGAAGGAAGGTACGGTCCCTGTGGATGCCTCCCCTACTGGGTTCCGGTCTAAATTGGGTGGCACTTCCCGGCCGTCCAAACAGTTACCTTACATCTTTCTGGTAGGTCGGACAGTCTGGGTCTCAACAACACATCCTGGCCACATTTTATTTCTTAAATTGACAAAAAAGTAGTCGAAAAATATGTAGTGTAAAAAGAGGTTTTAATATTAATTCATATTTGAAACTAGTTATTTAAAGCGATTTATTAAATAAGAAAGCCTTGTGATCCCTAAAAGATGCTACAAATGCATAAAGTGCAGGTCTTGGGAGGGAAAATTTTAGAGATAATGACAACAAATATATTCTATCATTATAAGAATTTAATTAAAAACATTGTGTTTAACTTATCATTGCAAGGTATATTGCAAAAATTGAACTTTAGAAGTCTGATCAAGTTAGAATTTCATTAATTTTATAGCTTTAATAAAGTGACTCGAACTGCAGTAAATTTTAAGTTAGAAAATATATACTCCCAGAAACCCACCTAATGGGAGCATTCTAAAAGATTTACTAACACTAAATTTAATAAAATAATTCTAAAAGACACACTTACATTGTAGATACCAGTATTGATACTAGAGTTATCCTAGCTTAGGGAATATCTCCTTTAGGCTGGTTCTGAAAAAAATTATGTTTGGTTTTGGCCATAGACAAATTGTGCAGGCTGCCCTAAATCTTTGTGACATTCATTGACGACTGTGTGGAAAGACTGAATTTGTTTGCCTCTATAGAGGTTCACAAATGTATGGAATATAGCAAGTTTTCCTTTGTCATTCCACATCAGGTATTATGTCCAGTGCACTAAAAAGCCGGTCATGGATGCTGGTATTTGCAATGAGAATGCATTCCTTATAGAATATAATTATGTATTTTAAACTGTTTATGATTAAGGAATTTAAAATATTTACAATTGTGTAAATGCAATCATCGTTTGTATGCAATTTTATATGTTCCGCATTGGAATAAAAATATATTTCTACTTTCTTCGCATAAATCAAATGTATGGTAATATGTATAAGTAAAAACATGAGTAAATGTTGTAATTGTTTAGAAAATCAAAATCCTGTTTTTATCCAAGCACAGACAGTTTTGACGGACTGCGGGTTCTGGTTTTATTTGGTCATTGAAACCAATAAGGTATAGTTTGTCTCATATAAATCTTTATTATAAATTACTTCACAAAAGGTATCATTCTCTTAGCAGCAGGACTCAATTATCCTTGCCTTATGAAATCTCTTTCATCTTTCTTCAAAATGAATATTTTTAGATTTAAAGTAATCTTTTCTAGTATAAAATTATGATGAAATTAATAAAAATAATAAATTCCCAAAGAAAGTAGTATTTTACAAGTTTTTTTTCTACCGTATTTTAAATTTCAATGTTGTAAAGAACCTTGCTGCCCCAACTTTGTACTAGCCAGCCAACACTCTATACTATTGAGCTGAGACGGAATTGCAAGCTCTTATTGTCAAAGTGGACTCCGCAATACATCAAAATTAACAAGTTTCTGTAATATTTAAAGTTAAAGCGTTTTTGCTTTGAAAGGGGATATGGTATTATTTAAGGTCATATGTTTCCTTAAAGCTGCTATCAGTTAGTTCATAGCACCTCAATTTGGGTGTAGACATGAATCAAGGAAGGAAGCAGTTTAACAAATTCTAATTTCCTGAAGGCATTTTTAAAAATTATTTTACTGCTTAATTCAAGTTAATTTCCAGTTGAGAGATGATATATTATTAAAATTGTGTTTATATTTTCTGATTATCAAAGCTGTGTATTTCTTTTAATGCCCAGGTTCTAAAATTAATTTTTGAGGAAAAAACAGTGCTTTGTTTTAAAACAATTTTTAGTTTTTGAACTATAAGGGAGCACCGCCCCATACTCGCTAAACTCCCTGAATATCCATAATGAGTCGGGAGCCTTCACTTCCTACGCACTGGCTTCATGAGCTATTTTAAGCCAAACTACAGTTTAAATCTGAAAACCGTTTATTTCGCCGTATTTCCATATTATTTCTCTATAAATATACCAAATTTCATATTTTTATATGTTATAGTTTTTGCGATAAGAGACAGAGAACCTCGATGGATGTATCGATACAGAAGAACATTTTTTTCTTCAGAAACACATAAAAAGTAGAATAACTCATAAACTACGCCAGAATTAAAAAAAACGGACTCCGTCATATGAAAGTTCAGCTATGTAGGTACATGCCTACAAAAATTCGTGGCCTTGATATTCTTAGTCTGTCCAGGACTCGAACGCACAGCATAACTATTTTGTCTTTGACATTAAATATTTCTTAAACTAAAATTTAACTTGGAAAACAGTTTATTTCAACTTATTTTCCAGATATTTTTCTACAAGTGTACCCAATTTTATGTTTTTGTAAGCTATTGTTTCTGTAGTGCGAAGAAGAGAAACCCAAGAAATGAGAAATTTGTCAAACAGTGGAGTTAATTTTTTTTTTCATCAGTTAATTTTTTTTAATATTGAGACATAATAAAAACTTCAATTTCGGCTCCCCTGTAATATTGGCCAAGCTGACTGCCTCGCTACTTAACTCCTCATCATGGCCCTGTGATCACTAGAGCTGCCACTATAAGAAGGAAAAAAAACTGATGAAATTAATACCAGATATTAAATAGCGGATGAAGAATCTTATAAAATTGAGCAAAATAGTGGAGAAAATAATACATAATTTTTACTTTCCCTACAATACATTGTAATGTATAGGGGAAGTATACTATTGAAATAGTGTCGAAAGTGGGAACCCAGGTTTTCGACGTATCTACACATTTCAAACGAAAAAGAACACAAAAAACTATTTTTAATGTGTCGTCTGTGTCTTTGTTTGTGCAATGAATGTACCCAATCTAGATCAAACACTATCTGATAAAATTTTGCAAAATTTGATAGACAAGTCACTTATAAGTTTCCCTGGTGCTGATTAGATTTTAGTACGATTTGGAAAAATAGAATGTTGACTCAACATAGGTTAAATCATGTTGTTGATCTGAACTCTTTTCCAGAGAAAATGGATAAATTGGATATATTGGAACATTTTTATCCAAAGATCTCCTCAACGTTTAAACTATTTTTTTATTTAATATTAAACAGTTTATTGCATTATTAATTTATATTTATATTGTATGAGTTCTTAGTTCTTATAGAATTTCAGTATTGTATTACATATTTTAAAAAGATTTAAATAGTTTAAAAAATTTTACTAATATTCCAAAACCTCATATTTGTAGTATGAAATGTTTCACATTAAATATGCCTTCACAATTACAATATTTATACACTGTTTTGTTGCTCCATTTCTGTTGTACGTTACCTAATAACTAATAATTATTGCGAATTTCTTTTATGCTATGCCAACCATTTCATATTCTAGTCAGCATAATAAATTATTTAAAATACACATATTTTTAACGGTATAGGTTATTGCTAATTTGAGGCTAAATATGATTAGAAGTTTAAATATGTCTAGGTACATACACTTAATTTAGATATTTAATTGTGTGTGGTTTATTCTAATATATTATTATTTATTTAATTCTTTTATGTAGCTTACTAGAAATGCTACTTAATTGTAGTCTAGGATTTTTATATAAAATTCTATAAATTTTTGTATGGACATTTTAATCACGGCACAAATGAAATACATGTACACACATGCAGCTTCAAAACATCAACAAAATGTATAAATAGTATTAAAACATGGATAGCTACAAAAATAATTTGAATTTTTAAAACAGTGTTTCCAACTGTATAAGGAATTATAAAAATATATTTAATATTGAGTCTAATAACAAAGATGCTATATGTTCTGTGAATGTTCTCTGAAAATCATTTCTCTTAGATTTATTTCATCAAAATAAAGATATTGCTACCCTATTTTTCATTTTATTTTTGAAAAGTTGAGCATGCTTGCAGATTTAAATAATGAATTTTAGAAATGTCCACTGAAAGGTTAAAGTAACAAAACTATATTCAATATATGTGAAAACTTCCAAAAGTTTGATTTGCAAATTACTTGTATAAATCTATGTTAATTTCTTCTGAAAAGTAAATTTTAGAGCTTTGATTTTCTTTAATACTTGACTAGAAAGTACTGTTATCTGATAGTGTTAGTATATTATTGTATAAAACTCTATATTAATTCAGAAAAATAATTATTGAATTGCTGATCATTTTCTGCTGCTTTATTTTTATGTTTTGAATTTTGAGTGCAACTGGAAGCTATAGCAGCTTTTTTTTTCTTTGAATGCATGATTTTTAAAAGTGTTTGGCATAAATCATTATTTGTACTTGACCGGAGAGTAAGCTATTCTACAGTTAAAGAACTCTATATATTTTATGGGGCAATTTAAAAATGTCCTTTAAATGAATATGTAAATTAAATGGAGGTGTCTGCTATTGGGGAGAGTCCTTTGAATGAAGATGTCTGATTTTCAGAAGTGTATGTTAGAAAGGCTTTATATAACTCATATTAAAAAAATCTGATGTGGGCAACACATGACTTTCCTTATATAATGTAATGAATTTACTACTTTTACAGTAAAAAAATAGGTTTTTCTTATAGTAGATACTAATATTCTTTCCAAGATATTGAATTTACGACAATTAGTCGTCATTTTCATTGATTTAGCATCATTTTTATCCATTTGGCGAGATTTTCATTAATTTGGCAACATTTCAAAAAAGTCGCCAAGTTGTCGACATTCCGCCAAATTCGTCGCCAAAATCTCGCCAAGCGTTATGCACTAAGAAAAAAGTTATTCTTACAGCAGATAAATGACTATTGGCGTTCAAATACAAAAGTATTATTCAAAGTATATTTTTTAATGAATGGAACGAGCTAGATCCTTGAGAATGATGTCACTCAATTTATCGCATGGTATTACATATGAAATATGAACATGTTTCTCAATAGGAATTTTTTTTTTTTTATGTGACTTTTTCATAATTTTTTTGAAAAATGTACAATATCTCGAGAACGGTTCATGTTAGCGTTCTAAAATTTATGCCAATCGTTTTCTAATGAAAAATTACATAAGAAATGTCTATTTGCGTAACTTTATTAGCGATTTTGATTTTTTGACGATTTTTTCAAAATTTCATTCGAAAATTCAGGGGGGTTCTGAACATTCGATTACGTATAAAAACAATAGGCTTCCAGTGTTTACGGATTGTGATTTTTGTACCAAATTTGGTTCGAATCGGTCCATTCGTTCGTCAGTTATCGTCTCCACAGACTCACTGACACACACACACATACTTTCACACACACACGCAGACATCACTTCAAAAATGTTTGATTCGTGATCAGGGATGCTTGAAACGTGCTCTCCCGTCGAAAACTCGAATTCGAATTTTCGACCCCGTCACAATACTTTCCTTATACATTATGTATATAAGGAAAGTAAAAATGGGCAGTTCCCCCAATATTTTCTAAAACTCTATGCCTATGCTAATGGGGCATCCATGTTGCAGATGCAATTTGTTTGAAGTGTATGATAATGTGTGTATATTCTGTAGCTTTAATGGCAATCATCTTACATGCAATGTTAAAAGAAAGTTATACCCAAAAAATAATTATTGTGTAAAAAAATAATCTTCAATCTAGATGCCTTGTTATTTAAATTGTTTAACCACTGTTTAACAGATTTAGTTTCTAAAAATATTTTTTTCAAGTATGTTTTTTTTACTATTTCTACTCTTTTATATTTACAGTTTTTGTTGAAAGTTTTTTTAATTATTTTAGGCACTAATCAAGTAAGGAAGCTGAGTGTATCATGTTCTAAATCAATATTGTCAGCATGTTTAAGTAGGGGAATAAAGAATTTTTCTCTTGGGTTAGAGAGAGATTTACTTGTGTGCCTCACATTGAAACAGTTGTTGATAGTTACTATATTATAGCAATTTTCAAGGCATCTTAAGGTAAGATTTATTTGTTGTCTTATGAATTTATCATTCAGTGCTTTTGTGTTACTAGAGTGATTTCTTATTTTATTTCTTTATTGTATGATGGTGGTGCTTCTGGGTGTTGGTTTCAGGATATACATAATTGTCTGCATTTTGACTTCAGTATAAAATATCATTTGTTTCTCTGGAGAATATTTTCAAAATCTTTAATTTTAAATTGTGTTCTCCAGTTAGAAAAATTATAAAAAATTCTATTCTTGTTCCAATTTTTTGCTTAATTAATACAAAACACTAGAATTTGTTCTAATGTTACAAAGTTCACACCTAATGTTGATATAGATATTTCTCATTAGGTTTATTTTTATGTGTTACTTGAAATTTATATTTATTTAAAAATATAAAACTAATCACAAAAAATTGCTGTTTAAAAACTTCAATCAATATTTTTATGTATGAATGACTAGCTGTACATTGGAATATATTGACTGATATTATTAGATAAAAATATCAGAATTCCATACTAACCACTGTTCAAAATTAGTAGAGAATTGTAATTTACAACTAAAAATTTCAATTTGATGACTAAATTCTTCAATCTGGTCATCAAATTTGACGCCTAACAATACTGTTGTTCACAATCAGTCTTTCCTTTCCATTTGACTAAATTACTATTGGTAGTAGATGACTGGATGGCAATTGGAGAAAAGCCACATTTTATATTCTAGTTAGCCTTTAACCTAACCACCAGCAGTGATAAATCTGCAGATGGTCATGTTCCAAATCATTATCGCGACCCCAGATGTGTGGCTTACTGGGTCTTTGTGCTTCCATGAAAACTGCTAGAAGTGACCAGTACAATAGGAACTATGCAGGTGGTAATATCCCCCATGCGAGCAGTCTGTGTGTTCAGCAAGGGACAATATTGGGATCTTTATTGTACTGCATTCAAAGCACACCCACCTACCCATCAAGGGAACCCTAAAATTACTGTTCTGAAGAATGCCATTGTTTGTTTTAGGGCTGAACTTATGATAATCGTCAATTTTCTGGTTCCAAATTTTTTTTACCTTTTTAGTTTCTAGAAACTTTTGCTTGGAATAAGTTGTTGATAATGCTTTTTAAAATTTCTGATAGATAACTGAGCTGTTTAGTAAGATTTAATGGAATTTTCATGCATCTTTTGAATAAGGTTGGTAAAAACATCATTTTGGTGACACATGTTTATTTGTGTCAAAGATGTACAAAATATACAAAAATTGAATTTTTTTTTGCACACCAATTTAAGTAAACAATGCAAACATATTATTTCTAATGTATAATGTGTAAATATTGGGTAATTATTTTGCAAAAATATATTTTTTTTAATGAAATTTCTCTTTAGGTATACATTTTTAGAGACAACTTTATCATAGCTTTTGTGCAAATGGATTTTATTCACCTCATTTTTGCAAATAGATAACATAATTCAATGTCAATCTTTTCAGAGTTTCTTAGAATTCTAATAATATATTATATTATCTTTTTATGAAGGAAAATATTCATGTCACGTGAATGTCACAGTGTCGTTGAAATGACTGTTTATATGAGAGGGCAAATTAATCAGTATTATCATAACACAATAGGCATTTAATCATTGAAAAATAACTTTTATTTTATTACACCATAAACTAACTAAAATATTTTACAAATTAATTAAATATTTTACAATAAATGGTAAAAATTCTTTAACACAGCATTACGGTCTAAACACTAGACTGTAGGAAAATTAAACATTGCCTCTATCACATCTGCAGAGCTCTGCTCAGGTTAGCCAGATCAATAGGGGGTGGGGGTGTACGGACACCACTCCGTATACCTTATCTATACTTGAGAAACCTGTAGTGGAGTAGAAATACTAACCTGTAGTACTAACCTAACTAACCTGGAGTACTAACCTAACTAACTTGGAGTACTAACCTGTAGTGGATTAGAAGGTATGAGATTTATTCTTCCGCTAAAAGAAATAATGCACCATGAAAGTTGATAAAAAGTATTTTTTAAACTAGATTTCTTTAATATTTCAACTGCAAAATGAATATAAAGATTAAATAAAATGGATTTAAGGTAAAATTGGAATATTTTTACATATAATGGGAAGTGGAATATTGTATTCTTTCACTTAGATGGCAAAAATTGTTTGGCATTGTCTTGGTGAGAAATCCTCATGCAGCAAACCCATGAAGAAGATCCCAATCATTTTTGCAAAGGTTAAAATTTATTTTATATTCCCAATCAAACTTTCTATTTTTAAAACTATTAAAGATAGAGCCAAAATGTAAATATATTTGAAATTTTCTGAAGAGTTCACTCTAAATACATACCTGAAATTAAAAATATATTTTGAATGAAAAGAATAAATAATAAAAATTTATTTTCACCTTATTATTATCAGCAGATTTGGATAAGTTTTATTAGCAAAGTTTTTTTTTTCTTTTACAGCCATATCTCAAATCGTTTATTCTATTATCCAGTTTAGCATACTGTCATTTGATATGTGATTTGATATTCTATGTTTATTTACCCAACATTTCCCACAATTCAGTCTGTGAAACAAGCTTTTTAAAGTGATTTGTCAGCTAGACTGAAAGCCCTATCAAGAAAAGGGTCCAGATTTATTTTAATATACTCTGGAAGCAATGATGGTTTCACGTTAAACACTTGTGAAATCTTACAAGCAAAAAATATGGTGGATAATATCACTGAAAAATGAATGGTGAATCTTATGAAACTGGTTCAAGAAAAAACTTCTTCCAAATAGTAAACAAAACACTGTGATCGTTATTGATAATGCTCCTTATCTTAGTGTGCATTCTGAAAACATTTCAAAGATATCTACAAGAATATGAATATACAAATATGGTTGAACAGCGAAAACATCACAAAAATGCCACAAAAAAAAATAAAATACTAAATTTGGACATTATATATCTGCTCTGCTTTTAAAATATTCCCCCCAAAATAGTACATCCATATGGTACATGCAGAACGGGCTAGTTCAATGAGATTCAAAATAAAATTAAATGTACCACAATAGATAACAATATACCAAATTTCATGTTACTATGAGTAATGAATAAATATGGTTAACATGAAATCTGTGAATCTTTGATTTGACATTATGAGCCAGTTAATTCAAGTTAATTTTACAGTTTTCTCAATTTTATACATACATACATGAGTTCATAATCGTATTCTTAAGCTAATATAATTCTATTATATTTGGTATGCATATAATCAATCGTACTTTAAGAATACAGCGCGAGTGAAATTTTTTTTTTTTTTATGATAATTCTCTGTTGCCAAAATCCACATCAGGTGCTTGATCTGGCAATCCAATTTACCGACAACTGAGTGAAAAGTCTCTTATAGTCTTCACAGTGCTATAAGTTAGGTGTTTGCTGAGTATTTGCACCACTCAAGGGGGGGAGGAGGGCTGATCTCCAATATATTTTTTTGTGGGAGAAGACATGAAAATTCGCAAAAAGGTGAAATACAAATATGAGGGAGGGGGTTCATGATAAATGTTTATAGAGGCTTCTTAAGTTATATGGGTGATCCTGTACCATGCTGTTTTAGAAGGACACAGCACCATGACTGCCTTTTTGTTATAAGAACAGCACCCTCCTTGCTCCTTTATGTTGAGAAAAGTGGCCTGCTTGGTCTTTTGTTAAGAAAGCAACGTTTTCCACTGTCTGTTATCTCCTAACAAAAAATAAATACTAATAATAAGATTAAGCGGTGAATTTAGTGTCAAAGAAAAATACTCCCCACGATACTTTCCTCCAAACGAAACAAAATATAATAACAAAAAGTGGAAAATTGTTATGCCAATACATTTCCTATTCCACTTGATAAAAATGTCAAAGCTGTTTTTCATTTTTTTTTTATAACTTTATTAAATTATTCTATGTTTGGTATATATTTGGTGTAATAAGTTCTGAAAATTAGAACTAAACATTTTTGCTCTAAAACCAATATTTAAAAATATAGCTTTCCGGACTAGGGTTCTTTTGCACCATTTGCAAGAGCATGTGTTTGTTAGGTCAGTTAAGTCAAAACACAGAAAAATAGGCAACAGCATCTCCACATCTTGCTGATGCAAAAGATATCAGGGCCCTGGATTGTATTTGCCTTGCAGTTTTCATTGTATATATTTCACCTCTTTGTTCAGATGTATAATTAACCCGTCTTTCTCTATTTCTTGCAGTATGATTGGCTAAATGTATTGCTCATTGTTCAGGAGTTTGATTCGCTTGCGCTTGCTTGGCTCAATTTTTGTGTTCTAACGTCCTCAGTTTCATTTTGTCTTTGCTTATCTCTTCTCTGTTTTTGGGATTCTGCTCATTTCCTTAATCTTTCCTGGTGTTGCTCTTCTGTTTCATTTTGCTGATTTTCTACATATAGTTAGTTCTCAATTGTCTTGCTTTTCTATGTTCTCTATCATTCATTATGTGCACATCCTTGGGGTGTGATTCAACAGCATCAATTTCCATTGCTAAGACTTGATGTGCAACAGTTTGACATCTGCCAGGTGATAGATTGTTGGCATTTTGATTGTTGCTACGATCTGTCTCTTGCCTGATCTCAAGGCATTTTATACTATGGAAGCTATTTGTGTTATCCTTTAAATTGTAACTGCTATATTAATGGCTTAATATTTTGCCTATTTAAATTTATAAAAGCATCAAAATTTAGCTTCTCAAGGCTTAAGAATCTATACTTAAATGAACTTTGTCTATAAAAGCTTAATATAAGCCTTGTCTATAAATGCTTTATATAATTTTTGCCAAAAAAGGCTGTATTTAACTTTGTCTATAAGCACTTTAAATAAACTATACCTATAAAGATTTTAAATAAGCAGCTTTATCAACAACAAAATGACTTACTGAATATGGAGCTTTATATTTTTACGACGTATCATTTGGAATTGTGAGTGTGTGCTCAGGCACAGCCGGTCCACACACAGGCTGTGGCGCCACTGAGGAGAAATTGTTGTGACGTCCCGGTAAGAGGGGAGCATTCGGAAAGAAGAGAACAAAAATCCAAGCGCGGTCAGCGTCCCTCGTGGAGTGATTGATGATTGCAAAACGTTTTTGAGGTTTTCGGAATGTTCTATTAGTTTTATAGCATCGTGTTTTGTGCATAATAAGTTGTTCTTATATTTTAGTATCATTTAACTAACGTTCATGGGTGCTTTAGAGCCATTTCTTAAATAGTTTACATCTCTTAAAGTTTGCATTAATGCATCATCTGTGCCATGTGTTATTGCGAGTATCAGCATATGCCAAGAAAAAAATGTTCCATGTGTTTTTAAAAAATCTCCAGTACAGTGAGAAGTAGCTACAAAAATGTGAAATACAATTTAGCCTAATTGCAAATAAACGTGATCTGGATTTATTAATAAGTGCATGTGAGACTGTACATTCTACTCAATCACAACTTAATTATATCGAAGCCGCAGTGAAGCTGTTGGAGAAACAGAAGCAGGTATGTTTAGAAATTTGCACTGCCAAATTAGACTTTTTAATTGAACAAGTAAAACTGCTAGAAAAACCAAAAAATCAGCTTCGATTTTCACAAGAACTGTTTATTTTATGCTTTAAAATATATTTATCTAGTTCTTCGTGCTATAAGGCATTTAGAAATTCAAAGGTGTTGACATTGCCTCATGTGAGAACATTAAGTAGAATTTCAAAAAAGTTAAATGTGGATTCAGATTTTTTTAATCCATGTAATAGTTATTTACAATGTAGGGTACAATGTTTAAACGAAGACCAAAAATTTGTCTCTCTCTTAATTGATGAGATTTATGTTGATCCTAGGTATACGTTTAAATGTGGTAAATTACCGGTGATTGTTTTGATAGTAATGAAAAAGCAAAAACTGCCCAAGTGTTTTTGATTACATCTATGTTTTCGAATTATAAAGACGTAATAGCAATTGCCCCAGTTTCAACATTTACAGGACAAAAGCTCTATAATTTGGCATCTATGCTAATTTTCAAGTTAAAAGAACTTGGCCTTAATGTATTGTCTGTTATTACTGATAACAACAATATTAATAGAAGCATGTTTGCTTTTTTTAAGAAACACGATAAATTTAATGATGCTGTATATAATCCAAGTAATCCTGATATGCCTCTGTATTTGATGTATGATCCTGTTCATTTATTAAAATCTGTAAGAAATAATTGGTTAAATGTAAAAGACACTAAATTGCAGTACCCTGATTTCCAAAATAATGAAAACCTTAAAGAGGCAAATTTTTTTGATTTACGGAATTTATACAACTTTGAAAAAGATAAACTCCTTAAATTTTCTCACGTGTTAACATTAAAATCATTTTATCCATCTAACATTGAGAGGCAAAAAGTATCCCTTGCATTAAAAGTATTCAACATTCAAAACTCTAATATTTATTAAAAATCAATTGAAGTGATTTTTCTCATCAGCAATGTGAAAATATTTCAAATTATATGTAAAAATTGAATTGTCACACACTATTTTTTTGCTGTTATACATATGGTTGTAGAAATTTTGATGTCTCATTAATTGCATCGTTTACAGTAGTAGAAAAAAAATGAAAGCTACTTAATATTCATTAACACTGGGTTTGTAACTGTAAAAGGATCTAGATTATATATAATTTTGTAATCATTTAGACAGAGTAGTTCTTGCTTTGTGGGAGCTCCAGTAAAAAAATAACCCCCCCCCCCCCTCCCATTTAAGTTTAGATAATCTTTATGAAATTAACTGTGCTAAAATTTAGGCATAGAAATGCCTTAAGTAAAAGTTTAATTATTTTGAAATATTTTTAACTCTCAATTTGCAAGTTTTCGCGAGTTAGCGAGAGTTCCCCTTCTAGCGTCTCATCATGATTCTGGCGCCACGGCCTGAGTGTAGACCGGCTGTGGCTCAGGATACAAGAATGAGTCCAAATTTCTAGATAACTAACACTTTTATTCACAAGCACAGCATAAACAGGAACAATATACAGTAAAACAGCATTTAAATGCTCCACTGTTTTCACAAAATAACCGATATTATTCTCAAAATATTCACGAAAAATAAAAGAAGCCTTATTTCATAAAAATACAGTAAAATACATAGTACGTTATATGTTGTTATTTTTTATACGTCAATGTTATGAAGTTTGAATATCCCACTTGCATCAATTATATGTCTCATCCATTGTCAGCTATATAAATTTTGACTTACAAAGAAAAAAAAAATGCTCAATTTTTTTTCTTCATGGAAAGGAAATCAAAAATATAAATTCGTTCATTCTGATTGGTGGCAGAAAAACAAATAAAGGACAATTCATTCAATTGTGTTTTGGTGGGTCGATTGCCTATCATTTGCAATAAAAATAATCTCAATCAGTGACTGTATAATGAATGTATAAATGTTTTAAGGGAAAATATCTTCATTTTTCCTCTGACTGGCTTCAGATGCACACACCCAGCATTGCTTTTTAGTTATTAGGATTGAAAAAGTATGACTTAAAAGACTTAAATTCTTTGACATTTTAAATCTCCAAGGTAATAAAGTGAAAATAAATAAAGAAAATAAATGAATCTATGAGAGAACATATTTTATATAACAAACAAAGATATGTTAAAAAACAAGAAATTTACGAAGAAACTTTCATATGGTGGTAAATGGTTTACACTTTATTTTTAATGGAACTATTAAGCATTTGAATTCTTTTTTGCATACATATTTCGTACAGTCATATAAATTTTCAGAAAAATCCCGAAGTGGCATCTCCAAAACCAAAAAGGGAAATCTTCAGTGCCCCCCCCCCCCATATCCCATCCCCCAGAATTTGACACTGAATCCATATCACTCATAATCTAAGCTTTATCTATAGCCAATTCTTAGAAATAGATGATTGAAGGAAATTTTTTGAATCAGAAGAGAAAAAAAGAAGTGAAAAAAAAAAAAAAAAAAAACAGAAGTGGAAATCTTCAGAAACGCCTCACTTCTTCCCGAATTTAAGGCTGAGTTCATATTAGTCATCATCACAGCTCTATCTATCGACATTGAGATATAAAGTTTTCAGAAAATTTTTTGAACTGGAAGTGGAAGTCCTTAGTGAATTTCCAACCCGCTACAGAATTTGATGCTGAATCCATATCAGTCATCATCTAAGCTATATTTATAAGAGATTTTAAGAAATAAGATATTTTAAGTAAAATGTAAATTATCGAATCCAAAGTAACATCAGAATCGGAAATGAAAATCCTCAGTGAGTCTCTTAAACCCCTTCACAATGTAATGCTGAATCCATATCAGCCATGATCTTTATCTATAGCCATTTCTGAGAAATGGATGTTTTAAAGAAAATTCTTGAACCAAATGGGGAAAGAAAGTGACAGTAAAAATTTTTAGTGAACTACCCACCTCCTTCAGTGTTTGATGTGGAATCCTTATTAGTTATCTTATAAGCTATATCTATAGACAATTTTGAGATATAGAGATTTCTGGTAAAATGAAAGTTTTTGAACAGGAAATGAAATAAAAGAACTGGAAATCAAGATCCTTAGTGAACCCCTAGGCCCTTTGGAATATGATAATAACTTCAAATCAATCATCATTTGAACTTTATTTATAACAGATCCTGTGAAATATATATTTCAGGGAAACATATTTCGAAAAACAATAGTATTGCAAAATTTTTGTCACCAATATAACTTATTGCATAAAATAGTGCAACTGTGACTGAATCTATTGCATGGGACTGGCAAATATATCTGTTAAATCGAGGTACTACTGCATAAAACTAAAATTTCTCTCTATACATTTTCATACCAAACAGAAGTATCTTCCATTCTTTCTATTGTCTTTGATATAATTAGCTGCATTGCTACTCTTTAATTTACATTAATATATATATATATATATATACACTGGCGGAAAATAAAATCCCAACACCAAGAAATTAGTTTAGAGAGGAATGATATTTAGGCAAAGCAATTGTGTAAGTAACATATTTATTTTATTTAAGTTTCAAGGTCACAGGTTAAATTATGTGCGAGAAGAGCCATTCCAAATGTGAAATGGTTGTACATTAATAACCGCTGTAGTTGCCACAATTTTGAATGAAAACATGCAAACGTGCATGCATTGTGTCATACAGGTGCTGTATGTCAGTTTGTGGGATGGACTTCCATACTTATTTGCACTTGGTCAGTCGAATCAGCAATGCTGATTGTGGATGATGCTGGATTTGTCTTCCAATAATGTCCCATATGTGCTTGATGGGAGGAAGATCTGATGATCTCGCAGGCTAAGGCAACATGTCGACACTCTGTAGAGTACATTGGTGACAGCAGCGGTATGAGGACGAGTGTTATACTGTTGGAAAACACCCTCTTGAATACTGCTCATGAATGGCAGCACAACCGGGTCAATCACCAGTCTTATGTATAAATTTGCTGTCAAGGTGCTTGGGACAATGATGAGAGTGCTCCTGCTGTCATAGGAAATGACTCCCCAGACCATAACACCTGGTGTAGTTCCAGTGTGTCTACGAGCTCTCACCTGGCCTCCTTCTTACCAACATACTACCATCACTGGCATCAAAACAAAAACGACTCTCATCTGAGAATACAACAGATCTCCACTCCGCCCTCCAATGAGCTCTAGCTTGACACTACTGACGTCGCAAATGGCAGTGATTTGGAGTTAGTGGTATGAACGCTACAGGCTGTCTGGCTCGGAGCTCTCCCTCAAGTAATCGATTCTTACAGTTCTCTGTGTCACTCTGGGGCCAACAGAAGCTCTAATTGCTGCTGCAGATGCAGTACGATCTGTCACAGCCATGTGGCGGATACGGCAGTCTTCCCTCTCAGTAGTTGCCCATGTGCAGCCGGACTCCGGTCTTCTTGAGACACTGCCTTCCCGTGACCACTGCTGCCAACAATCATGCACAGTGGATACATCCCTGCCAAGTATTTCTGTAATATCGCGGAAAGAAAATCCACCTTCTCGTGGCCCTATTATATGGCTTCGATCAAACTCACTAAGCTGCTGATACTGCCTTCTTCGTCTTCTTAAAGGCATTTTTGACTCAAACCTAGTTCACAACGTCCAATTTGGACAATAAATGAGGCTCACAAAGTTTACATCATGTATTTAAAGCAATGTGATTTGCATGATCATAGTGGCTCTATTAGCGCCACTCTTATTCATCTAGCGTGAAATTTGAATAGGTGTCATCTTTCACATGTGCAAAAATGCACCTCCCAAATTTCGTTTATCTAGCACAACTCCTTCTTGGTGTTGGGATTTTAATTTCCGCCAGTATATATATATATATATATATATATATACACTCTTTTGCAAAAAAAGAAACGAAGCACCATGAAGAAAGTGACTGTTTTTATTGAAATTAAATATGCGTACAGCACATAGACAGGTAATGAAATGATTACAAAATCAAGACTGCAGGACCCATCAATGGTTAGCAATTGCACATTGAATTTTCAAATCAGTAATTGGTGAAACCCCCCTTGGCGGCCATGCATGCTTGTATATGTCTAGGTAAGGAGTGATAAAGTTTCCTAATGTTATCCTGCGATACATTCTGCCAGGTATTCCTCAATTGTTGCTCCAGATCTGCTACATTTCGGGGTGCCCTAATATGGCTGTCTAGCATGTCCCATACATGCTCGATTGGTGAAAGGTCTGGTGACCTTGCTGGGCAAGGAACAGTATCAATAATAGCATGTAGACAGTCCACAGATATGTGAGCTGTATGTGACATGCCATTATCTTGTTGGAAAATGGCCCCAGAATGATGTGCCTTAAAGGAGAACTCAAACATATGTTGATTTCATCAACATATCATTGAGATGTTAAAGTTGTATGCAGAATGACTAGGGGTGACCTATTGCCATAAGAGATAGCACCCCATACCATAACACCAGGGTTAATGGCTGTGTGCCTGTTGTTGTTGATGAGACCGTCCGACCTACCAGAAAGGTGTTGAAGACCCAGACCGTCCGACTCGTCACCAAGGACTTGAGCATCTATTTGGACAGCCGGGAAAGGAGTTAGCGGAAGCCAACTACAACCGGCCCTCGTCCGACGGTCCATAGCAATGTTAATTAGAAAATCATAATAATATTTACAGGAGATTTACATATCTGATTCACAACATTGGAACTTCTGTGAATTTTTTTTAAAAAGTGAGCAGCACCATAAAAAGTAAAATAAATGTTGGTGACAAATGTTACATCTTTAGGTAAAAACTGTGGAGTAACAAGAACACTCCCGAAAACAAAACGAGGAGTAAACAACTAAAACAACCACCAAAAACATCACAAGACAAGTACAGCAAATACAAGACAACAAATACAGCGATACACCAAAGGTAACACCTCCAGAAAAAACACAGGGAGACCGACCAAAGGGAAAAGAATAAAGGGACAAACTCACAAGCTGATCAGGTAATTTGGTTTGAGATGTCTCTAGCAATGAGAACACAGTTTTTTAATTTTTCAACGGAAGAATTATTAGAGCTGACTCTCGAGAACCAGACTGCACAATTTGCGGGAGAGGGTTTAATTAAATGAAATTTTTTAGTATGGGGGCAAGCAAAAACAAAGTGATCGGCGTCACCAAATGCGCCGCAAGTACAGCTAGACGTAGATTTTTGTTTGAAATAGAATAAGTAGTCCATGAATGGGCCATGGCCAGTTAGAAAATAAATAAGATATTTGTTTGTGATTTGAAGGGAAGGGTTGACCCGGGGGAGAAAGGAGGAAATGCGGGCAGGATCATGCGTCCGGGGGGAAATATAAGAATTTAAATAAGTTTGCCAATGAAGGGAGATGTTTTGTTTACAATAATTTTTTAGAAGGGAAAAAGGGAAGGGAAGGGAAAAGGGAGAGCCGGAAGAGGTAGCAATTTTAGCATACTTGTCAGCAGTCTCGTTCCCCGAGATGTCAGAGTGGGCCTTAACCCAACGGATATTAATGAGCTTTTTATTAGAAATTGCATTTAATTTAATTTTTGAGAGATAACTAGATTTATTTTTAATAGAGTTAAAAGCCGAAAGGGAAGAAAGACTATCAGTATAAATATTAATTTTTGTATTATTTGATGAGGCCCAGTCAATAGCATAATCAATGGCAGAAATTTCTGCCTGAAAAACTGTGTTCCCATTGGCTAGTTTAAAGGTAAATGTGTCTTGAAGTGTTTCATTTTTGAATACACAGACAGCAAAACCAGTGTTTCCATCAATGGAAGAGCCATCTGTATAAACATTGAAATTAGAAAATGAGGAGGGAGGAAGGGGGACAAGGTTAGCAATACGTTGAGAGGGAGGAATAGCAGAAATTGGGCGGTTAGAGTCAAAAAAGGAAGGGGCAGGGACGGGCAGATTAGAAAAAAGATTAATACGATGTTTCCAAAACATATATCAGAGTTTCCCCCAGGATTAAAAAAGGGCAGGGTGCTGTTACCAGAAAAAGGGCACTTCTTAGAAAAAAAGGGCACATATTTTTTATGTTTGAATAACATTTATGCTTAGGATTTTTATGACGAAAATCAGAGCATTGCAAAAAAATGTAAACACTTTTGTCACGTATACCTACAAGTCTAATAGACAAAAATGCAAATATATTTTCTTGTTTTGTAGGAAATAGGGTCAAGATTGTGAATATATAAAATTAATTTCAATTTTTTAGTATTTTGAACTTGTTTTTTGAAAACCTTAAAAAAAGTATCTGTCCGAGCATGTTTTTTTTTTTTTTTTTTTTTTTCCATTTTGCTTATTTTCACTTGAAATATCTTCGAAACCATAAGAGACAGATATAAATAGTAAGGGATAAAAATATGCATTAGGAAATTTAGTTGTTAAATCTATATTTTAAAAATCTGCTTATAGTTTTCGAGTAATCGTTTGTCGAGTTGAAGAAGAGTGAAAATTGCCCCTTTTTCAAGTTTGTAATGCTATCCCAAAAACTAAACTGGTAAACAATTATGCAAGAATATAGCTCTTGAAATCCTTACAAGTGTATATAATTGGATTTTGGATGAGCTCTTTGTTTGCAAACTATAGTGGTTATAATTTCGATATTTTAGTAGTATTTTAACCTGGGTTTTCCAATGTGTGGGAAAGCTTTGATTTACTTAAAATGTTACTATTGTTTCAGCTGAATCTGTTACTCACTCCTTGGTGAAATATTTGTGCATAAGTATCAGATAATCTTATTTTGTTTAAGAAATTAGGGCATTAAATGAACTTGGAGATTCTAAAAATATGTAATGATTGGTTAGGTTTGAACAAAAGGAATTAAAATATACATATTAAAGTACATATTTATGTGCCGCCAGGCAAGTTTATAGATTATAGGTCAGGTTGATTTCAGGTCAGATAAGTTTAATTTATATACTGAAAAACAAGTTCGTAAAATAATTCTATATTTTAACCTGAAATCTATGGTCGAAGCATCCAGATAAAATCGTTCTGAAAACTAAAGTATTAACTAGCTATAAACAGTTAGCGTGTCATTTGTAGCACTTTGAAACCCTGTAAACAATATAAATGAATTTAAAAAAATCGAATAGCTTTATTGAACTTTAACTGAAGTTTTATTTTACAAAATGTTATTCATTCAAAACCATTTTGGCTTCATTGGACTGGAGCCACCACCACTAAGGTATGAAAATGTTTCTTTTGTTGAGAACAAATTTATCATTGAATGAATGCTATTTTTACATCAAATGCAATTATAGTCTTGAGCAGTTGGGTTTATTAGCAATTGCAATTATTGAATTTATATAAATTTAGAGTTTATAAAATTTAAAAAGGAGAATATTAAATTTTGATTTTTAGTATTTTCTCATTAGTCAATGAGGTTTGATGATTTTATGGGATAAGATATAGTTAAACTTTGCAAATATTTGGTAAATGTTTGTTGTTATATATTGATTACAAAAAAAAAAAAAAAAAACCTGATTTAATTAACTAAATAAAATTCCAGAAAGCTCCATAAAATCACCGTAAGTTTTGAACTATGGATTAGCAAAAGTTTAGCTGCTAAGTTAATCATTATTCCATGGAGTAGAGTTATTAATAATGCAAGCAACGTACGTTCATGTGTCTGCGCAGCATCCGTATCTTTAGCCGTAAACTCGCGCAGCGGGCGAGTACGCAAACGACACCTACTGCATACATCCCTAAAGCGGGCGCATCGTTATTAAATGAGTTTTATTATTATTATTATTATTGCATGCATCCGCGGAGCGGGTCAAAGACGAGTCCGCTAATATGAGGGGGGGGGGGGGGCATTTTGTGTTTCAAATCTGCTATGCGGATGTCGTGCAACGGGCTAATCTGTTAATTCATAACCCCGCATAGGGGGCATGTTCATAACACAATGTCACACGATTTGCACAAGGTATATATCGTTATTACATGCGGTTTACATACACTCGTTAAAAGAAGGCGCTTAATTTTGTAAATCCGCTACGCGAATTAAATATGTCAAATCGCTATTGCATGGAGCGGAGTTATCGTTAAATTATATATAACGCGTATTGCATCCGTCTGCGTAGTAGTCGGGTCAGGACTGCCCATACAAATTTCTGGGTTACCCTTCATATTTCGTTTTCCTCTTTTGTGCATTCTTCATGTGTTCTCCCCCCTCAAGAAATAACTGGGGGCCCCATCACTTGAGTGGTGCCCACCCTCCTTATGGGCAGCCGCGATCAGATACACAGCCAATAGCTATTGCATGACCTGCATTGGGAGTAAATCCGCTACGCGAATTAAATATGTACGCGTATCATTATTGCATGGAGCGCAGTTTTCATTATATTGAATATAACGCGTAGTGGTCAGATCAGGGCCGCCCATACAAATTCGTGGGTTCCCTTTCATATTTCATTTTCCTCTTTTGTGCATTTTTCAGGTCTTCTCCTCCCTCAAAAATTGTTGGTGAGTCCGGGTTCCACCACTTGAGTGGTGTCCGATCCTCTCTAAGGGCGGCGGTGGACAAATACGCAGTCATTAGCTTAGCCGGGACTTTCGCACGTAGCGGAGATACGCAGTCCACAGCAAGAAAGCATATTAAGAGAATTTTCAAAAAGCGACTAGGCTGGTAGCTAAAGGCAATTAGTGAACAATATAAAGAAAATAAGCTCTTCCATATTTCATACAAGTCGGTTAAAATCACCGCGCTAATCTAACAACTTTTCTCCCCACCCTTTCTATCATCCTCCACTTTTGACTGACTCGGCGAAATCAACATAAACATCTTCCCGCAAATGGCGCAAAGAACCCTAGTCCGGAAATCTATATTTTTAAATATTTGTTTTAGAGCAAATATGCTTACAGGGTTTACATTTATAGAAATTTATAACTCAAATGCATATCAAACATGAAATAATTTAACAAAAATTTAAGTTGAAAAAGAAAACCGTTTTGAAAGTTTTCATCAGATGGAAGAAGGAATATGTACGTGCTTAATATTCCCCTTTCCGTCTTGTTTCTTTTAGTGGAGGAAAGAAGTGGTATGGGGCTGTCAATCGTCTTTTTATTGGCACTAGATCACCCTTTTTCTTTCTTTGAAGGAGGAGGGAGCAGGGGGGGGGGGGGGGGAGAGAGAGAGACACGATTAAAATTTACGGTAATGAACGCAGAGAAAGGGCTCTGGGACTTATCTGAGGTCATACAAGAACTTGTTGATTTTCGTTTGAGGACAGATATTGCTCTCTTAATAAAAGGCTAAGCAGGGGATCTGATCTGCTAACGTAAGGGCAGGGAGGGCGCTCTTCTCGTACAAAGGGCAAGGAGGGCGCTGTTCTGGTAACAAAAGGGCAGGCAGGGCGCTGCGCCCTTCCAAAAGTGCCTGGGGGAAACTCTGATATATTTTTTAAAATTTGTGTTTATTATGATATGAATAGGGGGGATACCAGTGATGGAGTATAGAGAAATGTTAGAAGTGGTACGAAAACCAGAAGAAATTTTTAATAGGAAAATCCTTTGAAGAGAGAGAAGCTTTTTGACCTGGTCCCCAGTTAATGCCCCGCCCCAAATTCCCGCACCATAAATTAAAGACTTTTCGATAACCGTTAAATACCAAATTTTTAAAAAGGATTTGTCTACCCCCCAGTTACTGCTAGACACCCGCCCAAAGGTGTTGGCAACCTTATAACATTTCTCCTTGAGGTTAAAAATGTGTGTACTCCATTTAAGGTTATCGTCTATAGTGATTCCTAAGTAGATAAGAGAGCGGGAGGTAGGTATTTTATAATTTAAGATTTTAAAGGAGGGCCTATTACGTATTTTGGTTCTATTCTTATTAAATATTATAGCTTTGCATTTCTCTGGTGAGACTGAGAGTTTAAGGTTAGAAAGGGTTGTGGAAATTAAATTTAATAAATTGTTTGTGTTTGAGCGAAGGGTAAAAAGATTAACACCGTAAGTAACCACCGCGAGATCATCCGCGAAGGCTTGAATGTGATAAAGATCATTATTAAGATTGAGAATAGCGTTAAAGTAGATGCTCCACAGGGTAGGGGATATAACCGAACCCTGTGGGGCGCCCATCGAAATTGTTTTATTAAGTTTGAGAGATTTATCAGAAAAGGAAATTTGTCTGTTTGTCAAATATGAAAATAAAAAAGATTGAAAATTCTGTGGAAGGTTTATATTATTAAAGGCTTGTGGTAGAATATTCCAATTCAGGCTATCAAAAGCCCCGCAGATGTCCACGGTGGTTAACGATACAAAATTTTTGGATTTGTGGACTTTTATTGATTCGATCAGCCTGTGAGCGGCATCTTCGCAACAGGTTAGCTCTCTGAACCCAAACTGCAGGGGATGAAGAGCTCCCTCAGTCGACAGCCAAAAGTTAAGTTTTGTTATAAAAAAAATTTCTAGTATTTTACCAAAAGTGGGAAGGAGGGAAATGGGACGAAAGGAGGAACAAAGGGAAGGATTTTTGCCCGGCTTGTTAAAAAATAAAATATTTGCGTTCCTGAGGCAGGAGGGAAAGTGACAAAGTTTAAAACAGAAGTTGATAGATTTAGATAAAAGGGAGGGAAAAAATTTATATAGCTGTTTCCAGATGGCAAAGTCCAGGAAATCCAGTCCTGGAGCTTTGCCCATTTTTAAATTGTTGAAGACTGAAAGGAGCTCCACATCAGAGACAACTCCCAAGCCTCCTTCTGGGACAGAGAAAGTTGGAAAACCTTGAAAATCTATATCCTCTTTAAAGTGGTGATCCAAAAGACGTAAAAGTTTATCATAGTGGCTGAGGGAGGGAGAATCCGGGAAGTGCAGATTTAAATTTGTAAATTTTTTAAATTTTTGAAAAGAAAATTTGAAATGAGAGCCAAAGGTTTGGGTGCAGCCAGAACAATATTTTTTCCAGGATTCTAAGCGCGATTTTTTAATTAATAGTTTATATTTTGCCCTATTGCGTTTATAAAGTAATTTAGCAGCATTAATTTCACCGGGGGAGGCAGAGTTCCTCTCGAGTGATTTAATTCTTTTAAAGAGAGCAGTTACAAAATTACGAAATTTCGACAATTCCTGATTCCACCAGGAGAAATTAGTAATTTTAGATTTTTTCTTCCTTATGAAGGAAAGGGCGCAGTTTTGTGTCAGGTCTATAAAAGTTTTAAAGTAATTATCTAGAGAAGAACTATCGGTTATTTTATCTAAGAGGGAATATAAGAGTTGAAGGTGTGATTTAAAGTTATAAATGAATTTCCCAATTCCATATTGGGTTTTTAAAAAGAAGGAATTGTTTAAAAGGGGGGAAATATTTAATATTATTTGAATGAATTTATGGTCACTGTGAGAATCACTCGAGAGGACTTCCCAACTCTGCAGAGAATCAAAGAGGGAGAAGTTTAATAATGTAAGATCGGGATAACCAATACCGGAGTGGGATTCGAATGTTGGACCACAACCGGGATCATTACACAAGAGGAGATTATTACTTATGCAAAAATCTATAAGATCAAGGCCCCTTTGGTCGGTAAAATTGTAACCCCACATCCGAGCTCGAGCATTAAAGTCGCCAAAGAGAAGGGTTACCAGAAAGGTGTAAAGTAACCGTTTGGACGGCTGGGAAGTGCCACCCAATTTAGACCAGACCCCAGTGGAGGAGGCATCCACAGGGACCGTACCCTCCTTCCCCTACCACCAACCTCTCGGAAGGACTTACGGACCCACATGTTTAACATGATCGTACTCCGCATGAACATGGCAGCAGTATTGGCAGCGTGCAAATCTAGCACGCAAGCCACCGAACTACCACGCCCGAAATGTGCCAACAGCATGCAGTGTTCCCAGGTGGTCACCCACCCAAGTACTAATCGCACCCGATGCTGTTTGACTTCGATGATCTAACGAGAACCGGTGTTTTCAATATACGGTAGGGCCGTTGGCTGGCTGTGTGCCTGTGTAAAACAAAAGCTGATTGGGACTGCTGGCCCTAGCGCCTCCACACACGTACCCGATGGTCATCTGCTGAAAGACTAACGCGTCATTCATTGCTGAACATTATGCGATGCCAGTCTGCTGGCAGCCATGATGCTCGGCTATGACACCACTCCAAACGACTGTGCCGATGTTGTGAGATTATGGTCAACCATTGTTGCCAGCACCTTTGCACAGCAGTGTCCGTTTCGTGCATGTGGAGCCTATCGCTCTTTATGATCAGCTAGCTTTCATGCATCCCGACTATGCGACTATGTTCGAACTTATTTAATTGCTTATAAAGTCTTCAGCAACGTTGTAATGACATTATTGGAAGTCTCCACAGAACTGCAATGCCGATAACGAGCAAAGATAAACCTTCCACATTTTTAACTTGTTTTATAGGATGTTAGTTGCACAGTTGCACGCTATGACTGAAGTTAGCATTCATTGGCCTTTCAAATTTATTAATTTGTATACTTGGTATAAAGGAATTTGCATGCGAAATTTCGAGATGATCAGATTAATTTTTAGTGGTGCTTTGCTTTTTGTTTATTTTGCAAAAGAGTGTATATTTAGGGTGATTGGAAACTGATGAACCAAACTTTATGAGGTGGTAGTACACACTAAAACATGGAGGGCGCGGTAGCCCATTGGTTAGCGCGCTGGAGTTGCACTCGGTAGGCCCGGGTTCGATTCTAGCCACTGCCAAAACTGCCGCCGTGTTCATGCGGAGTACGATCACGTTAAACATGTGGATCCGAAAGTCCTTCCGAGAGGTTGGTGGTAGGGGAAGGAGGGTACGGTCCCTGTGGATGCCTCCCCCACTGGGTTCCAGTCTAAATTGGGTGGCACTTCCCGACCGTCCAAACAGTTACCTTACACCTTTCTGGTAGGTCGGACGGTCTGGGTTTCAACAACAACACTAAAACATGGGGGCACGGTAGCTCAGTAGTTAGTGTCCAGTAATTGCACTTGATAGTCTCGGTTTCGATTCCCTCCGCTGCCAAAACTGCCGTGTTCATGCGGAGTATGTATGGTCACGTTAAACATGTGGGTCCGTAAGTCCTTCCGAGAAGTTGGTGGTAGGGGAAGAAGGGCACGGTCCCTGTGGATGCCTCCCCCACTGGATTCCGATCTAAATTGGATGGCTCATTCCAGCCGGCCATGCAGTTAACTTACACCTTTGTGGTAGGTTGGACGGTCTGGGTCTCAACAACAACACTAAACCATGTATTTTTCTTCATAATTTACTGGGTTGTAAATGAAATGTAAAGGCAGCAGTAGTTGCTTAACCCTTTCCGGACGGCGGCATTCTGGAACTACCATGGCCCAAAAGACGGAGTGCTTTACTTCTGAACTGTTCCCAAAGGACGGTTAACTTTTTGCGCTAAGCCTAACTCTCGAAATAAATTCACCAAAAATCACCTATTCAACACAGAAATTAATTTTTTTCAGGAATAAAAGAAATATTTATTTTCTATTTGATGTATATTTTCGCTACGAATCTCAATACAAAATACTTGTTAGTTGGTTGTTTTATGAATTCTACTATTCATCATAAAAAAATATGCCAAAAAAATTAATTTACTTATCTAAATTAGGCGGCATAATATTGTGAATGATTTCAAGGTTGCTCAAAAACTTAAAAGAATTCAGATCTGTCAAATCTCCCGTCCAAACATCATTCACAGAACCAGCTACTGAAGCTTGCGGTGTTGTAATAATAGTACTCTCATATTCTGAAGAATCACTTGCATTGTCATATTCATCTTCAGAAATACCACAGTTCCACGAATCTTTAATATCTGCATCACTTCATTACTGCCCAGTTCGTTTATCATACGAGTATATTCTTCCGCAGAAAGAAAACGTCCTGGCACAACCATTCTTTTATCCGAAATAACCTAATAATTTCACTGCCACGCATTCCTCTAAAACCCAAACTTGAAAAATACTCTCTTGTATTCCTATGATTTACCAACAAAATCATAAAGCAAAAAACAAAACGAGCACCAAAACTCAATTATAAAAGATGCTGCAAAAAGTGTTCTGTTTGTTTATATTACAAAATCACATATCACCGTTCCAGATGGAGAATTAATTTATTGGATCCCTCCTATGCCAAGGTCAAGTATCTGCAAAATACATTGGAGTTGTCTCATGGACATTTAACGCCATTTAGAAGACAAATAAATTCAAGTAAGAACATTTCATATGAAAACGCGCATACATGACCATCATCTTTTAGGGTAAATTTTTCCTCAACTCGTATGCGTGACGGCCATCTTTGATTGCAAATTCGCAGCCGACCGGCAGACGCGTCGACCATCCGGGAAAGGTTTATGGTGAAACCGATGAGGTGAGGCAAGAACACAAGAATGACTTAGATTTATAAAATTACATTTAATAAACAATAATTACAGTAATGGCTCAAAAGAGAGACCACCAACCTGAATCCACTTCTTATAGTGGCGATGAAGGGTTTAGTAAACTCTCTTGAACAAACCAGGCATGCCACTCACTTCGGCAGCAGAGGCCAAAATTCTGGTGGCGAGTTCCTTTTCAGGTTCAAGGAGAGTCTCATAGACAAGACTCTCCCCACAAAAAGAAGTTGACACACCACAGATCCGGCGATCGGCCTCTCAAAAGTTGGAGCTACGAATTATTGCTGCAAACTGATGTCATACATTTGATGTTACGAAAATTTGCATAAGGGTTCTTTTCTTCTTCTTCCCCAGATGAAATTTGCATAAGTAGTTTCCTTCTTGAATCAGAAAATAACAACCATAATGATGCTTTTAAGTTTGCAGAGTAGCTGCTTCCCAACGACTAAGTGCCCTGTAATGCCTTTATGTTTCATTTCCGACCCAGTAAATTATGACAAAAAATGCTTGATTTGGTGTGTACTACCACCTCATAAAGTTTAGCCCATCTTTTTTTAATCACCCTGTATATATAATACACAGGAGAATTTGGAATGCCCGTGTTTCTCTTTTCACAAACAATGTAACTTCAAGCTCTCTTCTTGCTCCATTTCTTTACATACATAGACAGGAGAAAGCCATCTATCGAACAACATTATATGAACATAGTGTATAACAGAAATTAAAATACTTTAAAATTGTATTTTTGATACATTACCAAAATACTTTAGTTTTTCAGTTTAAAATACAAAATATAAATATATTTTGAAAATGTATTTCAAATACATGTATTTTAGATACTGCCCAACTCTGGTATATATGATCTTTAATTTTGTTTATCAGGTAGTACGTGAGAAACATGTTCTAATTTATTCATTGGATAATTAGTTGAGTTATATTTAATTTCTGTCTTCTAGATTTCAATATATTTAAAGATGACAATGAGCAACTTGAAGTAACCAATATAGACAGAAGCATCACTTAACAGTAAGTTTTAATATTTATTTTAGCACTTTGAAATTTTCTTTTACTTTCTAAAATAGCTTTTTGGTGTATAAAGCAAATTACATGTATTATAAGGACAATATTTATAAAAGTTTGTATAAACTATGAAATTCAATCCTGAGTATAGAAAGTCCTCCATGAAAAACACCTTGGCAGTATGGTACATATACCTTACCAGGGCTCTAGAAATATGCATCCTCTTTAGTTATAAAATTATCAGGCAAGCAGTTTTTTTTTTAAGTTGGTGTGTTCCTATTGGGCGGGTCATAGCACCCAGGGATCGATTTAGTAAAAAAAAAATTATATAGTAACAGTTCCTACTCAAAATCTATTTTGTGAAAAACCCAGACCACACGGCTGACCCGAAGGCTTTCAGTAGCTGTTTGTGTGGTCGGAAAATCTATTTTGTGTAGCAATTCAATGGTATTATTAGTAGTTGAAATTTGCATTTAGTTTTTTTTTTTCAAAAAGTAAGCAAACGGGAAAAAAGTTTACAAAAAGGGTTTTAGGTTGCTCACTCTAAATGTATTTCTAACGAGCCTAAATTATTCTAAATGCCGAAATAAATAACATTTTGATAATGTTATTCTAAAAATATACCTTCATTAATAATATGTTTGAAAGATATCTATGTATAAAAAGCAAAATAAAAATAAATATATTAGTAGATGCGAACCGATTGCAAAAATGGAATATATTTTAAAATATAATGAAATTTACTAGTGATCATTTCTAAATGCAAATGTCTGCAATATTGTTAGATGCTTTTTAATAAATTTCTAAGGAATTTTTACTACTTTGTAGGCCAGGTTTACTGGTGGAAAATAGCTATTTCTATTAGTATAAGATGTTATAAATCTCCTGCAATACATGGTAATGTATAGGGAAAATATTGGAATCATGCTGAAAATCGCTACTTGATTTTTCGATGGATCTACATGTTTTGGGACCTCTAGAATATGTTCGGTAGTAAAAGTGCATTTTATGATATACTAAAACATTCTAAATCATTCTGACATTCAAAATATTCGAAGTTTTCCAAGTTCTTAAAACCTAAAAATCATTCTTCTGAAAACACTCAAAAATATCTGAAATAAACAGGAAGTGGACCTATTGACCAGTTTCCCTACGTGTACAAATATGTACTCTACATGTAATTAAATGGAACTTTCCTAAAAATAAAAATACATTAAAATAAAAGAAAGAGAACACAGATTTTAGGTTTTCAAAATCTAACGTTTATTAAAATTTTAAACTTAACTTTTAAAATAATTTTCAAAACATTTTACATCTCATTAACTAACAAATCTAATAAACAACTTAAATAAATAAATAGAATGGCCGGTCGTATAGTGGTAGAAAAAACGTTAGAATAATAAATTTTAAAGTTAACAATATTAAACTTATTCAATTATTTATCAAAACTAGAATTTGGAATAAAAAGAACATAAGTTAGCCAAAAGGGAAATTTAGAACAAAAGTTAAACTTAACCTCAGGTTCAGGTGACCTAAAATATATAAGTCTAAAGGGGTCTTATTCTATGCTAGTTCAATTAAATTTTAAATCATGCAAAAGTAAATTAGCCTGAAATTTGAAGAAAAAGAATTATATCACCAAGGCTCCAAGATAAGCTTCTGAGATCTGCAGGAAAGGACCCAACAGCAAAAATGTCACCAAAGTTCCCAGAGGACACTTCTTGAAAGGCAAACACGGCAAAGGAGGGTTATGTCCATCAGAGGTGAGGAAAATCTCCGGCCGGATCCGAATTCCAAATAGGACGTTTAGTAACGAAGAAATAAATTCTCCACACAGCTACACCGGGTCTTTGACATCAGGACTGAATGCATAGCATATGTCTGGTGCTTTTCACCAAAAATGACGCTCCAGTTCTTCATAATTCCAGAGCAGCATAACCCGGGAGAACCAAACACTTAGTTGTCGTGTTAACTCATCTCCGCTGACATCGCAGAAACTCTATTTAGAGGATGGGAGACCAATAACACCTCCAATCGTTCCGTCCGTCTAGACATAACAAACGTCCGGCTCCCACATCATCCAGACGAAACATTTTCAGAGAGCCCGGAAGGAGGAATCAATTAAACAAAAAAAAACAGCAGAAGAATGTTGATTAAACAGTAAACACAGAGGAATTCGTCTCGGAGAAATCTCAACGCAGGTTTAGCTGAGAATAAAAAAACGAAATTCGCATTTCGATTTCGCACTTCGGTTCGGCTCGCGCCGAAACGCTAAAAACAACAGCTTATTAGATCACATCTTGAGTTCAGAGGGAAGAAAAAGAGAAGAGCGAAAAAACGCGCGATTTTACTTATATACTGCGAAACATCGCTGCCACAGACTGTCAACAAAATTATCGATGAACGATAAAATAATTAATGACAGACGATTTTAATATTACGATCAACCAATTAAAAACTCGAAACTTTAAAGAAGAGAAATGGAATTTCAAAGCAGACGAAAATTAAAAAGAAATGAAGTGAAACGAGTTGGAAATATACGAATTCGGCAATAATTTAAATATGGACGATTCTGAAATATTTAAAAAGCTGAAAATAGAATAAAACTGTAAAATTGCGATGAATTAACCAATTTTTAACAGAGAGCAATAAATTTGGAATCAAATTAAAGGGAATAAAAAGGGCAATAAATGGAATCACAAATTAGCCAATTTAAATAAATTTAAACTGCTAAAACCTAAAAAGAACGAACTTTCGCCGTTTTTAACACAAAACCTATAGAATAGAACCTATTTGAACAAAGAATATCAAAAACCTAAACAATTGGAAAATGGATAACTAGAGGAGAAAGACTATGTAAATAAGACCCCTGAACACGTTTAAACAAAAAGCAAAACTCCTAAATTAATTAAATATCCAAAGGTATAACCCAACAAATACGAAAATACTATTTTTAGCATGACGTCTGTGCAATGTATGTATCCACTCTAACTCAAAAACTAATGGATCGAATTTCATAAAATTTGGTAGGTAAGTCACTTGTGTGTGACCCTGGTACTGATTAATTAGTTTTTGGTATGATTCGGAAAAAAAGAACCCGCCTTTTTTTGTGAAATGACCCGCAAAAGTCTCATCCACTCTAGCTGAAATACTAATTGACTAAATTTCACAAAATTTGGTAGATAAGTTACTTATGGGATACTCTGGTGCTGATTAGATTTTGTTACGATTTGGAAAAGAACAACCTGCCTTTTTTTATGAAATGACCCACAAATATCACTAAAATCTGAAAAAAAAAGAAGACTACGTATATTCAAATGTATCAATTAAATGCTTGTTTTGTATGTAATTTTTGACAAGGAAAAGAATAAGAACTACTCTATTACTCTAGGATTAACCGTTCTCGAGATATTTGAAATTTTTCGCATTTTTGTTATGCCACCTTTGGGAAAATATCCAGTTACCAAATAAAAGCAGAATTTGAATTAGAATAGAAATGCAAATTTAGTGTTATTTTGTGCAATTAAACTCAATTTAATGAATTATTAAAGAAATAAAGAAAAAATTAATTTGAGTCTGCAGGAAAGTCACGTACTGCCCACATCAGATTTTTTAAATAGGGATAAGGAAATCTCATTAAAAAAAATGCATATTTTTCGAGAGATGGAAAAATCTGATTTTCTAAAAATGCAGAGCTGACTAGTGCAGTTAAGTACCTGAAGAGGTCAATTAGAAGGTCTTAAATCACATTTTGTAGTTCTGAAACATATTTTCTTTGCATTTTTACAAAATTTATTCCAGGAGTCAATTATAAAACACTGTATAAAAATTTTAGTGGACCGAATTTTCATACCACAAATGAGGTGATGATGTTTTTTTTTCGTTCTCCTTTAGAAATTAGTATTTAATTATGTGCAACAGCTCGTCACATTGTGATTGAAGGCATGGCCATGTAAACTATTATTATTTATTTGAAGATATGAAAAGACACATAATTTGTACCAAAAATTAGAGTCCCAGAAAATAATTAAAAGAAGGAACAAATTTAGGAAAATTGGAATGATTGGCAGCTCTCCCTTCCCTTACAGACTCGGTAAAAATGAAATCTTATTTCGGTCATACACAGCACTGAACCACAATTCATCAATACTTAGTTAAATAAATAATCATTTTCACAACCAATATAAAATTGTAATAGTTACATTTCTCAAACTTCAGATTCCCTGAAGACTGAAATGAATGGAAAGGATGCTAGGCAAAAAATGCAACTTCTTGTATTGCATCACAGCAGTTTCAGAACCGGAAGAAATTTTTGGAAAAAGGACAACTTCTCTGTAAAAAAATGTGGATTCATATAACCTTTGCATCACAATTGTGATAAACATTTCCACGCTGGCAGCACAAAATATGGAACCCTACTGCACAGAAGATCTGCAATATATTGTGAAGTATTTTTACACTGCAGGAAAGTGTGATTTTTATGCATATAGTTTGCATTTTTTGCCTAGCATCCTTTCCATTCATTTCAGTCTTCAGGGAATCTGAAGTTTGAGAAATGTAACTATTACAATTTTATATTGGTTGTGAAAATGATTATTTATTTCCTTTAAATAAAATAATATTACTTAACAGGTAAAATCAATCGAGTTTGTGATCTCAGCAAAAAGATTTGTAAAAAAAAAAAAAAAAACTCACGTCTATGCTTTGCTTCAAAAATTTTATTTAAAAACGCAACTTTCATTTCTTTATAGTTTGTTTTATTAATAATAAATATGTTGATAAAATATTAATTATTTTTTAAAGTGCAATTTCACATATACAGATTATTTTCCTTGAAATTTGAAATAATCTTTTCTTTCCACATACCCCTCCCTCTGAAAAAATATAAGACCGACAACAACAACAAAAAATAAATACCCTTAAATTGAAATATTAAAAGAAATATATTTTTACATTTGATAATTAACTTATTGAAAAAAAATATCTTACTGTGCACATTCTTTTGACATCCAGGGGTCATTCCATATCAAATCATCCAGACCATGAAATCTACCACCTTAGAATTTAATGAAATTTGGCCTTTATATATACCCTACGGATTTTATGAAAAATACAAAATTTTAGCTTCCTACTTAAGATAGTTTAAAAAATACAGGTCCTTGAACTTTTGTAGTAAAATGGCTGCTTGGGAATTAAGCAGTGACACTTTCAAAAATCCCTTTAGTTCACTTATTTTTAAGCCTGTGTCAATGAAATTTAATGTGTTTAGAGTATTGATATATTGTAAAAGTAACAGAAAATTTTAATTTTTGGAGAATTTAAAATGGAGTAAAATGAAAAGAAAAAAAATCATGATAAAAACGAATAGCAATGGAACAGCTCATACAGAAAAAGGCACAGGTGACTGAAAAGTTAAATTATTTTGCTGAGCAAACCTGATGAGGTGAACTAATAGTTCAATTTAAAAAATGCTGAGTCCTGGGCTTTTTTTAAAAGATAAATCAGAATTCTAATTTAGCTAGGCATATAAAATCATGATTTTTTTTTTTTATTCAAATTGTAGAATCTTTTGAATAAATGTTTTTCCTACTCTATAAACTCACTTTTATGTAAATCTAATTTAAAAAATTATTCTTTAGGTATATTTATAGAAATACTTAATTCAAATTCTTTCTGCATCTTTGTATAGGAAAATTTCAATTTTCTTCTTATGCTAATCTATGTTACACATTCTTAAAAATTACCTAATCAAGATATTTAAAATTAGTAAACATATCAAAGAATTCAGAATTGCACCCCAAGTGCTGTGATTAGTATCAGCAGATCAGTTTTGCTCTGCACCTGGAGTACAATTCCTGGCTTTCAGAGTACCCCTATCAGCAGGTTCCATAATTTCATCAAAAATTTATTTACTACACAATTAGGTAACCACACAGAACATTCATACACTTTTTAATCCAATATCTAATTATTTTCTAAATGATTTTTAAAATAGAAATCTAGAAAATTAGAGATAAAATCACAGAATGAAACGTAATTCATACTGATAGTATTATTAAAAAGACATGAAAAAATAGTAAAAACATTATCTTAAAATTTTTATCACCTATAACTTCTGTTTAATTTTGAGATGCAAATGTATATTTCTTTTGCTGTGACATACAGATATGATATTTGAGCTCAAGTCAAATTTTTGATAAAATGAACAGGAATATCTTATTTTTCTAAAATATTCATTAGAGGGAGTGCTTCAAATCAAGATGTTTGAAATGTGAAATAATAGAAAATATACTTTGTGATAGGATAGAGGCTTTAAATTTGGAGTAGAGGTAGATAGTTGAAAGAAGAAAGCATATAATTTTAGTTTTCTAGTATTGTCTACTTTAAGGGTACCACACATTCAAATGTTCAATTTACCAAATAAAAAGGAGAAACACCTCTTTTTAAATGAGATTGCTAATTTAGTATATGGGTAAACTATTCCATAAAATCTCTGGTACAAATAAGATTTTTCTTTTAAATATTAATTTATTAGAGGGTGTGGTGCTCAATACCAAAACATTTGAAAGGTAAAATGACAGAAAAGCATACCTCATGATGAGATAGATATTTTAAATTTAGTGTAAGGGTAAATAGTTTGAAAATAAGAAAGTTTTCTGTAATTTACTACTTGAGGGGTATATCACATCAAAATATTCGATTTTGCTAAATAAATGATGAACACTTTCTTTTACATGAGATAGAGTCTTGCAATTTGGTATAGGAGTCAGTCATTCAAGAAAAATCAGATTTTTAATAGAAGTATATTTGATGGGGTGCTCCACACCAAATCGTTCGAAATGTGAACTCAGAGATTTGAAATTTGATGAATGGGTCACTTGTTCGATAAAAATTCTGAGGAAAAATCAATTTTTGTTTTGTGTTCATTTAAAGTGGTACTCCACACCAAAATGTTCAAAATATGAAATTACAGCAAAATGTACTTTGTGGTGAGAGGGATGTGGTTAATGCACTCCAAAATGTGCGATTAACTGAATATATAACCCCCGCCATTAAGTGAGATAGAGATATGAAATTATTCACATAGGTCTATTATTAAGAAGGCTATTCAGATAGAAACTAGCACAAGTGAGATAGTTTGAAGAAGCTAGCAGGGCATTCCATAATGCTAATCATTTAACAACAAAATAAGAAACATTAAAATTCTCCCAATTATATAACTATTCAGGATATGTTTATTGTGACAGTGTTGATTTTCAACAAGTATAGTATGTTTCTACATATAGAATTTTACCTTGTAGCCGATTCTCTTAAAATTTTTGTAGCATATTATTGCTATTTTGCCCCTTCCTAAATACTCTAAAGCATTTTCTTTTTTATATTGTTTTGTTTTTCATTTTAATCATTATTTTTTATTTTAATCTTAAACTTTTTAAATATTTTAACTTTTTCTAAAACTTTTCTTTTTAAATGTTTTAACTTTATTTCCTTTTTGTTCTAATTTTTAATAAAACTTTTTTTAAATGACTAAGCAGTTGTAAGATTTGAAATTTAAAAAAAAGTATACATGCAGGATAGCTTCTTCCAATGTATTGTGTAAAATTTGATAATGCACTAAAATATTATAATACTGCATAAAATGTCAGATTTAAGAAAAAAAAATTCCTAATAATAAAAATTGCTAGAAATTTCAAAGTGATATTGTAATCAGATTATTTTTATTTATTTATTTTTAATTTGAATTATTTTAAAATTTAATAAATGTCTACAAATGTAAGTTATTAAATTTAAATATGTAATAAGTGTAATAAGTAAAGAACATTTCATTTTAAATGTTTAGTGGCATGAGAAACATAAGGAAAACCATATTGAATTGAATTTATTTTAGTATCTAGCTTTAAATTTATACATATATGTTGGAATAGCTCAATTATCTAAATATTCAACAATAGCAGTAAAATTATAAATTAAATCACCAAATCTTATCAGTAAACTAAATAAAAAAGCTGCTGTGGTCAGCACATGACTTTCCCTGCAGACTTACATTTGCACGTTGGATTTGCACGCTGCCACAACTGCCACCATGTTCATGCGGAGTATGATCACGTAAAACATGTGGGTCCGTAAGTCCTTCTGAGAGGTTGGTGGTAGGGGAAGGAAGGTACGGTCCTTGTGGATATCTCCCCCACTGGGTTCCGGTCTAAATTGGGTGGCACTTCCCGGCTGTCCAAACAGTTACCTTACACCTTTCTGGTAGGTTGGAAGGTCTGGGTCTTAACATATGGTTGGATGGTCTGGGTCTCATTGCATAGACAGACACACAGACGTCACACAGTTGATTTGCAGAAAATAATCCCCACAATTATTTAAAATGACACTAAATTGGCACTTTTAATTCATCTTTCGTTCTCAGTTGGTAACTGGACATTTTTTCAATGGTGGCACAGCATAAATGCAAAAAAAATAAAATATCTCAAGAATAGCTAGCCCTAGTGTGATGGGGTTGATCTTATTCTTTTCATTGTTAAATATTATGTATAAAACAAGCATTTAATTGATATATTTCAGCATACATAGTTTTTTATTTTAGATTTTGATGATTTTTGTGGGCCATTTTGCAAAAAAAGGCAGGTTACTTTTTCCGAATCGTACTAAAATCTAATCAGCACCAGGGTAACCCACACGTGACTTATCTACCATATTTTGTAAAATTTGATCTATTAGTTTTTCAGCTAGAGTAGATACATGCAATTTTTGCTGGTCATTTTGCAGAAAATGGCCAGTTATTTTTTCCCAAATCATACCAAAAACTAATTAGCACCAGGGTCACACACAAGTGACTTAACTACCAAATTTTATGAAATTCGGTCAATTAGTTTTTGAGTTAGAGTGGATACATGCATTGCACACACAGACAGACAGACACACAGACATCACGATAAAAATAGTGTTTTCATGTTCTAGAGCAGTGGTCTCCAAAGTGGGGTACATGTATCCCAGGGGATACGCAAAGTGATACTTGGGGGTACGCCAAAGAAGTAGGCTCACAATCACTTGCACTACACACACACACACACACACACACATATATATATATATATATATATATATTATATTATAGAGGGTACAACATATAATTATTTTCGTCTTAGGTACGCTATCAAATAAGTTTGGAGGTCGTTGTTCTAGAGGTCCCAAAATGTGTAGATCTGTTGAAAACTCAAGTTGCAATTTTCGACATGTTTCCAATACTTTCCCTACACATATTACCATGTATTGCAGGGGAAGTAAAAATCTGATGTGGGCAGCATATGACTTTCCCTGCAGACTCAAATTCATTTTTTCTTTTTCTTTAATAATTCATTGAATTGAGTTTAATTGCACAAAATAGCACTAAATTTGCATTTTTAATTCAATTTTTCTTTTATTTGGTAATTGGACATTTTTCGAAAGACGACGTAACAAAAATGCGAAAAATCTTAAATATCTCGAGAACAGTTAGTCCTAGAGTAATGGAGTTGTTGCTATTATTTTCCTCGTCAAAAATTACGTGTAAAACAAGCATTTAATTGATACATTTGAGCATATGTAGTCTTTTTTTAGATTTATGCGAGTAATTTCATAAAAAAAGGGAGGTTGTTCTTTTCCAAAATGAACAAAAATGTAATCAGCACCAGGGTATCCTACAAGTGACTTACCTACCAAATTGTATGAAATGTGGTCAACTAGTCTTTGAGTTAAAGTGAATACATACATTGCACCTAGACAAACATACAGACGTCATGCTAAAAATAGTTTTTTCGTACTCTAGAAGTTTTAAAACATGTAGATCTGTAGAAAACTCAAGTGGCGATTTTCGGCATGATTCCAATACTTTCCTTATACATTCCCATGTATTGCAAGGAAAGTAAAAATCTGATGTGGGCAGCACATGACTTTCCCTGCAGACTCAAATTCATATTTTCTTTATTTCTTTAATAATTCTTTAGATTGAGTTTAATTGAACCAAATGACACTAAATTTGCATTTTTAATTCAATTTTTGTTTTTATTTAGTAATTGGACATTTTTCCGAAATCGGCGTAACAAAAATGCAGTTGGAAATGCAGTAACAAAAATGCAAGAAATCTCAAATATCTTGAGAACGGTTAGTCCTAAAGTATAATGGAGTGTATTATATTATTTTCCTCTTCAAAAATTGCGTTTAAAACAAGAATTTAATTGATATATTTGAGCATACACTACTTAGTCTTTTTTTTTAGATTTTGATGACTTTGGTGGGCCATTTCATAAACAAAGGCAGGGTGTTCTTTTCCAAATTGTACCAAAATCTAATCAGCACTAGAGTATCTCACAAGTAACTTATCTACCAAATTTTGTGAAATTTGGTCAATTAGTATTTTAACTAGAGCAGATAAATGCAATTTTTACGGGCCATTTTGCAAAAAAGGTGGGTTCTGTTTTTACAAATCGTACCAAAAACTAGTCAGCACCAGGATCACATCCAAGTGACTTACCTACCAAATTTTAAGAAATTCGGTTCATTAGTTTTTGAGTTAGAGTGGATACATACATTGCACAGACCTACAGACAAACCCACACACACACACACACACACACACACACACAGACGTCACGCTAAAAATAGTTTTTTCGTATTCTAGAGATCTCGAAACTTGTAGATCCGTCGAAAACTCGAGTTGCGATTTTCGGCATGATTCTACTTTCCCTATACATTAGCATGTATTGCAGGGAAAGTAAAAATTACCAACAAAATGTAATGAATTTTCTGTTTTGGCTGTATGAAATTTAAACCCTTATTTTTCCTATGAGTTTAAACATTTTTTTTTTAATTTTATATATTAACTCGCATATTAAAGAACATTTAAAAAAAAAAAATTCTGATGTGGGCAACACATGACTTTCCTTGTTATATGATGCAATGCATTTATGGTGAAAAAGTGATGAAATGATTGATGACTATGACACAGTGTTTGTAACATTAAATTGTACATTTGGCACTTGTCCGGATGACAACATGTAAAACTATTTTGTGCCCAATTAACTTATATTTTACGCAACTCTAAATTAACAATTATGAATATTGATAGCATCCTCAATAAGGAATATAGTCTATATATTTTAATATTTTATAATAAATCCATCAATTAGGCATCATTTTCATTAACTTGGCATCATTTTTGCAATTTTAAGGATATTTTTGTCAGTGTGGGGCTGGGGCTATATATCGCCAACATGGCAATATTCAGCCGCTAAATGTTGCCATGTTGGCGATATTTAGAATAGAATTTCTTATATAATAAAAGATATACCCATCATATGACAAAATTAAAAATTTGCAAAACATTGTATCCCATTTGAAGTCATTTTTATCAATTTGATAATATTTTTATCAATCTGGCAATACTTAAAAAAAATCACCAACATGGCAATTTTCTGCCAGAATTTCGCCAAGAGTTACAGACGGAAAAATAGGTTATTCTTATCGTAGAGTGTTATATACTTTCAAAATACTGAAATTTCAATTAGTTGTAATTTTCATTAATTTAGTGACAGTCTTATCAATTTGGTGATGTTTGGAAAACTTGCCAAGTTGGCAAAAGTCTGCCAAATTCATCACCAAAATTTTGTCAGGCATTATGGTCGGGAAATAGGTTATTCTTATAGTAGATAAACGACTAATGGCTTCCAAATACACAACTATTGCCCAAAATATCTTATAGTAGATTCTTATATTCTTTCCAAGATATTGAATTTTCATCAGTCTTTATCAGTTAGTGTCATTTTAATCAATTTGGCCATATTTTCATCATTTCGGCAACATTTAAAAATATTGCCAATGGCGATATTCTGCCAGATTTGTCACCAAAATTACGCCAAGCATTGTGGATGGAGAAATTGATTATTCTTATAGTAGATAAACGACTAAAGCGTTAAATTACAAAGCTATTACTCACTCAAAGTGTTTTCTCTCGTGAATGGAATGAGCTAGATCTATGGGAATGATGATAATAAATTTATCGCATAATATTATGTATGAAAAGTGAACAGATTTCACAATTGTTAATACTTTTTTTTAAAATTTTATGTGATTTTTTGATAAATTCATTTGAAAATGTGCAATATCCCAAGAACTGTTGGTTCATACTAGTGTTCTAAAGTTTATGTCAATCATTTTTTAATGAAAATTTACATAAGAAATGATTATTTACATAACTTTATAGAATGGTTTAATTTTTTGACGAATTTTTCAAAATTTCTTTTCAAAATTTATGGGAGTTCTGAACATTCGATTGCATGTAAAAACAATAAGCTTCTAGTATTCACTGATTGGGATTTTTGTACCAAATTTTGTTTGAATTGCTTCATTCGTTTGTGAGATATCTTCTCCACAGACTCACTGACACACACACAGACATGACCTCAAAAACAGATTCGTGTTCAGGAATGCTTGAAAAGTGCTCTCCCGTCGAAAACTCAAATTTGAATTTTTGCCCCCGTCACAATACTTTCCTTATATATTATACTATGTACTATATAAGGAATGTAAAAAGGCATTATTGATTAGAAACTAATTTTTACTGCCATTATATGTATAGTATAATGTATAAGGAAAGTATTGTGATGGGGTCAAAAATTTGAATTCGAGTTTTCTATTAAAGAGCACGTTTCAAGTATCCCTGAACACGAATCAAAATCTTTTGAGATAATGTCTGTGTCAATGTATCTGGAGATGATATCTCATGGATGAATGGAGCAATACAAACAAAATTTTGTATGAAAATTACAGTCGTGCATACTGGAAGCCTATTGTTTTTAAACGCAATTGAATGTTCAAAACCCCTTAATTTTTTTAATGAAATTTTGAAAAAATCATCTAAAAATAAAAACTTTTAATAAAGTTATGTAAATAGTCATTTTTCATGTAATTTTTCATTAGAAAATGATTGACACAAACTTTGGAACTCTAAAATGAACCGTTATCGAGATATTGCACATTTTCAAATAAATGTATCAAAAAGTCACATAAAATAAAATATTAACTATCGTGAAATATGTTCACTTTTCATATGTAATGTCAGGCGATATTTGGTGACATCATTCCCATAGATCTAGCTTGTTCTATTCATGACAAAAGATACTTGTTTTGGCATGAATTGCCTTGAAATGAACGACTATGATTCTTAGAGTGGACTGTATTTATTCGTTGACCAACTACTTACAAACGTCTGTTGAAGACTTTTGTGCTTTACAAATTGCGGCATAATACATGCGTCCAATTGCTTATTCCAACTATAAACTTTAGTGCGGTCGGATCGTCTGTCTTCCTTTCCATCCGGATGCGATGCCTCGTCCTCTCAGCGATTCTTTCGACTATGACTACGACGACCATGACGACTCCTTTCTTCTCCGTCTCGAGCCTCCAATATACTGGTGTTGCCACGGGCACTTCGAGCTTCGTAGAACTGCGTGCGCCGCTGTAGTCAAATTAGAGCACCTTTGCTTATGCAAAACTCGAAGGACTGGAAACGGTGCGTAGGCCGTAACAATACTTTACGTAATACTTTTGTATTTGGATGCCAATAGTCATTTATCTGCTTTAAGAATAACTTATTTCTCCATCCAAAACAGTTGGGAAGATTTTGGCCACGAATTTGGTGGAATGTCACCAACTTGGCACCTTTTTGAAATGTTGCCAAATTGAAAAAAATGTCTCTAAGTCAAAGAAGACGATAACTAATTGACGAAAGTTCAATATCTCCTGAAAAGAACATAAGAGTAGACTATAAGAATAGCCCATTTCTCCTTCCGAATGTAACACTTGGTGAGAAATTTAACGGGATGTCGCCAAACTTGGCGATTATTTTAAATTTTGCCAAATTGATAAAAATAACTCCATATGGGAACTAATGTTTCGCAAATTCTGATTTTCATCACACGGCAGGCATACTTTCTAGTATATAAAAAATGCTCTTCTGTGTTTGCCTGTAACACTTGGTGATACATTTGGCAAATTTGACATATAATTTTACAAGGTAATGCCAACTTGGTGGAGATTTCACCCTAGATGAGAAAAATATTGTCAAAATTTTAAAAATGACCCTAAATTAATAAAAATGATGCCTAATTGATGAATTAATTATTAACATATTTTAATATATGGACTGTATTGCTTATTGAGGATACTATCAATATTGGTAATTGCTTATTTAGAGTTGCTTGAAATATAAGTTAATTGGGTACTTTGAAATCGTTACATGTTGTCATCCGGAAAATCGCCAAATATACAATTCAACAATAAAAACACAATACCAGAGATCTTATACGTTATTTTTTTATTGTGAAAGTAGTAAATTCATTCTATTATATAAGGAAGGTCATGTGCTGCCAGCATTAGATTTTTATTGTATAACCTGTTGTATTTCTGTCAGTTTTTTTTCCAGAATTTTTCAATTCTTTACTTCATGCTTTTAAAATAGATTTTTTTTGTATAACCTGTTTTATTTCTGCCAGTTTTTTCAGAATCTTTCAATGCTTCACTTTACTTCATGCATTTAAAATGTGTAAAAATAAAAGTTTATGGATATTTTGTAATCTACAGATTTTACATAACTGTATAAAGTTTTGTGACTATAGCTATAAATAAAGGTAAATTAAAATAAATTTTCCTAATAAGATTGCTTTTCACCAAAGTTGCTATTATGGCATCTCAACGAAATTTCAAGCTCATGTATTCTTGAAATTAAAGTATGTAGGAAGTTCAAATTTTCAGTATTTCATAATTCTAGTTGGTAAACTATCTGAGTCTGAGGATGTGGATTTTATTTTTGAAAATAACTGAATGATTTGACATGGAATGACCCCCAGGTTAAATCATTGTAAGTCTCATGGTTAAATGGTAGTGAGAAGGTGACATCACTAAAGTAAATTTTCTAAATGTATTTTCTCCCAATGAAGTTCAGTTCCTCACAGTTCATTTAAGAATGCTTTTGGTAGTGACAAATCAGATTAGTGGGTAAAAAGAATGCACCAATTATGAAATTGTTTAATTAGTTTATATCCAGTATCAGATATGGGAATTGTGTACTTCAAACTGCAGTTAAAATAATATATTTAAAGGAGAAACGACTTCCAAGTTTTTGAATACAAGTATCATATCTGCATAGGTTATGGATTTGTAAAAATTTTGTGATTTCCGAAGCCCCATATTTTATTCTAATGAAATCCCCTTGTCATTATTAATGACTTTTCATATCTATATAAATTCATGATAATTTCAAATTTTATATTTACATTAACACAAATTTATTTTGTGTTAATGTAAATATAAAATTTGTGTTAATATGCTTTGTGTGATTCTTTGCGATAGTTTACAATATATGAATGACCATATCTTGCTACAGCTGTGCATAAAAAGCTCTTCATATCTCCATTCTTTTAAAGCACTGAAAGAAATGGAGGAATAATTATAGGAATCATTCATTAAAATTGTTTCCATCAAGAGCACTTGTCTTATAAAAAGAGGCAGTAAGTGTGTTCAGAATTGGTTTTATGCCAATTGTGAGCTAGCTCATTGTGGAAGATCTCTTCTGACTGAAGTCCATGTAAAGAACCAGGGTGCATACAATCCTTAAAATGGCTTTAAAACTCCTTAATTTTTATTTCTATGTTTTAAAGACCTTAAAAGTGAATTTTTATACTGAATGTTTAAAAACTGCTTAACTTTCAGATTGATCCTAAAAAGTTCTTAATTATAAATTCTGAGAGATTCAGGTTTCGCTTGCATCAGTATTTTGTATTTTATTTTTACTAGCTATTACTGTTACAAATATTTTCAGATTAGGGTTTGGGTTGACTCATTATAACCAAAGATGCTGATTACTATGGATTCTCAGTCTCTATGGGAAATATCCTCATGCTACATATTATGGAATTTACATAGTTTTCCATGGAAAATTGCCTCCTGACAAAGCCAATTCAAATTTACAGATGTTTTCGTTCAATTCAGTTATGTTTATCTGATAGTCCATTAGTATCTTTTCCATCCATCTTCATCTTCTAAATGTTGCATATTACATTGACTAAGCTAGCTTATTTTTATATACTGATTAATTATTAACTTATTAAGGTTGATCTTTTAATTGTTTTTGCATAAACAGTGCAATTGCTCAATTTATGTTTTTGTGAATCCATTAGTGAATCCATTAGCGAGTCCATTAGCATATTTTCCCATCCATCTCCGTTACCTACATGTTGCACATATTAGATTGATTAAACTAGCTTATTTTGTTATTGTAGTTAATTATTAAGGTTAATTTTTAATTATTTTCGATTAAACAGTGCCCACTTTGAAAAAATCACTTATGAACCCTGTGATGAGATATTTTCCAAGAAATGGTATTAAAACAATGATTTAGGTAAATAAAAAGCAACCATTTTGACAGGAATATTAAAATTGATATATTCACACCTATAAATACATTGCTATATATATATTTTTTTAAAGATCAATATTTGTTATTATCTTTAATGAAAATTTGTGTTTTACCAAACATAAGTGTTTATTTTCAATATATAGTAATTTTCACTGGATAAAAATTTATATGTACATATAAATATATACATATATTAATGGATAATTATACATATGCTTAAATAATTTTATGTATGTGCATTTTTGTATTATGTGAACGTATATATTTCATTTCTTACCTAATTACTGAAAAAGTTTTGAAACTACTGGTATTATCCTTCTTCACTACTGAAATGTTAATCAACTGGTTGGCATCTCTAAACAAATTTGCAAGATGACACATACAAAATAAAATAAAAATAAAAACATCCACAAATTCTATCCTTGTAACATGGCCTTGTAATTAATTTTGAGACACAATCAACCTTAAGATGTCTTTGTTTTTAATCAAAATAATAGGGATGGATGCCATGTAAAACACATATCTTTAATTTGGATATATAAAATCATACAAGTGTATTTATTAATTAATTGTGAGATATTTGAAGTGTTTTCCTCCTTTTTAATTTCCCTACACTGCATAGTATGTTTATGAAGAAAGCATTGAAATGGAGCCAAAAATTCAAATCCAAATTTTTAAAGAAATTACACATTTGAGGCACTGAGAACTTGAATCAAATTTTTTTAGTATGATATTCAAGTGTACATCCATCTATACAAAGTATGTATCCACTTAAGCTCCAAATCTATCGCAAACATTTTACCATACTTTTGTTTTTATGAAAAATTTCCTCTTGAAAAATCTTCCTGAAACATTTATTTCTCAGTATCTGCTATAGATAGAGATTAGATTATAATTGACATAGATTCAGCATCATATTTTAGAGGACTAGAGGGTTCACTAAAGATTTCCACTTCCAGCTTTTTTTCCATTTCTTTTTCAGAAATTCTCATTTTATTTGAAACATCTATTTCTCAAAAATGAATATAGATAGAGCTTAGATAGTCACTGATATAAATTTAGAATCAAATTTTGAAAGGGGTAGTGTAGAGTAGTTCTTTAAGAATTTTCACTTCCAAATTCTTTTCCACTTCTAGTTCAAAAAATTTCTATGAAACATCTATTTCTCAAAATTAGCTAATGACAGGGTGCATACAGATGCTTGAAAATTGGGAAATTACTTGAATTTCAGATTAACATTTTCAAGGTCTTGAAAGTACTTGAAAATGCCTATTTTCTTGGTTAAGTTCTTGAAAGAGGCAGGGTTGAAAGTGTTCTGCAGATTCACAGCATTATGTTTTTTCTGAGAAGTTCTGTTTCCTCTGAAAATTTCCATAGCAGTTAAGCTGTCGCTGAAATTTTCATAAACAACATTGTTTTTTCCCAAAAATTTCCTCAATGTCTTCAACATTAAACAATAATGTTAGTTTGCTATGATTTTTCCTTCCAGAAATGCATACAACTTCATAATATAGAAGAAATGATATCCTTGAAAAATAATTGTATGGTACTTTAAAGTCCTTGAAAAGTACTTGAAATTTTTTTTAAGGAAAGTGTGATTGATATAGATTTAGAATCAAATTTTGAAAGAGGTAGGATAGAGTAGTTCTCATAAATTTTCACTTCCAATTTCTTTTCCACTTCTAGTTCAAAAATTTTCCTTTAAACATCTATTTCTCAAAAAGAGTAGTTCTCTAAGAATTTTCACTTCCAATTTCTTTTCCACTTCTAGTTCAAAAATTTTCCTTTAAACATCTATTTCTCAAAATTAGCTATAGATAGAGCTTAGATAATGACTGATATGGATTCAGCGTTGAATTCTGGATAGAGTAAAGAGACTCACTAAATATTTTCACTTCCAATTCCAGTGATGTTACTTCCCTTTCAAAAGCTTAACATTTTCCTTAAAACATTCATCAAGATCTGCTATAGATTAGCATCACATTCCGGAAGAGAATGAAGGATTTCTCTTTCTGGTTCTTTTTCCAGTTCAAAATTTTTCTTGAAACATTTATTTCTCAAGACTAGCCATAGAGCTTAGATGATGATTGATATGAATTCAGTATTAAATGCTAAAACTTTCCACTTCCGGTTCAAAACCTTCCTTGAAGCATCTGTTTTTCAGGATTGACTATAGATAAAGCTTAGATAATTACTGACATGGATTCAACATCAAATTCCAAAGGGAGTAGGGGGTTCACTAATTATTTCTATTTCTGGTTCTGGAGATATCAGTTCCAATTTTTCTGAAAATACACATGACTGTATGCACTGGCCACTCAACCAGCAGCTCATACCCTAGGGTGAGTCAGGTGGCCTGGGTCTTTCACAGGACTGTATGCAGTATGTAAGTGAAAGAGAGAAAAAAAATCTGTAATAATTGTCAAAAATGAAGTGAACACAGTATTTGCTACTGTATGAAGACTCCTCCTTAAATTTCTTGTTTTTTGAATTTGATAGTCAAGTAGGTCAAGCATTTTTACTTGGTGCTGATTATATTATCATATAATAAAATAAGATTGGTCTTTTTTTTTTAAATGGCTGTAATAATTAGAAACTTCAACAAAATACTAAAATGTATGGTGACATGCCTAAACGTTTAATTTTAAAAAATAACACTTTATAACAAAAATCTTTATTTGATCACATTAATATATTTAATAATTTTACAAACTGCTGGTGCCTCCGTGGGTAGCATCTGGCATTTTTGTTGAGGCCATGTTGCAGGAGCTTGAGAATGAGATTTTGCCATCTTCGCCCCTTAAACTGATTCTATGGTGTTGCTACATGAATTATGTGGTTATTATTTAGAATAATTGTTTAAGCGACCTTCATTGACTTTTGGATATTGTCAACGGGCTTTTTCCTTTTGGTAATTTTACTGCTAAGCATGAATGTGGGGAGAGTTGGATTCTTTACCCTTTCTTGATGTTTTGATTTCCCATTATACTAATGGCTTCCGTACTCTGTTTTTTACAAACCTTCTTTTGCTAATTCCTGTATTCCCACTAATTCTTCCTATCCTATTTCTTCCAAAAAAGTTTCTTTCATTGCCTATTTTAATCATACTTTTAATATCTTGTCTGTTATTTTATTGATCATTTATTTAACGAAATTAACTTTATGTTTAATCTTGGTTATGAAGGCACTTACTCTCTTGAGTTTATTTATCAAATTTTATCCACTATCCATTCTAAATTTATTTTTCCTAAAACTCAACTTTCCCCATCTTTTGACCATTTGACTTACAAATCGAGTCTTCTCTGCAATCTTATGATTTTCTTTCCTCTGGTTATGTTGCGAATTTAAATTTAAACCTGCCCATTCTACTCTTCTCTTCTGTGTAGTCATATTTATACAAGTTTAAAAATAAAAATATCTTAAAACAGGGTGGGATGTATGTTGTCCCCTTCCTTTCCCCTGCAAATAGTTATAAATTTTATATTAGCAGTACTAAACGTACAGTCGGGATTAGATTATCCAAACACGTGTGTGATATTAAAAATAATAAACTTCCCATTGCTTTATCCTAAATTGTTAATAATGATAACTTTATCCTTATTTTTGTTGTTAATGTTATGTTAACTAGTTGTATCCACGTAATATTTTCCCTTTTGAATCCCTCTTTATTTAGATTTATCATGACTCCATCTGTAATTTCAACCCTGTTCAAAACCTTAATTTTGTGTCTCATTCTCGACTCATTGAGAGTTAAACCTTTGTCTGAATTTTTAGACATCTAATTTTGTTATTTGACTTATGCTGTTATTTGTATTTTACTTCTATTGTGTAAAATTTATAATTAAATGTTTTTCATTAAGATTTTTTTCTCTTGTGTAATTTGACAATTTGTATGCAAATTTTGTTTGCAGTTTTTAAGTATAAGAGCCCATATATCCCTCTTTTTTGCAATTGCCACTGAAATAGGACATCTAGCATACACAAGCTCTCTAGTTTTAATGTGATTTTAACATCTTAACAATATGATCAAATAATGACTTTTGTTATAAAGTGTTATTTACTAAAAAGTATTCTTAAAATGTCTGACTCTAGTATAATGGAAGAGGGTTATTTGTTTTATCAAATAATTATATACCAAGCATTCAAATAATACATTTTAACATATTTATTTTTTGTTTCAGTAAATTTTAAAATTTTGTCAACTTTTTGCATTATTTCAACATACACAAAATTGCCAAATAAAAAAGAAATTAAAAAATGTATTAAGTACCTGTAAACTTTCTGCCAGCTTCTAAAACCCCACAATGCACTTCCTATTGGTCAAATTAGTTAGTATGCCAAATTTACTTTATCTGAGATAAAAGGTATGGATTTGTATAGCTGGAGAAACCTATAGAAGCATACAGTGTGTCCCAAAAATATTGAAACATGCTTTAATTTTTTACCTGTTGGAATTAAGTGGGCAATGTAAATTGCAAAAATGTTGAATGTAAGGTAGGAAACAAGACTATGTTAATGAAATAGTCCTCCCATTAATTTTCAAAAAGTTTCATTTTTTAAATTTTTATACGACCCCCCCCCCCCCCCTCAGATAAATTTAGTCAATCAGAAAATTTTTATTTTTAATGCAACAAGATTATTAAAAAAACCCACATATCTGCATCTTTAAAATTGAGAGAATTATATTTAATTGAAAATTGAACATTGTGAATGGGGACCATATTTCAAATTAGAAATGTAAATTTGTGGCATATCACAAAAAAGATAAAATTGGATGATAATTTTAATTATGTGCCCGAACCGCCTAGTGAGTACCACTGCTTTATATGATCTCTGTTTGTGTAATGCTTTATTTAGATACATTTGTGATAAAAAAATTTGTCCCATATTAACATATTTTTGATCTAAACAATTTCCATCGTCAATTTGTTTATGATCCCTATTTTCACTGATGAAACAGCCTTTTACATGGTGCGGAAAAGTGGCATAAGTTAGATTTTTTCCCTTTATCATAATTCAGTTGATTTTAAAGATACAGATATGCTGGGTTTTTTTAATGATCTTGTTGCATTAAAAATAAATATTTTCTGATTGACCAAATTTGTCTAAGGGGGTCATATAAAAATTTAAAAAGTGTAACTTTTTGAAAATTATTGGGAGGAATATTTCATTAACATAGTCTTATTTCCTACCTTACTTTCAACATTTTTGCAATTTACATTGCCCACTTATCTCCAACAGGTAAAGAATTAAAGTGTGTTTCAATCTTTTTGGGACACCCTGTATAACTTTCAAGATTAACTAACTACTACTAAGACTAACTTAATAGTCTTAGTAGTAACTTTCAAGATTATAGTATAGATATTCAGGCTTGAAATTTTTGAATATACTAAATTTTAGTGATGGATTATATTCATCAAAATTAGCTAAGTTTTTGAGAAGATAGTTGTAGAAAATCTGGAATATATAACTTACCAGTATTATTTGTTCAGTTAGCCTTCATGCTGAATTTTGCCTATAAATTATTGAAATAAATGATCTTTGTCTGAGTGAGTTATAAGAGACGAACTATATGGCAATTATTAGTCTATTGAGTGTACAATTTTTTTCTCATTATGTTCAGTAGTGAACCGAGTTAATAAATTATGTGAGCTAACTAAACTATTTCACCATAAAAAAAGAAAAATAAATTCAGTTTTTTTTTTTTTGAACACTTTTTCCTTCTTAAGCACTAAAACTGCCTTGTATTCCCCTGCAAACAGACAGAAACCCATTCAACTAAAATACAAGAAGTTATGTCATTAAGCTGTCTTGTTTCAGTTGAAATATAATTTTATTTATGTTTCTAAAGATTTATTATATATTGATATACTAATTGTTAAAAAATAACTTACTACAATTTTTCTTTAAAAGCCACTATTAATTTTCAATGTATGTTATTGAAATCTGCAAAATATGAATTGGTAAGCTAAATTCAGAATTTACCTCATACTTTTTATTAGCTTTAGATCAAGCTTTATACAAACTTTTGACCACATTCTGTTTCATGGGCAGATATAGTTAGATCTGTAAAAAAGTTCATATTTTAAATGAAGTTATAACTTTTAGCAAAAATGAAAGAAATTTCAATAAGGGAGCTACTCAATATAGCTACCTTCAATACGGAGCTACTTTCAATAAGGGAGATTTAATGTACAGTTGGGATTCTGCAATTCCATGTAGTTATAATAAAATAATTTATCCCTCTATTATAAAATCTCTGGTTATTTAATAAAGATTTTAGTATTCTTACGTATCATAGAACTATATTGAACTTTAAATTCTATGTACTATACATTTTTAATTTTTCAAATTTTTTATTAGGGTGTTGCTGATTGAAACTATTAGCTTTTGCTTCTGTAATATCTATTTAAACTTCAAACTTTTTAAAGTATCATTCATGGAAAATAGTCAAAAAGATTTAGATGTGCCATATGTTTGCAAGGACTGCAATGCAACATTTAAGGAACCGGCTGAGTTTCATAATCATGTGTGCATTGATTCTAAAGGAACAAAGCAATCCAAAGTAACTAAAATAAATGGTCGTTTCAGATGTGATGTGTGTGGAAAAGATTACCGGCAAAGACGCTATCTTACTCAGCATAAACGAATTCATGTTGATACTACTGATTTTTCTTGTGACATATGCCAAAAACAATTCAAAACGAAACATCGTCTACATCTTCATACCCAAAATCATATTGGTCGCTATGTTTGCCATGTTTGCAATAAAGGTTTTGGTGAGAGTGGAAATCTGAAAAAGCATCTTCGCATTCATACTGGAGAAAGACCTTTTGTTTGCAATGTTTGCAATAAAAGTTTTAACCAGAAGAGACATCTGCAAGATCACCAATTAATACATGCTGGTGAATTTGACTTCCCCTGTGATGTTTGTGAGAAGAAATTTTTAACTAAGCGATCTCTTAAATTGCACAAACTTATTCATTCTACTGATATGCCTTTTAAGTGTACAGTCTGCAATGGTGCTTTTACACAAAGAAGTGTTTTGAGAATACATTTATTATCGCATACTAAAGAGAGACCTCATCATTGTATTTATTGTGGCCAAGGATTCAAGCGGCATTGGGATCTCAAAGCACATCTTACCATTCATACTGGTGAGCAACCATATGTGTGTGATGTATGCCAAAAACCTTTTAGTAAGATTGCTCACTTAAAATCTCATATGCTGGCACATACAGAAGAGAGATCTTTTCAGTGTCATGTATGTGAAAAAAAATTCAAGAATATGTCTGCATTAAAGAAGCACTGTATATTGCATACTGGGGAACGTAATAAGCAATGTAAAATTTGTAATAAGACTTTTAAGGGCAATAACACATTGCGGGCTCATTATTTGACTCATTCAGATGAAAGGCCTTTCCGGTGTGATATATGTGGAAAAGGTTTTAAACGTTCAACTCCTCTTCAACACCATATTACTACTCACACCGGAGAGTTGCCGTTTACTTGCAGCATATGTGGTAAAAGTTTTGCCCGTAAGGGTACGCTTGAAAATCATTTTATTTTGCACACAGGAGAAAAACCATATGTATGTCTTATTTGTATGAGACGCTTTACTCGAAAAAGTTCTCTGAAAATTCATAGTGCCACTCATACCAAGAGTGATCTTCCAGAAAAAGCCATTGAAAATATAAATAATACTGAGCATTTAATCCAGGGAGATAATGCTCGTCAAGCTATTCTTGCTGCTCACAACTGTATCTCAAAAGTAGACATGATGAATAGAACAAGAAGTTTATTTCCTGATGATAAAGTTTCTCTGCCTGTTATTCCTAATCCTGTAGAGGAGATAATGAACAAACCTACCAATGAAAATGAACCAGAAAATTTAGATGAAGGAATGTTAGAAGCCTCCAATGACAACAGTTGTGAAACGTCTGACACTATTCATTGTAAGTTGGAGTTTGCAAGCAAGGAAGATGTAAAATCTAATCATGTATTGCCCTGTGATGTAAATGAGAATTTTGAAGACAAAGTTTAGCCAGATGACAGTATGTTACTTCACTATTTTGTCAATGTAAATATTATTAACATGCATGGATTTTGAAGAATCTTATTTTTACGCATTATTTTGCATGTTTTATTTCAAAATTGTATATATTTTGCAAGGCTATTTTTTTTACATAGATAATTGGTTAAATAAATTTGAAAAGCACCCCTATTGCAGAAAACAGTATCCATGGATCATTTTTGCACTTCTTATGCACTCGTCAGCATGGAGTAGACAATGTCTGCAAAAATAAAGTTACTGTGTTAGGTAAACATATGCTTGCCGTTAAACAATTGGATAATTGTGTCAATGATTAAGCTCCAGTTACTGAATGTATTGATTTTGCTAAAGATGCCTGTTAATACACATTTTTTATAGTTTTATTTCAGTATTGTTTGCTTTGCAGAAATACAGCAATTCTCTTTCATGGCTCAGATAATTGATTCAATAGTTATGTTATTAGATAAAAAAAATGCTCATGTTATATATACAGTAAGGACCTAGTTATGATAAGTAGCTTGGTGCTTATTAATTTGCTTGTGAAATCTGTTCTGCAGCAAAATAATATATAATTTGAAAAATGGCCAGTAAGGATGAACCTAAGGCCACTCATCAAATCTAGGGGGATAAAAAGATCATATATATCAGAGACCTATAAAAGTAATGTAAAACAAATGACTGGACACCAATCTATACTTGCTCCACTCACAACTTCAAAGACCACTTACATATATTCTAGGAGCCCTTATCTCCATTTTCTTTTGGGATATATTCCTATGAGAGCATACTTATCATTCCCATTCACAAAGATCATTCAAACCACCTGTTATTGTTGTTGAGACCCATACCGTCTGACCCACCAGAAAGGTGTAAGGTAACTGGACAGCTGGGAAGTTCCACCCAATTTAGACCGGAATCCAGTAGGGGAGGCATCCACAGGGACCGTACCCTCCTTCCCCTGCCACCAACCTCTCAGAAGGACTTACGGACCCACATGTTTAACGTGATCGCACTCTGCATGAACACGGCGGCAGTTGTCAAATTTCTTTGTTTTCAACTCTCTAACTACCAGAGCTGTAGGCTTGTTATTTATCTGTTTTCTGGGATGTAGATGAAAACCTTCCTAAAAGGTATTTAGTGTATAGATTTTTTTGTGTAATCATGAATCCATCTCACACTTTCTATTTCTACATCTTTTCATCAGCAAAATGTCAAGATATTTTCTTTTGCTCTGACTTTTTATATTTAATTCAGTTTTGCTATTTTACATGCTAGTTCATTTGGAGAACCATATACATTTTTCTCATTGGAAGCAAACAAATCATGCTTACATTGATATTGAACCAATCAAATGTTTCACCTGGTTCGAACTTATGCTGTCTTGCTAGGACTTGTCTTGTTTCCTTCTAACCCTTTTGTGGTGTTTTATGACATTCCTAATTTGTGTGTTAGCTTACCAATTTCAAATTGACTAGGTTATTTTTCAGTCTATTTTCAAATTGGTAGGCTCTGAATCTATCCTCTATTTCGCTGCTTTCTAATCGGTTGTTTCTGAATCAACTATAACTGCATTTGCACAAAGTGTATTTTACTTATTGATTCCATTTCTTGACCTTTGAGCTCTTATGTGCCATTTTAACTTTTTTTTTCATTTTGGTGGGTTTCATTCTTCTACGGACTTGTCTTATTGGGATATTTCTGTTGTGTTTTTTGGCACACACCAATCTTGTGTGTTACTTCTTGTTTCAGATTGGCTGGACTGTTCTTAATTTTGCTTTCTGATTAGCTCTCTCATGTGAGCTCTTAATTCAGGTCTTAGATATATAATCCCCTCTGTTTCTTCTATTTACATGCATTCCTCTTTTAGACTTAGAGTTTGTTCGTTCTCTTGCACTGACAAAGGGGATCCAGCATATCCTCGAAACAGCTGTATGCTGCATTGTATTATTTGGGCGTATATATGTTGTTCAAGTTTTCATTTTCCTCATAACTGCAGTCTTCTATATATATCCTATGGTTCTTACATCTGGATCCATTTTAGCCTTTTGGTATTGGATTTTTTGGTCTTTTTGTCATTAATAGCAAAGACATAAGGTGTCACTGAAGTGGTTGTATGCTGCATTGTAATTTATTCTTTACTTAATTATATTGCATATTTTTCCTTATGCATTTCTGATTATCTTTTACATTTTACTTATTTAAATTGTTTTTGTCCTGAAATGTGTGTAGTTTGTTGACTTACAAATAATTGAAATTTAATAGTTTTAACTTAGTTTTATAATCTTCCCTGTAAAGAGGAAATTGTATCCAATACAGATAATACTAGAAAGAGAAGCTAGATTCAGATCCAGCATTTACAATTGCCAAAAATGTGAATATTAAATAATACATAATAATAAAATTTACATAACAGAATTTTGTTAAATTTGAATAGTATTTATTTATTTATTTATTTTTTTAATGTAAAGTAAATAGAAATAGATATCATTGTTTACATGAGAAACATTATAAACATGGGAAAATAATCTATTACTATTTTAACTTTCCTTTTAAATCACTATAAGCCAAGATTCTTGAAACACTTTTCTGCATTTATTTTCCTTTCAAAGTTAAGCTTTTTACATATGTTGGAAGTTATTATATTATGGAAGTTGCACAGAGCTCACTTTTATGCACCTATCAAATTTTTTCTTACATATTAATGAAAATCTTCATTATTTGTAGCTCTGTTCCAAGGTTCAAGAGAGCATAATGTATTTTGGAGCAATTCCTCAGACAGTAGCCTACACAGGGGACTAGAGCCATTCTTAGACACACTTTTTTTTTTAAAAAGATTCAACTTAATAGTAAATTGTGTTAAGCAATATAAGTCATACATGAGAATTCAGTACCCTGCAATGGTCAGCAAATCCTTTTCAAAATCTTTCTCTGTGTTATCTCTAACCTCCTAACCTCATACACCTTGGAACAAATATAACATAAATTGCAAGATGCAATGGAGAAATGGGCAAGTAATTGAGCATAGTGTATTTTGTACCAAAGTTCACAAAAATTGCAATAATAAAAGTAAGATAATGAGACTGTAGTATCTATCCTGAATATAAATATAGTGACTTTCAACTTAGTTATTATAAAGTAACACTTTAACAATTAGTGATCTTATATAAGAACCAAAAAATATAGAATATAATGGATTCTACATGCTTGAAGGAGATAGTCAACCTGAGTATCAAGAAAAAAAATTCCAAATGGGCATTCTCAAATCTTGGAAAGGTGTCCCCTGTTTCAGGATAATTATCTACCTAATACAAAATTTCATTTTGCCACTCACTAGGTGTATGGAAATCGAGAGGGCATATATATTAATATATTCATTAAAAACTAAATTATTCCTAGTTTAAATGGATTATCCCTATAAAAGTTTTCATAAAATATTAGGATTTAAAATTTTGTACATTTCAGAACATAAAACTATAACCATCAGATACAATCAGTACCATCTAAACAATTAACATAAGGCAACAAATACTTTGTTTGCATTACTTATTTTGTCTTTATTTTTATATGTCATTTCTAGTCCTATTATGCCTCTATGTTCTGAAACCAGGGGTATTCAAGGTATATTATGTTGAAAGTGCAACAATTTCCGTACCTGATTCAACTAAAAGATTTATATATTTTGCCAAATTAAATTTTTTAATGTAAAATACTTTTAAAATCTGCACAAAACTGCTTTATCTGGTATGCTTTTAGCTATAAAATCATTTTATACACAGAAACATCATGTTTTACAGATGAAATTATTGTTATGCAAAAGCCAAATATGTATATAGTGCTTTTAGTTGATAAGAATACTATTGAACAGTAAGTTTTTCATTTGAGCATTATAGCACTGTACATTTTTTTACTGTGTGTAAAAAGTGTCTATTGTAATTATGTATACTCTTAGTATGACATGTAGAGCATAATTATAGTACTTTAATCGCAGATGTTATAATACTGATTTCTTATGTTATTTTAAAGTGATGACACAATAATATATTGGGTTATTCGGAATCTACTTTTGGTTTTTCCCGTAAGGTAGCTGTAATAGCGAACAGAAGATTTTAATGTTATTTTAAGCAATTTTTTGATAATGCATTGTGACAACTGATATATGGGCAATATTCCTGACATATGGGCAATTCAACTTCATAAAATACAATTGATTATGCAATCTATATATATAAAATTAAAAATCTGTCTTGTCTGTTTGTCCTGTCATCATGGGAGAATGGCTGAACCGAATTTGATGAAATTTTGTGGGTAGCCTGGAAATAGTCCCACTTAAAATGTAGTCCATGTTTGGAGTTTCTACAACCAGTGGTTCTGGAGATGTTAGTAAAAAACGAAATTTTCGTTTGTCTCACCATCACGTGAGAACGGCTGAACCGAATTTGATGAAATTTTGTGGATAGCCTTGAAATAGCCCCTCATAAATTTAGCCCAAGTTTCGAGTATCTAAGACCAGGGGTTGTTGAGATATTAATGAAAAACAAAACTTTTTCCTAGGAGTTCTACTCTCTAACTCCGTGGTTTATCCAAACGAAAAGCTTGAAAATCGTTTGAAAGTGAATTAAAATCAATTAATTTAATCACAGAGTTTGATGGGAGATTTTTTGCGCTAATTAGTCACTTTCTGAAAACATGAATTGTTTGAAACATGATTTAAAGGCGGAATCTATCTCCATGGTTTATTTTAAACAAGTTTTTACTGAACAATGAAAAGTATAAAGAAATATAAATGGTTATTTAATTTCGCAGTTTATGAGGAAGATTCTATCTTATATCATGTTACTCAGAAACGCAATTAAATTAAATCTGTCTGTTAATTTTAATAATTATTTTTTCAATTTGAATAATAAATAAATGGATATAAAAATATATTTTAGAAAAGAACGATTTGATTTTTCTTATAGCATTTGTGACTGGATAATATCAGTTACGGCCTTCAGGTTTAAACATTATTATTATTGATATTTTCGAGGATTATTGATTCAGGGATTATTGATATTTTCAAGTTATTATGCAATTGTTTTATTATGACAAAATTCTTTAAACTCATATATTGTAAGTTGTACGAGTAATCTTCTACAAATACACAGGTTATATCTTGTAATCTATGAGAATATAAGTAGTACAGGTATATTGGCATATGTTTTGATATATATTGGAATCAATTACGACCTTCTGGTATAAAGAGTACGGGGATTATTGATATTTTCAATTTATTATGTCATCTCTTTTATTTTGGCAAATATTTTTGAGACTTATATTGTAATACAGGTAATCTACTAACACACTGGCATATTTTCTAATCTGCGACAATATAAGTAGTATGGGGTTGCATATATTGATTCAATTCCTTTTTTTTTTGTAAATTTGCTTACAAAAGGGACCAGGATGTTTTATTCTTCAGATCTGCCCGTGAAGATAATTTTGCATAGTGAGAACATATATTCTTAAACTTCTCTTTAGGAGCAATAAATTTAATATTTTAACAGAATTTGCACATGATTGCGAATTATAAGTTTCTTTATATTATATACTCTGTACAAAGAGCGGGTATGTTGCTAGTGTTGTTGTTGTTGAGACCCAGAAAGGTGTCAAAAGCCCAGACCATTCGGCTCGTCCAGGAACTTAGAGCAGCAAATTGAATGGCCGGACCCAGAAAGGTGTAGAAGACCCAGACCGTCCGACTCATCCTGAGGACTTGAGTATCTAATTGGACGGCCGGGAAAAGAGTTAGCAGAAGCCAACTCCCGGGGCGGCCAAGGTCCGACGGTCTGGGGCAAAGTTTATTTATGTTTCAAAAAATATACATTGAGGTTACAAGGAGTTGTACAAAGAGGTGATGATGAGTTAACATTTTGATGATTAGATGACATGATTCAATATAGATGACATGATATTTAGCAAGATGACTTGATATAAAACATGATGTTTGATGACAGTATTAAAATATATGAGTGTAATTATATAATATATGATATTTAGTGATATGTTGACAATGATTTGTTGAAAAAGTGATATATAATTTGATGAAGACAGGGGAAAATTACAAGAATATAATACAAAAACTTAAATACGATGAAAAACATTGCATAAGCAACCAACAGGACGGCCAAACAGGACAAACAAGGCCAACAAAAATGGGACAAAGACGAGGCAAAAAAACAAAAAAGCAAAAGGACAAAAAAAGGACGACACCACCGAGCAAAAAACAGGTAAAACAGTTAAAGTAAAAGGGGGAGACACCGACCAGAGACAAAATTGAAAGCAGAAAGTCCCCAGGCTGATTAGGAGATTTTGTTTGAGATTTCTCTCGCTATTAGAACACAGTTTTTGATTAGGAAGATTTGTTGGAGCAAACACTCGAGAACCAGGTCGCAGAGTTTTGGGGGGAAGGTTTTGAGAGATGATAAGGTTTAGTAAGGGGACAGGAAAATACATAATGATCGGCATCGCCGAAGGAACCACAAGTACATCTGGAAGAAGTTTTACATTTAAAGGAGTATAAATAGTCGGGGAATGGCCCGTGGCCCATAATTAAGTATATAAGGTATTTATTAGTAATTTGGGTGTTAAATTTTACCTTTGGGAGAAAAGTTGAGATTCTAGCCGGGTCAAGGGTGCGGGGCGAAATATAATTATTAAGGTAGATTTGCCATAAATTTAGTGTAAGGTAACTGTTTGGACAGCTGAGAGAGCCACCCAATTTACACCGGAACCCAGTGGGGGAGGCATCCACAGGGACCGTACCCTCCTTCCCCTACCACCAACCTCTCGGAAGGACTTACGGACCCACATGTTTAACGTGATCGTACTCCGCATGAACACGACGGCAGTTGTGGCAGCGTGCAAATCCAGCGTGCAAACCACCGGGCTACCGTATGCTGCTAGTGTGTAATATACTTTCGTAAAATACGATTGATATATGTGCACAATTCCTGATATTGTGGAAACTGACATAGGACATTGTAAATGATTGATAACTGGTGATTCAAAATGGATTGTTTACAGTAACATTGAACACAAAAGATCGTAGTCCAAGCCTGATGAGCCAGCTCAATCAACATCAAAAGCTAATATTCATCAAAAGAAGGTCATGTTATTAATTTGGTGGGATTATAAGGGAATTGTTTATTTTCAGCTTTTACCAAGGAACAAAACAATCAGTTTCAATGTGTACTGTCAACAACTAACAAAACTAAAAAATGCTATTCAACAAAAACATCTAGAATCATTGAATCATGCAGGTATTGTGTTCCATCATGACAATACCAAACCGCAAATATCTTTAGTCACTCATCAGAAATTATTGGAGCTTGGTTAGTATGTTTTACCATATCCACCATATAGCCCTGACATTGCACTGTCAAACTACCATTTGTTTCATGCTCTGCAATACTACTTGTCAGGTTAAACCGTTATTTCAGATAACAGTGTCAAAGCCCACTTGGATTTTTTTTTTTGCAGAAAAAGATCAGAAGTTCTCTAAAAGTGGAATTATAAAATTGCATGGAAGATGGCAAATAATTATTGAACAATATGGTCAATATATTACTGATTAAAGTTATTTCTTTATATAAAAAATTATTTTTTATTTTAATGGAGAAAAAAAATCCAAATGTAGTTTCCAGATAACCTCATTATAGATATGTAAGAATACAAAAATTCATAAAAATAGCCATTTTTTGTCATTCTTGTTGGGAAATTAACTGTGTATTGTATATTGAATTGATTTTTCTTATTTAAAACTGATGTATATGTATTTGCTTTCCTTAAGTGAATTAAATAAAATATTCAAATATCTGCTTCAAAATGCTTTTGTACAATTTAAATGTGTGTCTACTGGTCATGAAAATCATAAAATAGTTAAGAATTCAGAAACATGTCAAGAATGTAATGAATATCTCAAAAAACTAGAATAAGATCATGTAAGTCAAAAGAAAAAGAAAAAATCAGGAATTTTAGTAAGCAGACTCTCTTACAGCTAACTTCAAATTCTTCGAAATTTGGTTAATGTCCAGTTAACCTGGTATTAACTAGTTAGCCAGTTAAATTCAGTACATATTAACTCTTCAATTCTTACAGATTAGCATTTTGGTTAAAAAGCCCTGGATTTCTTTCCAAAGAAATCATGACCGATAATAGTCCTTTAATATTTAAAAATTTTCTTTTTAAAATGCAGTTTAACAAATCTCCATTTAATCATATACTGTACACTTGCGTCCAATCACTATGCAATAACAATTATTCATTTTCAACATATAGTTAACTAAATGTCTAGAAATTCAAAATTATAATTTCAGAAAATATGGTTTATAAAATATCAAGAAAATTAGAATACTAATTTCTCGTAAAACATGGTTCACTGAATGCCAGAAAAGAATTTTTTAAATGCAATGTCTCATAATATATTCCATGAGCTGATCACTTATTTTGAGGCAGCATTAAAAAAAAAATTCTTTTCTCAGATTTTTATACAAATAAAATGCTTCAAAATATCCACGCCATATACCTGCTAATTTTCCCAGACAAAATCCTAAGCAGTGTACATTAATTTATTCCCCCCCCCCCCCCCCCTCTCCACCCCGAAAAAAAAAAATACGATATTGGTATATCCGTGCCAAAATTTAAAATGCTGGTAAAACATTAGCGTTTCAAATCTATTAAAGAGTTGGAATGTGAATTTTATGGCTAGTTTTTTAACACTTTACAACATAGTTGAAAAGTGCTTAACTTTCTTCATTCTGCCTGTCTGTCTGTCCATTCACACGATAACTGCCATAAAAATGACTTTATCAAAATTTAATTTTAGTTTGTTGTTGAGACAGTCTGTGGGACATATAGGAATATAAATGAATAATATCACCCAATTAGTTTTGGATTGAACCCTATGGGACCTAATTTGTCAAACACTTTTTAAAATTCACAAATTGCTTCAAACATTTTAGGAAATATTCAAATTACCCCATAAAATATATAAAAAAAATTTCAGCAAAATATGTTCAGTAGTTATTAAATAAAAATTAAATTAATAATTATACCTATATAATATGAAGAGATCACTTGACCCATTTCAAAATAAAATATGGTATCCATCTTCTTTTCCCATAGTTAAATAGTGATTTTTAAAGTTCTTTTAAATTTATATTTAGTGTTACATCCATCCTAAAACCGCATTATTTTTGTGTATTTTCTGTACATTTATATTCTGCGCCAATGCAATTATCAAACTCTGATTATTTCTACAATGAAGCCTAATTTTAATGGATGCAGAATGTAAACAAGTGATTATGAAATGAGTTGTATAAGAATTGCTGCATTTTTTTCACACAAAGTTATTTAACTCTGAAGCCTGGAATGAAAGTGTATAAATAAAATATTCACTGCTTTTACATAGAGAGCCAGACGATTTATATTTCGTTGACATCATTTGAATAAAGTTCATTTTTTTTTATTAAGTTTGAAGTTTTCCAAGTAAAATAAATTATTGTAGTTCTGTGATAATTAAAAAAATATCACCACTGAATATATCGCATTTTAGAGATGTATAAATAAAATTGCATTTCAGTTGGAAAGTGTTTCGTAATCAATGCTTTATGCATGATTGATCTTTCTTGTTTTAAAAATAAATTAAGCATTTTTTTTTTCATAAAAGCAGTTCTACTTCAAAATCTATGAATTTTTGTGAATGACACTACTATAGGTCTTTCAATTGAAATCAATTTGATAAACTGATTCCTGAGCAAAGTGTTTAAGGATTTTTTTTTTTTTTTTAATTTTCGAATATGCTGATGCAAATACACTCACAGCAATTCATATATTAGGTACTAGATAGTCACAAATTTTCTTAGCAGTGACAAAAATTATGAACCAAACTAAATTAAGTTAAGATAAATTTAAAAATTGATTCAGTAATTTATAGCATTTAAAAAAAATCTGTTACATGACAGCCTGTAATCAGTAATATTTAGTTTAGTGTTTCTAAATATTTCAAGACTATAGAACCCTATATTAAGAACTTTATAACCTGTATAAAAAATTTTAATAGCTACATCAGAATTAAACTGTTATGTAATATGAAGTTAACTTTGTCAAACAGTAAATAGTAGCTAGTGAAAGTTAAGCTCCGGCTTGTTTGATAAATTAACAAATTCTTATACAGTGGTAACCAACCTGTTGCACATTAAGCAGTATGTGCAGTCACTTAGTAAAGAAAAGCAATACAAGTTTTCTTAAGTCCTTATGCATCACTTTAACTTTTGATTAGCTGTAGAAACAGGGTCTACTAACAGGAAAGAGACTATGCTGTATCGATTGATAAAGTTTGCAGTTACTTTTGGTGCGAAATTAGGAAGTTATCTTGAAATCGTGGAAGGATAGGTAACATTTTTCACTTGCAAAGTTGCAGACTGTTCTCTATTTAATGAAGGAAAGATGTGCAGTTTGCACACAATATATATACACAGATCTGATAAAAAAAAATCTGATGTGGGCAACTCATGACTTTCCTTATATATTGCAATGAATTTACTATTTTTACAGTAAAAAAAAATAAGTTTTCTTATAGTAGATACTTATATTCTTTCCAAGATATTGAGTTTTCGACAATTAGTCGTCATTTTCATTGATTTAGCGTCATTTTTAACCATTTGGCGAGATTTTCGTTAATTTAGCAACATTTCAAAAAGATTCCACCAATTTCGTCACCAAAATCTCGCCAAGCATTATGGACAGAGAAATAAGTTATAGCAGATAAATGACAATTGACGTTCAAATACAAAAGTATTACTCAAAGTATCTTTTCTCATGAATGGAACGAGCTAGATCTATGAGAATGGTGTCACATAATTTATCGCATGATATTACATATGAAAAGTGAACATGTTTCTCAACACTTAATTTTTTTTTTAATTTATGGGATTTTTTGATCAATTTATTTGAAAAATGTGCAATATCTCAAGAACGGTTCATGCTAGCGTTCTAAAGTTTATGTCAATCGTTTTCTAAGGAAAAATTAGATAAGAAATGTCTATTTGCGTAACTTTATTAAAGGTTTTGATTTTTTGATGATTTTTTCAAAATTTCACTCGAAAATTTAGGGAGGGTCTGATCATTCGATTACGTTTAAAAACAATAGGCTTCCAGTATTCACGGATTGTGATTTTTGTACCGAATTTCATTGGAATTGGTCCATTTGTTCGTGAGATATCGTCTCCACAGACTCACTGACACACGCACACACACAGCCATCACTTCAAAAATGTTTGATTCGTGATCAGGGATGCTTGAAATGTGCTCTCCCGTCGAAAACTCGAATTCGAATTTTCGATCCCATCACAATACTTTCCTTATACATTATGTATATAAGGAAAGTAATAGTCAATGAAAGCGATAATTATGCAAAAATCACATTTATTACTGAAGTACTTCTGAAGGAAATAGCAAAAAAATATGCATGGAAAAATAAGAATCTGTATAATAAGCTAATTTTAATTTTTTTTAGAATTCTCTATTTTGTAAGAAATAATAACTGTTTTATAAAATTTGCAGACAAGTGATGCAGCATAATAATTATCACTTTTTATTAATCTCGTTTTTTCTCATCTACATACATGTTGTGTGCAAACCACACATCTTTCCATACTAAATAGAAAATGTTCTACAACTTTGTAAGTGAAAATTTTCACAACTACATTGCTTTGTTTTTGAGACTAGAATTCTGACTCCTTTAATTTGCTGCTAGCGGCACTGCAAACTTTCTTAATTGATAGTTCATAATCACTTTCCTATTAGTAGACCCTGCTTTATATAACTCTAGAGTGCTTCAATTGACAGGCTTGCATAAGGACTTAAGCCGGATCTTTGTATATTACATGACAAACAAGCAAATGATCTAAGTGGCTTATTGATAGGTTCTATATACATCTGTGAGCAATCTTTTAAATTATTAACTTGGTCAAAACAAGTAACATTTTGTACTGAAAAACATTTTGGGATTTTTTTAATTCTTGCCTCTTGAGCGACAAAATAAAATGCATGAACTTATGGATCTCAGAAACTTCAGAAAGAACTAAAGTAGTTCTTTGGATTTTTTATTTAATAAATTTGCTAATATTGTTATGTATTATAAAGCATGATCCAAACATTTTAGATATACTTTTTTATGTTTTTAAAAATAATTTTGGATAATTTCTAGAATGTGCATTATTGAAACAGGCAATTATTTTGAATTTATCAAGTGTCACCAGGCTTTGAGTAATTTTAAATCTAATAATTGCTTATGAGTTTTACTAGAAATTAAATCAGTGTTGCTAGTCTCTAAAAATATTTTCCTTGCAGCAAGAATTTTTTTTATTTGAAGTAAACAGAAATAGAATAATTTTTTTAGAATAAAACAGAACTTCTTGGAACAGGTGTTTTTGTATAAAAAGTAAAAGTTGGAAAAATGTAAAGAAAAACTTAACAAGATTAATTTTCTCTTGAGAATTCATCAATATATCCCTTTGTGTGAATGTTATGATATATCAAACCATTTTTTATTTTCCCCTATACTAATGATGTTTTTATGCAAAATTTCTTTTCCCATGGTAAATTTTCACGGTCTATCAACTATTTGGCATAAACTGGATTGAATTGCTATTTGTTTAAAGTATAGATCTTCCAAAAAATCCCATAATGTTTCATGAAAGAAATCTTTCACTACATATACTCTTTTCATAGAATCAGCACTGCACTGTTTTAATAAATGATGATTCAATGTGATACCAATGAAAAAGCATGCAGCCAATTGAGAAGTGGTTGTCTACAGAATTAGAAAACAGCCGAGCAGTATATATATGCAGTTGCAAGGCAGCTGTCTACAGAAATGACAAAATATGGAGAAAAGTATATACAGTTGCCCACAATATCCATAAAAAATTCAAAATGCACCTGTATGTTGTGTATAGACTTGCATTGCTTAGCATGCACCACATTCCTAATTCTTTATGAAAGAAATGTGTTGACATTTTTTTTAATATGCAAAAACTTTTTAGATTTTGCTTGTTTTTCAACCTTTAATGCAATATTTTCATGTCCAGAGACAATTCCGTGACTTAAAAAGAAATTGCAATGAATGCTTTCATAAAACAGTGTGCCTAGAAACTTGCATTACCATATGCTACTGGCTATATACTTACTCAGTTCTGAAGCTATTTTTAACCAGAAATATGATTTGTTAATAATAAATGAAAATACAGTAGTGGAAGTAACAGACTGCAGGGATATAATGCAGCCAAGAAGTTGGTATATTTTATAATTGATTTTATATTAATATTATTATGTAACTATTAAAAGTTATTATGAAGAATATAACTGAAGTATTAAAAGGCAATTGGGTTACTTTGTGGTTTTCAAAATTTTAACATGCCAGAGCTGGCTAGGCTGAGCTCTGTCCTGGTGTTTCACAAATGAGATTTATTTTAAAGCTTAGTAAAAGGGGGTATTGATACTTTAGATAAAAATATTTATTTACAGAATAGCTAAATTACTAGAGAACTTGTAGAAATGTTGCTAATATTTCAAAGCATGTTTAATAAAAAGTATTTTGGGAATGGTGTTTAAAAATCCAACAAAAGATGTGGTTTATTACAAAAGTTCAATAAATATGAAAAAGAAAATTATATTGATGTGCAATGATAGGATAGTATTATCAAAATAAAAAAAGCTCTTGATTCAATATAGCCTTATATCAAGTGAACAGAAGTTGAAGCAATTATCCAATCATATTATATTATGTTAGTGATTTAATTTTGTTTTTGTGTGTTTTTTAATTAAAATATTTTTTTATTGTAAACTGATATCTTAGACCAATGTTTGAGGTGCATATAAAGAGTTATTAATATATGCCTGCATACACTTATCACTGCATAGCTGCAATAGAATTTGGTTTATGCTATACAGGGTGTCCAGAAAGTTCTGGAATGGCGCAACATCTCGAGAAATATACTTCGGATCAAAAAATAAAAAAACATGTATTCAATATTTTTAGAAAAGCTATCCAATGATACCCAAAATTGACCCCCTCCCCACTCCTGTGGGGAGGGGGGTGGGGCAACTTTGAAAATTTTAATGAAAACCCCCATTTTTTTTATTGCAGATTGGATTCTCTAGAAAAAATTACATACATTTGACCTACAATTTTTTATTTTTGTTCCCACAAACGGTGCTATAATCGAGAAAAACGGAAGTGGGGCACAAACGTTTAAAAGTTACAGAAAAAAGCACCCTGATCATGAGAGGCAAGGGGAGTTACAGAAAACAGCACCCTGATCATGAGAGGCAAGGAGACTCATGGTAATCAAGCACCCCGAAGGGAACAGAAAACTACTACTTCCACATCGTTGTTCCTAGGTAATGCTAAAAGTAGTTTTGAACCGTTTTCTAAACTGCAGTTAACAGTTGTCGCTGAAGTGAATGGTTAGTGGGGGAGGGATTCAATTTTAACATCATTGGATATTTTTTTATTTTTCTATCCGAAGTGTATTTCCCGAGACATTCCCATTTTTAAACGTTTGTGCCCCACTTCTGTTTTTCTCGATTATAGCGCCATTTGTGGGAGCAAAAATCATAGGTCAAATGTATATAATTTTTTCTGGAGAATCCAAATCTGCAATAAAAAATGGAAGTTCCCATTGAAAATTTCAAAGTTGTCCAACCCCCCCCCCCCCCTTCCCCTAGGAGGAGGGAGGGGGTCAATTTTGGTATCATTGGATAGCTTTTCTAAAAATATTGAATACGTGTTTTTTTTTTTTTTTTTTTGATCTGAAGTGTATTTCTCGAGATATTGCGACATTCCGGAACTTTCTGGACACCCTGTATATGCTTTTACTATGTATATTTTACTATATACCTAAAGTAAAAATAATGAAGTATATTTTCATGAAATGAAGTCAGCCTTCAGATCTTTTATGTCTGAAATGCTAAAAATTTAAAAATGCATTTATTTAAAGTTATAATTAATATCAAAAAATGGATTTGTCTGAAAAGCTTTTAAAAATTAGTTTTGAATTTAACTATGTCGAAAACCCAGGCTGTCCGGCTGAATTAATTGAATTTAACTATGTGTCATAGTATTAGATAATGGAATTTTATTTACAATTTCTAAAAGTAGCTTGAAATTGACAGTATAATGAATATTTGTTCATTTTGATATGCATTTTTAATTTTTAACATTTCATTTTTTATTAGGATGTTGCCAGTTGAAAATGTTTCCATTTGCTTCATTCATATCTAACTAACCTTCGAACTTTTTTAAAATGTCTGAAATGGGTGAAGTTCCTGAAAATACAGAGGCTTCATTTAGCTGCACAGACTGTAACACAACATTTCCGGAAGCAACAGACTTTCATAATCATTCATGCAAAAACTCTGTGAATCTTGAATTTTCAGAAATAATGGAAATAAAGAGATCCCGTGGCCCCTATAAGTGTGAGAAATGTGGGAAAAGATATAAAGCAGAACGTTTTCTAATCCTGCACCTTCAAAGTCATGTGGAAACATCAGACTTCACTTGTAACTTATGCCAAAAGCAATTCAGAACTAAGGTTCGCCTTCAGTGTCATTATCAAACTCATACTGCGCGTTATGTCTGTCCTGTATGCCACAAAGGTTTTGGTGAAACTGGAAATTTGAAGAAGCATCTCCGTATTCATAGTGGTGAAAGACCTTTTGTATGTGATATTTGTAACAAAGGCTTTACTCAAAAGAGGCATTTACAGGACCATAAATTAACTCATATTGATAAGGAAACTCAAGAAGATTACACATGTGACGTTTGTGGTAGAAAATTTCTGACAAAAAGTACTTTGAGAGTTCACAAGCTCTGTCATGATACTGCACTCCCTTTTGGATGTAAAAAATGCAATTCATCATTTGCAGAATATGAGAGTTTTGAAGTTCATGTTTGCGCTCATACAGATGATAAGTCATTTTATTGTAATGTGTGCAGCAAAGGTTTCAAGCGCCATACTGATCTGAGAGCTCATCTAACTGTACATACCGGTGAACAGCCCTATGTCTGTGAAATATGTCAAAGGGCATTCCACAAATATGCAATATTAAAAATGCATATGGAGTCTCATACTGAGGAAAGAAAGCATATATGTCATTTGTGCAATAAAGCATTTAAAACTTTTAATGTTCTTAAGAAGCACTGTCTTTTACATACAGGAGAACGAAACAAAACTTGTAAAATTTGCAATAAGTCATTTAAGTGTGCCAATACTTTACGGACACATTATTTAACCCATTCAGATGAGAGGCCTTTTGTGTGTGAAATTTGTGGAAAGTCTTTTAAACGAATAACTCCATTACAAAATCACCTCACTACACATACTGGAGAACAGCCCTATCCCTGTGAAGTATGTGGAAAACGTTTTGCCCGCAAAAGTACTCTTGAAAATCATTTTATTTTGCATACTGGAAAAAGACCATATGTTTGTCCAATTTGCAACAAAACTTTCACCCGAAAAAGTTCATTGAAAATTCATGATGCCACTGTCCATACTAAAGACACTGCACCTGAAAAAACAGATTGCAAAGCTCAGTATTTAGTTGCTGGAGATATAGCTCGTCATGCTATTCTGGCTGCACATACTTATGTAGCACAAGAAGACATTGAAAAAGATAAAGATAAATATTCTGAGCAAGAATGTGCAAGTTTTGGGAAAGATACTATGAGTGAAAATGACAATTCAATAAACACAGACATTGACACATTTGAGACACTTACAGTAAATAAGGATGCTCCACAAAAAATTGTATCTGCTGATAATTGTAAAGATCATGATGCTGCTGATATTGAAATGGAATATTCGTGTAATAGAAGTATGGATTTAGTAGAGCCTGTAGATTTTAAAAATGTTAAAATCTATGATAAATTTGATAATGAAGAAATAATTGTTGGTGCTGTTGATATTGAAATTACTGAAGAAGAGACTGATTCAACAGTGAAACCATTGAAATATGAATCACCAGTTTCACCTTCTGTTGACTCTCTTGATTATGAAAATCTTGATGCTGCTAATGTTGAGATGGAATATTTGTCTAATAGAAATATAGATTTAGTAAATCCTGTGGTTGATAAAAGTGTTAAGAATTATGATAAGTTGAAAAATTTAAATAAAAAAGTTGCCAGTGCTGTTAATATTGAACTTGCTGATGGAGGGACTGATTCAAGTATGAAACCTGCAAAATATGAATCATCAGTTTTGGAATCAAAAAGCATAGATTGTAATAATGAAAGCAGTAAACTATTTTCTTCAGAACGAGGAGATTTAGTTAAAATTGAACTCGATGAAACCTAAGTAAAATATGCTTGTTATCTCAAATTGTATTAAATGTGTCTTTCATTAAAGTGAAATTTCTTTAATTTTATACACTGGTTACTAAGCACAAATGCTTAATGTATTAAAGAATTTTACTTCATTATCACATAAGTTTTAAAAATATAAATACAAAATGTCTTTTATCAATCATAAGATAATAAAATAAATTAATTTTGGTAAAAATAATTTGCATTCTCAAAACTAATAATGATTTTTTTATGAAATTAATCAGTTGCACATTTTAATCAATAACTGCCTTAAACAAATCTTACATACGTGTCTACAATAATTATACTAATTTGTATTAAATGAGAAAATCAGACTACATGGTCAAGATTGTTAGTAGGCTGAAACTAAACAAAATAGTAGGGATAATGTTGGAATTATTGGCTATTGATGAATTCTAAAATATAAATCTATTTGAACTTAAAATGGCTTGAATGAGGTACATTTACGATGCAATGTATGATGGGGAAATGATCCAAATAAAGGTAACTTAAACAAGATCAATCATGCATAAAGCATTGATTATGAAATACTTTCCAACTTCAATGCAATTTTATATTAACATCTCTAAAATGCGGTACATTCCTCGGTAATATTTTAAAAATTATCACAATACTACATTAATTTATTATATTTGAAAACTTAAAACTTCATCGAAAAAAATGATCTTCATTCAAATGATGGCATTGAAATATAAATTGCCTGGTTTAAGCATCTCTAAAATGCGATACATTCCTTGGTAATATTTTTAAAGGTATCATGATACTACAATAATTTATTATATTTGAAATCTTCATCGAAAACAAATGAACTTTATTAAAATGACGTCATCAAAAGATAAATCGCCTCTATATAAAAGCAGCATTTCATTCATAAATTTTTAAATTCCTTTCATTCATCACAATACTATAATAGTTTATTTTATTTAAAAACTTAAAACCATGGAGGTACAAGTAATTTAACTCTATGCTTAAAACTTCATCGAAATAATCGTCTGGTACTCTGTGTAATATCAATGAATGTTTCATTCATATCAGCTATATTGCAGACTCCATGAGCTAAATAATTTTGCGTTAAAGCAATGCAGCAATTCTTATACAACTCATTCTACATCTTCTGATGTTTACATTTTCCATAAATGAAAATTAGGCTTCGTTGTAGAAATAATCAAAGTTTGATGATCATTTGAACTCAAATATATTGTAATTGCGTTGTTTCAGAACATTGATGCACAGAATTTAAGCAAAAATAAAGTGGTTTTAGGACAAATACAACACTAAATATGAATTAAAATGAACTTTAAAAATCACGATTTTGATACAAGATAATGCCATATTTTAATTTGAAGTGAATCATGTGATCTCTTCATATTATGGTCACATGATCTCTCCCTATAAAGGGTGTAATTATTATTTTAATTTTTATGTAAAAACTACTGAATATATTTTGCTGAATTTTTTTTTTATATTTTTTATGGGATAATTTGAATATTTTCTAAAACTTTCGAAGAAATTTGTGAATTTTAAATTCGCTTAAAAATTTTTTGAAAAATTAGGTCCCATAGGGTTCAATGTATTTCTTTTTTTCAACCCGGCTTCAATCCAAAACTAATTGGGTGATATTCATTTATATTCCCATAGGTCCCACACACCCTCTGAACAATGTACTAAAATTTCATTTTGATAACGCCATCTTTATGGCAGTTATCGTGCTAATGGACAGACAGGATGAATAAAGTCATAAACACTTTTCAACTATGTTGTAAAGTGTTAAAAAGAACCCAAGAAGGGAAAAAGGGGTATTTTCAAGAAAAGAATCATCAAAATTTATGGACACTAAGCATAAAGGGGAAGTTGCCTTACTCCAATTCCTATTAAATTCTCTATACTGGCTAGGCCAAGACTTAATAAATACCTTCAAATTTAGGCCATGCATTATCTCAGTTTGTATGAAGTCAAACTGGTTTCAAGTCAAATGCTTATGTTGCGTTAAAGTTATATTCTGTAGTGTTAAAAAAAATTACTACTTTAACTTGAGATCTTTGGTTTTTTTTTTTGTTGTTGTTGTTGTTTTTCTTATTTAGATGATCTGTTCAACTGACCCGAAGGTTTGAGGCAACTGTGGAAGGCTGGGACAGTGCCACGCAGTTTAGACCGGAACCCAGTGGGCATAGTAACCACTGGGACCATACCATCCTTCCCATACCACCAACTTCTTTAAAGGACTTACCAACCCACATATTTAATGTACCTGTACTCTGCGTGAACATAGAGATAGTTTGGGCAGAGGCAGGAATTGTATTCGGGGCATCCAAGTGCAATTCCTGTACACTAAACACTGAGCTGTTCCACCCCCTTAGATAGATTTTTGGACTTACCTCTCAAATAGACTTTTGGACTTACAGATTTAACCTACCATTCTTCCTGTAGATACAGAGATAGTTTTGGGTAGCATTACGGATCGAACCATGTCTATCCAACACCCTAATCACTGTCCTATCTCGACTCCAAGGTCTTTGTGCTGGTGTTTATGAATGCACAAAACTCTCCTTGAGCAGTAAAAATTTAGTCTGATTGTATTCCTAGTAGTATAAAACTGCAGAATTTCCGTTTGCAAAATGAAAGTTTATGTGATCCATGTGAAACTTGTGAAATTCTACATTAGGAAATTTTCATTAATTGAAAAGATACTTGGGAGTATATTTTATATTCAAACATCATTTTAGAAAAGAAAACAATTGAAAAAGTCAATTTGTATATTATTTAAACTGTAATAAATATGAAATTGGCAAAAAATAATTCCATAGATATGATTGATAAGGATTTTACAGTATGAATTTTTATTATTCGCTGCCAAAGATTATTTATGTTATTGTATTAAAACTTATATTCTAGTTACTATAGATTAAAAAGTTTTGTTAAAGAATACTCAATTAAAACTGTTAAAATTAAGCAAACTTAAGCAATGTATTTAAGCACAAATAAAATAATGCAGTAAATATGTTGCTCAAGTTTTTCTTATCCTTTGCACAAAGTGTTTTTTACTTATTGTTAAAATTATTTCGATGTATATATATTTATTCTAATTTGTTGGTGTGGTTCCATTAAATTTCTTTATCTTTAGTTTTAGATCTGTTAAGGCTTGTGTTACACTTTTATGTAACCATTTTATTTACTGTAATAGTGTTTGGAAATGTAGATTTATATATTCCTGGTTATATTAACTATCTCTAAACTGGAGGTAAAAATTTAGAAATTTTGTTAGTTATGTAAGAAATACACCAGGACTTAGTTTCTGATATAACAGTGACTACTAGCGCTCTTTCTTTAATGAATATGTGTTTTACAGTGGTAGCATAATGCAGACTTTTGACTGTAAAACACATAAAATGTTTTGTTATATATAACATACAGAAAACTGACAGATAGCGACTTTTATTACAAGTACACAGTTTAAAAAAAAATATCTAAAAATGTATATATTGCCTAGCAAATACTATAAATATTAGCGTGAATGTGGTTAATTTTTTATCATTACCTAGCTTGTGTAGTGCTTATGCAACATAAAAGCATGTGTGGATTGACCTTATGATCATTCGAATCAGGCTTGAAGGGTCATCTGAAATGATTGTGTGGTATCTGCTAATGTTGTCCACTTGTTTTTGAAATGTTCATGTTGAAAAATAATCTTTATCCTCCCTTGCATGACAAATATTGTTTTCACTTTGTAACTTTTCTATACTTTTTATGTAAATGACCCCTTTTTACATTTCTTCCTAATATTATTTGTAAGCCAAGATATTATTGATATGCTCTATAATATTGTTCAAGAATGATTCAGAATCTTGTTCTGGCATCTGCTAGATATTACAAGAACGTTTACAAAACAAATTAAGAACTAGTTATATAAAGTAAAACCTCTTTGAAAGATCACCTCCATTAAACGACCACTTTTCCCTGGAACTGATTCCCCCCCTTCCCCTGTGAACCCAAAGCTAAATTTACCTCTATTCAGAGACCACCAGAAACAATTCTCCGTCCTGAAATGATGATATTTTTGGAGACTGAGAATGAGAGAGTGGGGGGAATTTTACTTCCTATTTATTTAAAATCAAATTGAAGGAACTCTTCTTGTTTTGCCTTTTGGGCTCTTACCAGTAGCGGCTCGCATATTGGCACTGTGGCACTGCGGGAGCGACAGTGCTCGCTTTCCCTCGCAGCCTCGCCTGCAGCTTCCTATGTGCGCATGCGCACAACAGTCAAACACCACGCTTCACAGTTCCAGCGGCGTGGTGTTTGACTCTTGTGCGCATGCGCACAACAGTAGCGCGACTGTTGTGCGCATGCGCACATAGGAAGCTGCACGCGAGACTACGAGGGAAAGAGAGCACTGTTGCTCCCGCAGTGCCTATACGCGAGCCGCCAATGGCTCTTAATCCGATTCTGATGAAGAATCGTCGTTAGAACTTTTACTAAAAAAAACTCTGTTCTCCCGTCTTATGAAACGTTCAATGAAGTGGATATATTAATGGAAACTTCCTTATCCGTTGAAGACAATAGAATTCATTTATTCTCTGAACTTTGAATTTGTTTAGACAAAATAATTATATTAGATAAAATTTGTAACATCAAAACAGACTACTATTCATTCCTTTTTCAAAAGTTGTAAATTTTGTAGCTTAATTTTTAAATATCGAATTACCAAATCATATTTTTAATTTTATATGTTGCATTCTTATGCGACAGAAATTTATCCATTTATGCATGCAATTTCAAAATTTCTTTTGTTTAATTGCATGTTTATCCATCCCTCATCATAGACATCTATTAAGAGACTACCTCTCTAAGCAACCACATTTTCACGAAGCGTAAGGCGGTCGCTTTTGAGAGATGTTTTCCTGTAATTATAATTTCAAGGAATATTTCATATTAATCTTGGACTGTAATTTCGAGAAGAAGAGTAGATATTTAATTTCTGCAGGGAATGAATGCCTTAAAAGCATCCCAAAATGAATAAAAATACTACACGTAAACACTCCCGCAGGACTAAACAATATTTGCAGGAATATTTTCCCCATATGTTGCCATTGTATATGCTTTTTGTAATTCATCACTCTGGTGGCCCATCTAACTATTGTCTAGCAAGACCATTACTATATCATTTCACGTAGCATTTAAAGTCTAATATAGAACCTGACTTCTGACCATTAAACAAAGTAGATATTTAGATGCTGTAGCTCTTCTGTAAAGTACAGTATACTTTTGATATTTTGAAATAAAGTACTAGAAAATGTGGCCAATTATGCATTATTTGTAGTGCTTCTGGATCACATTTAAGTTACAGGTAGGTCATGGGTGAATAATTAAAGCACATAACACAATTAATAATAAACTTGTTTATAACATAAAATGCTGCACAAATCAAGATAAGTAAGCATCTTATGGATTTCATATAGGTCAATGGAAGGGTAGATTTATATTTTATCTGAAAATTATCTGCAAAATGCAAAGCATCTGTGTATAGCATATACATCATGTCTATTAAACCGAATGGTATAAAAGCTTGATTTTATAATATTTCTCTATTTTTGCCTTAAGATGTAAAAAATAGCATATTTTAAATATACATAACAATAGCCATTTAGCTTTTAATTTTGGGAAGATTAAAAAGCTGCCCATTCTGTATAAGCATCCAAAGATCACTAACGTCACCAGGAGGAGGGGGGGGGGGGTCATATCCTTCTGGGAAACCATTGAATTTCGAAGAAATGATATTTGGAGAAATGGAAAACAAAATAGTTGATTACCCCTCTCCTACCCCAAAAATTTTTGTATTATGTAGTCAAACATTAAATTCACGATGTTTAGAATATATAGATGGTAATTTTTTATTGTTCTGCAAAAAGCATTCATTCTTTACATATTGCAAACGAGATTGCAATGATAACATTGCTATATGATCGTAGTAATTACTGTTAAAATGCTTCTTATTTTAACCTTAATTGTAGTTGGTGATATTTTAAGCTTAGAACGCAATATGTATAAGGACGAATACCTTATGTATAAATATATGTATACTTACATACTTGTAATTATTGTCTGTTAAAACATTCTCAGGGGTAGGATACTAACAAGATATATTTATTGTATTTCTACCTTCTATTATGCTTTACATTGGTACTTGTCAGTTTTCCAAAACTTTTTAATTATTTTACTTTTAAATTCAGAAATAATGTTTCATAGCAAGTTTTACAATCTGAGATTTAACCCTGCTAATGAAATGTATATTCATTTGTTTTGTTAAAATCTTTGAAGAATGAATTTATTCTCCTGACATATTTTTTATAATGGCATGTTAAATTTCTGGTTGTAAAATATACCAAGGAGTTATCAAATCTTAATAAGTTGTTTTATTTTACTTTTTTTGTATTTTCACATAGTTTGGATGCATTGTGTTTGCGGTTATTTTTATGTAATTGCTCTGTAGGACATGGATTTCATTAAAGTCTTTAAAAAAAAAAAATTCTGTTATTTTCATGTTTACGTGTTTCATTGAATTAGGTGTTGTAGTAAATGCCCCCAAAATATCTTATATACTAAAATACGCTATTCACTACATAATTTTTTTAAAAACTAAACCTTAGGAATTAAATAATTAAATATAATTTTAATTACCTCCAAGACACGTTTTAGTTTAATTTTTAATTTTAACAAACTATTAAATTAATGTTTTCAAATAGTACATAGGGGATACTAGAGCACAGAGGTCGTGTTTCTCTCTCGGGAAATTTTAAAGTTCAAAATATGGCTATTTTAATAATTTTATTAAACATCTCTTTTGTATCTCGGGGTTAGGGCACACCCTTCATTAGATACCTTGTCATAGAATCTAATATAATGCGCAATTGTCCAACTGGCGGCCCTCGAATGGGAGTAATGCTTTGTTATAAAATCTAATATAATACGCAATTATCCAACAGGTGGCCCTCGAATGGGAATAATGCTTTGTTATAAAATCTAATATGCGCAATTGTCCAACTGGCGGCCCTCGAATGGGAATAATGCTTTGTTATAAAATCTAATATAATGTGCAATTGTCCAACTGGCGGCCCTCGAATGGGAATAATGCTTTGTTATAAAATCTAATATAATGTGCAATTGTCCAACTGGCTGCCCTCGAATGGGAGAAATGCTTTGTTATAAAATCTTAATATAATGCGCAATTGTCCAACTGGCGGCCCTCGAATGGAAATAATGCTTAGCTTATATTTAACGTCAACTAAATTATTAAAATTTATTTAAAAAAGGAACAAATATTGATACTGAAATACGTATAACTGTAATAAAATAGGATGAATAAATATTACTGAAATTATTTTTAACGGCAGCAGAAGTATTTTGATCGATCCAGTTTACTCTATTTTATAGAAGTTGAGTAGCGTGCTGCATAAAGCGTGAAAAATAAGAATGAAAAAAATGCTAAATATATGTTTGCCATTGATTTTTCTTCTTAGAGATAAATCATTGATTCATGCACATAAAACGTACTCTTCAATTTCAATAAAGCATTTAATTCTAGTATTTCATTACCTCGACAGCCCAGTGTTGAACCTGGGTTTCTCAATGAGTTTTTCTGTCCTGCCCACAGTAAGAGTTCTCCAATTCCGAGTGTTCAGAACATTAAAGCCGTTCTTTTCACATTAGCTCGTGAAAATCTGAAGTTGATTAAAATTGCTAAAATATATTAATTAAATACTTGTTCTTCATGTAATTTGTGACAAACTAAATAAGACTAACCTAAGTAGTGGTGTATTTTGAAATTCAATTTGAGGTTTGGGGAGGGAGGTTAGTTCTAAATTAAGTTTATATGAATAACAAAGGATCTGAGTTAGTGGTCTACACGGGCTCGAGTCTAGCCCGTGGGCTTAGGTGGGGCCACTTTTTATTAAATTCGAGTCGGATCAAATTAAATAAAAAGACCCAAAAATAAATCAAAACTGAAACAGAAAATTTGAAATTACATATGAAACAAAATTTGAAATTTGCAGATTTGCTTCATGTCCCATATTAAGTAATAAACGTTTACTCTATATGGAGAACGTATGGGTAAATTAACCCATTGAGTGCCATTACTCCCTTTTGGAGAATACTCATAATGTATTTTGTATGGCATTTAAAATGCCCCGGCAATTTATGGGTGAAAATCTGATGCAGAAAAATTATATTTTCAGATAGGAAATTGAAGATATACAATCGACCTATTGGACGACATTATGACGTCGAAATAAAGCATTGATCTTCGCAACTTTCACCTACTAATTTGAATCGTTTTACTTTCCGGACCAGTATCGGACGAATCGAGTTGTTTTGAAACTACGGTAACGCAAAAAAACGCATACATCCGTGGGGGGAGGGGGCTTCACGTCCCGGAAACATTTTATATTAGCTTAGTTTCAATTTATGTGACAGTATTTAGATATGTAGGACAAATAAGAAAACTTGCTCCCCCCGGCTAAAAAGTCCTGAACGACTGCCTGTATATGACGCCGATGTACCAGATTCTGGTTTCGTAACATTGTGTGATGTAATTGCTTGACTGGTGGTGAATATATGAAATCCAATAGGTACTGTTTACTTTAAAATTTAACACTGATATTTTATTTTCAATTTCTTCTGTAATTGTAATTTCAACTATTTGATTCCAAATGTTTCTGAATTATCAAAATTAAATAAGTTCTATTAAATTAAAACGCATTTCCGTCGATTTCTTTCCGATAACAAATTTTAATTAAACGAAAATTTATTTGAACAAACTGTTATAATTTAAAATTAATATATGGATAAAACGAATTATTGTCTTTGAATTTATTTATGCTTGTTTTCTAACATACTTACACTTTTACTTTAAAATTATTAAATTTAATAAATATACATAGACATAGCTATGTTATAATCAAAGATACTAATATCTATATATACATACATAGAATGTTTAATCACGTTGAAATGTTTTTAAAAACATACACGATTGTGGCATATGACATGTTTATTTTGCTATTTCTGCTGTCAAGACTATTTGATACTAATGAGCTCTAATAAGACGGGCATTGCATTGTTCACTGATTACTTGCTATTAGTGAACAATGCAATGTATTTTTGGTGAAGAAAGCACTTTTTTTCAAACATAATCTCAGTGAAAAGTCATTTTCTCATTTATTTCATCTCTGATAATTCGACCAAAAATGATAAAACATTTTTCAAATTTGGATTCTTTTTTGATTTATTACTATGTTTAATGTAATTCCTTAAATGGCAAATTTTGATCATCATGCAAGACAACAGGCTTCGATATATTGTAATTCGGCTCGGGCCGCCTTGGGGCTGGCTTTATCGAAACATTTTTTTCAAACCCTTTAAAGTGAATGGTAACACGCTATTGTTGTAATCATTTGGACCCACAATACCGATTTTTCAAATTTTTTCTTGTAAAATTTGAAAAATAAGAATGAATTCTGATATAAAAAAGTCGAGTTGAGCCACACTGCAGTTAATTTTTTTAAAATAAAAGTTGAGTTAAAGAATTGAGATTTCGATATTCCCCTGCCAATCACATGTCTGGAACATTCCTTATTAAGTCCAACTGATTAGGCTTCACCTTGAACTGCCAGAGATTATAGTAAAGATGGAACTGTAGAAATTTTCATTCTCTGTATAGAAGGGAGTGATGCCGTATTTAAAAATATGCAATGTCCTTAAGCATTGATTGTTATTTTTTGCATGTTATATCATTCTGTCATCCGTTTGAAAGTTTAGGATGATGAATCATTTTATTACGAACTAGCAAGAAAAGAACTGGCTTCCGTGTTCTGTAATAACAAATTCATGACCTAGATACAGAAGCCCTTAATTAGATGGACTTCAAAGAAACATTTGCTCTTATCCCTCATTGATTTTACTTGGCGGTACTCAGGTTTCAAAACTCCTGAATCCATTTTTGGGAAGATGTTAGTTTGTGCTCATGTGTGTTTGTGAGGTGTGGATACGGATATTATAAGGAAACAATGCGTTTATTGCTTTCAAATTTTACGTGAAAAATAGAACTGGGTCGAACTTGAAGTAATTCTCGTAATTAAAACTCAAATTATTTGAATTTCAAGATTTTCATTGCTTTTTATTTTTATTTATTTTTATATTTTTGAAATACAGTAATAATTCATGTTTATTTTCCCTATATACATAGTATAATGTATAGGAAAAGTATTATGACGGGGGTCGAAAATTTGAATTTGAGTTTTCGACGGGAGAAACAAGTTTCAAGCATCCGACGAATCAAGCGTTTTTGAGGTGATGTCTGTGTGTGTGTCCCCGTGAGTTTCTGGAGACGATGTCTCACGAACGAATGGAGCAATTCGAACGAAATGTGATATAAAAAATTATGACCAGTGACTGCTGAAAGCGTATTGATTTCAAGCGCAATTGAATGTTTGGAAGACCCTCAAATTTTCGAATGAAATTTTGAAAAATCATTAAAAAATCATAAAATTTTCAATAAAGTTGCGTAAATAATTATTTCTTATATAATTTTTCATTAGAAAACGATTGACATAAACTTTAGAACGCTAACATGAACCATTCTCGAGATATTGCACATTTTTCAAATAAATGTATAAAAAAATCACATAAAATTAAAAAAAGTATTAACTATTATGAAATATGTTCACTATTCATATGTAATACTAGCAGCATACTCGTTCTTCGTACGGAGTATATAATACAATCGAAGCTTAAAATTCACAATCATGTGCAAATTCCTATAGTATACTAAATGACATTTTTAATCAAAATATTCTGTTAAAATATTTAATGTAATGCTCCTAAAAAGAAGTTTAAGAATCTCTTTTCTCGCTATACAAAATTATCTTCACGGGCAGATCTGAAGAATAAGACATCCTGGCCCCTTTTGTAAGCGAATTTACAAAAAAAAATATAGAATGAATCAATATATGCAAAATAAAAGCGTTAAGAATGTATGGCACCCGTGCATATACGCGAAATATTAGAAGATATAACCTATGTTAGTAGATTACATGTATAAATTGAAAATTTCAATAAACTCGATCTTTAAACCTGAAGGCAGTAATTGGTTCCAATATATGCCAAAATGGAAATGCTAAAATCATATAGGAAGATATACCCGTACTACTTATAATGTCGTAGATTAGAAGATATGTCCGAGTGTTAGTAGAAGATTACTCGTATTACAATATGAGTCTCAAAAATCTTTGCCAAAATAAAACAGATGACGTTTTAAATTGAAAATGTCAATAATCCCCTTAATCTTCATACCAGAAGGCCTTACTTGATTCCAATATATATCGTCAAAATTCTATGCAAAAATAAATTAAAGTGATGAACGCAGTTCGCAATTAATATAATTAAAAGAAAAATCAAACCGTTCTTTTCTAAAATATATTTTTATATCTATTTATTTATTATTCAAATCGTAAAAATAATAATTAAAATTAATAAAGATATTTAATTTAATTGCGTTTCTGAGCAACATGATATAAGATAGAATCTTCCTCATAAACTGCGAAATTAAATAACCATTTTGATTTCTTTATACTTTTCATTGTTGAGTAAAAGCTTGTGAAAAGTAAACCATGGAAATAGATTTCCTCATTTAAATTCATGTTTCAAACAATTCATGTTTACAGAAAGTGACTAATTAGCGCAATAAATCTCCCACCAAACTCAGAGATAAAGTTTTCATTTACTTTCAAACGATTTTTAACCTTTTCGTTTGGATAAACCACGGAGTTAGAGAGTAGAACTCCTAGGAAAAAGTTTCGTTTTTCAATAATATCTCGAGAACTCCTGACCTTAGAAACTCGAAATTTGAACTAAAATTATGGAGGGCTATTTCAAGGCTATCCACAGAATTTCATTAAATTCGGTTCAGCCGTTCTCCCGTGATGATGAGACAAACAAAAGCTTCGTTTTTTTATATTAATATCTCCAGAACCACTGATTGTAGAAACTCCAAACATGGACTAAATTTTAAGTGGGGCTATTTCTAGGCTACCCATACAATTTCATCAAATTCGGTTCAGCCGTTCTCCCGTGATGATGGGACAGACAGACAGATTTTCGATTTTATTTATATAGATTATACGATAAATTTGTTAACATCATTCCCGTGGATCTAGCTCATTCCATTCAATAGAGTACTTTGGGTAATAGTTTTGTATCTTGACACCTAACATTTTCCTGCTTCCCACTTTGGGGGAAATCCTGGAAAGAATGTTTGTTAATCGTTTTCGTTTCTGGTTGGCCTCAAATTTCATTATTTATTTCCAGTTTAGTTTTCGAAAAACCCGTAGCTGTGAGCGGTTGCCTACTCCTTACTCGAGTACAGTTTAAACAAAATCATCATTTTGCTTTGGTGATTATTGATATTAAGGCTGTTATGATAACTTCAACTGGATTGTTTAGCCTTCTATCCTCAGTGGCTATCCTTCCTTGTTTCGGGACATCGTATTTTCTTATTTGGATTCTCGATCAGTCTGTTAGATGGTGATGTGATGATTTCCAATTTCATTTTTAACGGTGCACCATAGGATTCTGTGGTGACTCCTGTTATCTGTAACTTTTATTTTAATCGAGTCCTTGATCTTAACTCCGACCATTTTTCCAGCAGACCCCAAGGTCTGCCCGCATATTTTCCTACAGCTTAATTTTTAACACTTTACAACAAAGTTGAAAAGTGTTTATGACTTTGTTCATTCTGTCTGTCTGTCTGTCTGTCTGTCTGTCTGTCTGTCTGTCCGTTAGCACGATAACTGCCGTAAAAATGAGTTTATCAAAATGAAATTTTAGTATGTTGTTCAGACGGTCTGTAGGACCTATGGGAATATAAATAAATAATATCACCCAATTAGTTTTTTATTGAACCCGGGTTGAAAAAATGAAATACATTGAACCCTATGGGACCTAATTTTTCAAACATTTTTTAAGTAAATTTAAAATTCACGAATTGCTTCGGAATTTTTAGGAAATATTCACATTATCCCATAGAATATATAAAAAAAAATTCAGTAAAATATGTTAAGTAGTTTTTTAATTAAAAAAATTATTTAATATAGGGAAAAAAACAAATTCAATTAAATTCTGACTTTGGGATATCTTCCAGAAAGAAAAGAGAGAGACATTATATAATAAATATCTCTCCATTTGTTTAAACGTTTTGCATATGGGAGTGGCTTCATATCTATATAAATAAAAATGAAAATCTGTCTGTCTGTCTGTCTGTCTGTCTGTCTGTCTGTTTGTCACACCATCACGGGAGAACGGCTGAACCGAATTTGATGAAATTTTGTGGGTAGCCCAGAAATAGCCCCACTTAAAATTATATCTGTGTTTTGAGTTTCTACGACCAGTGGTTCTCGAGATATTAGTAAAAAACGAAACTTTCGTTTGTCTCATCATCACGAGAGAACGGCTGAACCGAATTTAATGAAATTTTGTGGGTGGCCTTGAAATAGCCCCCCATAAATTTTGCCCAAGTTTCAAGTTTCTAAGACCAGGGGTTGTTGAGATATTAATGAAAAACGGAACTTTTTTTATAGGAGTTCTACTCTCCAACTCCGTGGTTTATCCAAACGGAAAGGATAAAAATCGTTTGTTTAAAGCGTCAAAGGGAATTAAAACTTTATTTTTGAGTTTGATGCAGGATTTTTGCATTAAATAGTCACTATCTGAAAGCATGAATTGTTTGAAACATGAATTTAAATGGAAAAATCTACCTCCATGTATTTCACAAACTTTTACTCAACGATTAGAAGTATAAAGAAATTAAAATGGTTATGTAATTTCGCATTTTATGAGGAAGATTCTATCTTATATCATGTTGCACGGCAAAGGAATGGAATTAAATGTGTTTGTTAATGATTATTATTATTTTTTCTATTTGTATAATAAATAAATGGATGTAAAAATATATTTTATAAATGAGCGGTTTGATTGTTCTTTTAATTATATATATTGCGGACAGCGGACATTACTTTTATTTATTTTAGCAAAGAGGTTTCAAGCTCATATATTGTGTTTAGCTAATAAACTCATAATAAATGAACGGTTTGATTGTTCTTTTAATAATATATATTGCGAACTGCGTACATCACACTTTTATTTATTTTAGCAAAGAGGTTTCAAAGCTCATATATTGTGGTTAGCTAATAAACTCATATATTGTGTTTACCCAATAAATTCATTTAGCCGATTGTTGAAGCAGAAAAAGAGTAGAACGGATGTATGTATCTTCTAATACAATTTTAGTGTTTTCATTTAGTATATATACAGACGGGATATGGATATTTTATTCTTCAGATCTGTAAATTTAGAGCTACGAATTTAGCGGAATATCTCTAAATAACTTGGTAACTTTTCTTAAACTTTACCAAATTAGAGGAAATATCTCCAAATTGATAAAAATGACCCAAATCAATGAAATTAAATTTGTTTTTTTAGAATAGAGTACTGAAATGATGTTTCTGTAGCATTTGTCGGTCAGTCCATCCATCCTACTTAGTAACGCATTTAACTAATTTTTTTAATATCACTAAATTGATAAAAATATTTGTAAATCCATAAAAATATCATGGAGACGAAAATGTCGCCAAACCTTCCATGGAGATCACATTATTCAGACGATATGATTTCCATCAATTTATTTGAAGCAGATGATATCATGTCGCTTAGCAACGGATCCAATGTGTTATGTGTCATACGATTTTTATTAAATCTAATAAAAATGTGTATATAAAATAAATTTCATTGACATTGCATTTTTGACTGGATAATATCAATTACGGTCTTCAGGTTTAAACATCATTATTATTGATATTTCGGGGACAGTTGATTCAGGAATTATTGATATTTTCAAATTATTATGCCATTGTTTCATTATGACGAAAATTGTTGAAACTCATATATAGTACGTTGTACAAGTAATCTTCTACAAATGCACAGGTATATCTTCTAATCTACGAGAATATAAATAGTACAGGTATATTGGCAAAATTTTTATATATGTTGGCATATATTGGAATCAATTACGACCTTCTGGTATTAAGATTACGGGGATTTTTGATACTTTCAATTTATTACGTCATCTTTTTTATTTTGGTAAATATTTTTAAGACTCATATTACAATATGTTTAAGCTTCTACTAACACGCTGGCATATTTTCTAATTTGCGACAATATAAGTAGTACGTGGTTGCATATATTGATTCAATTCTTTTTTTGTGTGTGAATTTGTTCACAAAAGGGGCCAGGATATTTCATTCTTCAGATTTGCCCGTGAAGATAATTTTGCATAGTGAGAACAGATATTCTTAAACTTCTCCTTATGAGCAATAAATTTAATATTATATCAGAATTTGCACATGATTGCGAATTATAAGTTTTTTTATATTATATACTCCGTACGAAGGACGGGTATGCTGCTAGTTTTAAAATAAATTTGGTAGATAACAATTTTTCATTTTTTTAAAATTTTATATAACTCTTCATGATAAATTTAATTGATGGCATTTTAAATGCACTTTCCTACGTCCTAGAGAGTTAAAATTTGGTACACAGCTTAAATTTGTTGAACATTTTATTCGAGAAAAATTTGATGGATCTTTAAATATAGATCATACATTTTTTTCGAAATGGCCTGAAAATAATCCCCGTTCACTTCTATAAATCATTGGTGTAATATTGTTAATTATTGTTTTATTAAAAATTCTGATGTGGACAGCACATGTCTTTCCCTGCAGACTCATATTCGTTCTCTTTATTTATTCAATGATAATTTGAGTTTATCTGCACAACATAAGTATTTTAAATGACATTGAATTTACACGTTAAACTTAAATTTGGTTCTCATTTGATAGCTGGACTTATTGTCAAAGGTGGCATAGCGAAAACGCGAAAAAACTAGAATATCTCAAGAACGGCTAGTCCTAGAGTATTGGGGTTAGTCTTATTCTTTTTGTTGTCAAAAATCACATATAAAATAGGAATTTAATTGATATAATTGAGCATACGTAGTCTTTTATTTTTATATATAACGATTTTTGCTGGCTATTTCGCAAAAATAGCTCGTTCCTTTTTCCCGAATCGTAGTAGAATAACCTACAAATGATTTATATACAAAATTTTGTTAAATTTGGTATATAAATCACTTGTAGGTTATTGAAATATTATACTCCAAATTTTGTTAAATTTGGTTCATTAGTTTTTAGCTAGAGTGGATAAAGGCAATTTCTGCGGCCATTTCGCAAAGAAGGCAGATTCTTTTATTACGAATCGTACTATAATCTAATGAACATCAGGATTTCCCACAAAAAACATACCTACCAAATTGTATGAAATTCGGTCCATTAGTTTTTCAATTAGAGTGGATATAATATCCACACAGACACACAGAAACATACACAGATACACCCTTACACACACAGACGTCTTCCTAAAAGTAGTTTTTTCGTGTTCTAGAAGTCCCAAAACGTGTAGATCCTTTGAAAATTCGAGTTCCGATCTTCGGCACGATTCCAATACTTTGAGTACATACACATACACATATATATTATCTGTGTATTATCTGTGTATCTAAATTCCGTTCCTATGCAATTACAATAGTTGTGATTTTAAATGATCCCTAAACTTTTATTATTTCTTCAAGGAAGCCTAATTTTAACATATGCAGAATGCAAATATCTCAAGCGATTGTAAGATGAATTACATAAGAATTGCTGAATTTTTTTCACACAAAATTATTTAGCTCTGGAGTCTGGAATACAAGTTATATGAATGAAATATTCATTGATTTTGCATAAAGAATCAGATGATTTATATTTCGATACAGTTTTAAATATTTAAGTATAATAAATTACTGTAGTACTGTGATAATGTAAAAGATATTACCACTGAATGAATCACATTTTAGAAATTTTTTAAATGAAATTACATTTCAGTTGGAAAGTGCTTCATAATCAATGCTTATGCATGATTGATCTTTCTTGTTAATTCATATTGAGAGTTGCATCCGTCCTAAAACTACTTTATTTTTGCTTAAATTCTGTGCATCTACATACAGAAACAACGCAATGACAATATATTTGAGTTTAAATGCTCATCTAAATTTGATTATTTCTACAACTAAGCCTATTTTTCACCTATGTAAAATGCAAACAGCAAAATATATAAAATGAGTTGTATTAGAATTCCTGTATTTTTTTAGCACAAAATAGTTTAGTCCATGGAGTCTGCATGGCTGATATGAATGAAATATTAATTGATTTCATAAAGAGAAGGACGATTTTCTTCGATGAAGTTTCAAGCATAGAGTTTAATTTTTTGTAGCTCCATGGTCTTAAACAAAATGTTTAAATAAAATAAATTATTATAGTATTGTGATGAATGAGATGAATGGGAGAAAGTTATGAATGAAATCCTGTTTTTATAGAGAGATCCAGGCGTGTTATTTTTTTGATGACGTCATTTGAATTAATTTCAGTTGTTTTCGATGAAGTTTTCAAATATAATAAATGATCGTAGTATTATGATAATTCTAAAACTATTACCGAGGAATGTATAACATTTTAGAGATGTTTAAACCAGGCAATTTATATTTCAATGCCGTCATTTGAATGAAGTTCATTTTTTTCGATGAAGGTTTAAGTTTTCAAATGTAATACATTAATGCAGTATTGTGATAAGTTTCAAAATATTACCGAGGAATGTATTGCATTTTAGACTTGTTTAAATAAAATTGCATTGAAGTTGGAAAGTGTTTCATCATCAATGCTTTAAGCATGATTGATCTTTCTTGTTGTTAATGATTTCGTCCGGGTAGCGAACTTCTGGCAATGTACTGTTTCCTTTGCTCTGTTCACGCTGTTCTTAAGGTTCTTTCTTGAAGGCGTAGGATGGCATCTATTCATGATGCTAGTTTTCTTAGTGCTTTTGATTCCATTTGTTTGATTGATCGTGTTCTTCCTTCCCAACGTTCTTTCATTTTCTTCCTTCAATAATACTTTGATATTTATATTGACGTCTCTCGGCTGGGGGACAACTCTGTGTGATTTGTGTTTTTTGTTCTGATATCTTAGTTCACTCCTTTTTGTTTAAATTTTCATTTAATTTGGTTTTCAGTCGGAATTCTTCTTCTTCTGCGCAGACTGTGCGGCCTGCCAACTAGGTGCAAGGTACCATAATGCACAGCCGGGAAAAAGCCAATCCACAATTCAAAATAAACAAATATACGAAATGTATAAGCACATAATCAATGATCAAGGCCAAAAGAGACCTTTCAAAAACTTCTGGTATACAACAATAAACAAAAAATATCTTCTCCAAACAGAATATTGAAAAACACTATGAGAATAGCAATCAGATTACCACTAATAATATCATTAAAGGTTATTAATAATAATAAAAATATGCATTGAAATACGATTAGAAATGCTAATAAAATACTATTAAAAGGACCCGTATCAGCAGTCCTAACAAAAGGGTGAAACTACAATTCAAAAAATCTACACCAAGTAACATTACAACAAATTAATTGTCATAAGCATTTCAAACATTTAAAAAATACTATTAAAATACTATCTCAAAATGCACATATTATATCAGATTATACCTTTTATACACAACATTGAATATATTTTACACCTAAACACATGAATGATAAGAATGAGCAGAAATAATATTAAATACTATTAAAATACTATCACAAATTGGACATATTATTAGAATTATTAATAATTTTTAAAAAGTACCGAATTTTATCAGAGAAAAATACTATAAACATAGCAACCCGTCATTAGCCGCCAGATCAGCAGTCTGGACGCAAGCTCTAATTCTCGCCATGGACGAGGGCCTGGTCAACACCCCTAAATAACCACTCAGCTCGATGCTCATCCGATGGCCTGCCCAAGTGAAACTCCCGGATAAACCTGCATTCATATACGGAATGATCAGCGTCCCCGAACCTTTTGCAAGGGCAGTCCGGGGGAACTTCTGATCTTAACTCTGTGCAGGTAGTCGGGAAAAGGACCATGCCCCAGAAGAAAAGGAAAAAGAACCGGGCGAAACGATCGCCCGTGAGCCCGAGCCCATCGTAGCTCCGCCAATCCTTAAGCACCGCTATCCGTGCAAAGCGGGACAACAGTGAAAAGGGGACAGGAACCGCCAATAGGTCCCCGGCCAGGGCAGCTTCCTCGGCGCAACCATCTGCCGCCGCATTCCCAGCAATTCCTATGTTAGCTCGGACCCATTGATTTCCGACCTGTCAACGGGCAGGATAAATTGACTTTTTAATATCTGAAATACAGATTGATTACTAACAGACCCCAGAGCAGTCAGTGAAGAGAGGCTATTCGTAAATATCTTATCCTTCCTATTCTCCTGTAAGGCCCAGTCATAAGCAAACTTGATCGCAAGGATCTCGGCCTGGAATACCGAATTAAAAGAACCCACTGAAATAATTTTTGACTGAAAGAAATCTGCTCTCTCCCCTCAAAAATACACACCGCAAACCCTAATTATCATCGCCCTATCGGTGTGTATATGTACACAGACATACTCAAGATCCTCAGCAAAGATAATCACACGTTCCCATGGAGAGTGCCATTTTATTATCGAATAGAATCAAATGGGGAGACCAGGAAAACTAATATCAAGCCTCTTAAGCCATATTACATTTTTTTTTCTGCAAATTGGCAAGGACAGATACCAAGAAAGGTGAATAAAGCCTCGTAGGAAGAAATGCGGTAACCACCGGCAATCCACAGAAAAAAGGTACTCGACAGGGTTAGGAGCTTCCGGACCTAACTTTGTGTCAGGTCCCCGTCCAAGCTTCGGCGCAATAAACAATTATCTTCTCCACTACGGTACTATACCACAATTTCAATAACCTTCTATCCGTACCGCATCCAGCCTTCGCGACCCTAACAAAAGCAAGAGATGCACATTTTTCGGAGAGATAGTTTGAGATAGCCAATTACGACATGATGAAATAACGATTCCTAGATATTTTGCGTCTTTAACCACTTTAATTACATTTCCATTTAATCTGAAAATAGATTCTAAAATTCCTTTCTTAGCAAACACCAGCGCCTGACATTTAGCTACCGAAATTTCCCGACCAAGAGCCCCGTAAACAGAAGAAACTCTCTCCAGACTGCGATTCATAGTCGCCTCAAGATTCCTGTTAAAATATAAATTCCATAAAATCGGAGCCACCACAGAAACCTGTAGGGATCCCAAGGTGACCACGCGCCAGACAAGGTCATTGCCTACCCTGTAGCTGACTGTTCTATCTTGCAGGTAGGAACAAATTAAACTTATAAAAAAGGAGTGTAAAGAATAATTATTCATGACTTCCTCCAAAATTACCCAATCCATCCGATCAAAGGCTGCTCTGATGTCTACAAAAGCTACCGCACAATGGGAATTACCCTTGTAATGATTAATGTGGAGTAAATCATAACAGCCATCCTCCGTTGTTCGAAGTTCCCTGTCCCATATTGGTTGGCATGTAAGATTTTGTTAACTTCTATCCAAAGATGCAATCTATTAACTACAAGCCGTTCTAAAAAATTTCTAAGAGTTCGTAATAAACAAATGGGACGGTAAGAGTAGTAGGAATCCGGGTCCTTTCCCGCCTTAAACAGGAAAAAGACACCGGCATTCCCGAGAACCCAGACCGTCCAACTCACTCGAAAGTATGGAGCAGTTGAATGAACGGCCGGGAAGGACACCGGCATTCCTGCAGGCCCTTCGAAAATAAGCAAAACGGAAACAATGACTGAAGTATTTTACAAAAAAAAGAGGTATTAAATTCATAGATCATATGCCAGACACGGTAGTTAATTTTATCCAAGCCCGGGGCTTCCCCCTCCACCCCACCCCTGAGATTGCCAAATACAATTTTTACTTCGACCATGTCTACGAATTCTAAGATAACATCATATGACCCTATCTGGAACCTAAAGCCCGGAAAGGAACAACCGGCTGGAAAGGAGTCCAATAAACACACCACCTTATTCACTAGACCTGGATTGGTCTCATCTGGAAATTGAAATAATATATCACTATTACGTGTTCTTTTGCCTGTAATTATTTTGACGACTGAATTAAATTTATCTTCTTACCTATCACAAAAAGCTTTCTAGGCATTTGCATAGATTCATTAATGAGCTTACGAAAGATTGCTCTTATTGTACAACAATTTGACCTCTTATGAGGAGGCCAAATCACCTTCAATAGCTAACTTTTTAACTCTGCGGGAAAGGGCAATTAGATAGTTGCGGAACTTGGCCAGTTCCCTTGTCCACCACAAGAATTTTTTTTACTGGTAACAGGCTTCTTCCGAAAGGAAGAACAATCAGAAATTGAGTAAAGTCATCCAAGACTGAAACATTATCAAACCCTAGACAGCCTCTCCTGCAACAAAGGAAAAATCCTTTTAAGTTGAAATTTGAAACCTCCAGTGCCAAATCTAGTTTTATAGAAATAATCAAAATAAGATGTACTATCGCGCCCCCTCGCGAAACTAAAACTAATAAATTTTTGATAACTTAACGATTCAATATCAAGAACACCCCAGTTGATAATTAAATTAGATAAGTTAGAATTAATGATCGTCAGGCCTGGACAATAGGAAACAAAGGAAGGACCGGAACTGACTTTATTACAAATAATAAAATCATACTGCAAACAAAAATCCCAAATCCGCCGCCCCCGTACGTCATCAAAACCGAAACCCCGTGCCTTTGACCTAGACTTAAAGTCCCCCTGCAGGAGGAAACTGTCACTCAAAAAATCAACATTAATTAATAGCTAAAGAGCATGTCAGTCAATATCCTCATGAGGAGGAAATATATACTATAGCTACCGCCAAATCAACATTTCCTGGAAGTTATATAAACTAGTAAATTATAACTGTAGTAAATAATAACGTATTAAATGTAAACTGTAGTAAATAATAACGTATTAAATTTAAAATTATATTTAACCCTGAATTACATATTACAGTTAAAGCTTTATAGAGGAAGTTGGGGCAAAAAAGGGGAAATTTTAAGAAAGGAGGGCAATTTGCCACCAACAAATGGTGGTTCCTGAGTACATATGAAGTCATAATTATTTTCAATTGTAAAAGAAAAGTATAGTTATACGCAGCGAGCGATTAACTTAATTTGGAGGAATCTAGTTTCCATGATCATTATTTGTAGAGGCCAACTGTATTTGGTACTGGCAGGATCCACAAGCCCTATCTAAACAAGCATGGTCTAATTTAAACTTAGACCCCCTTATCCCGATTGCTGACCATACAATTTATACACTTGGCTGGATCGGCACATTGGCCATCATAGGTTTGAACACATCGTAAGCAACTACTATCACTATTACATTTTGTTGACACTTTTAAACTCTCTTGTGGGTGCTTTTACCCTACTCAATATAGAAATAATTAGTTTTTTATGGCAGATTTAAATACAGCAGGATCAATGGTAATTACTCAGTGATTACTATTCTTACTTTTAAGGGAGAAGTCGACATTAAAGTTCTCTTTGATCAGGAAATCATTGAAGCTAATCATGGATTCGGCAATATCATCCTTTCCAAAATCAGCATGCAAGTTTGTATTAACCGAAGTCGGCGCTTGCTCGGATGCACAAAGTTAAATTTCTTTACAAGATCTGGCATCGAGCTAAGTTGCTCTGCCAATTTATCCAAATCAGAACTAGAGTTGGCCTCAATGGCTAGTGTCCCATTTGCAATGGACGTTACACCTTCAACCTTTAGAGTCTGAGTTCACATATTCACTGACGAGCATACCAACTTTCAGTGGTCCTCAAACTTTCCTGTCACTTTAGGTTTAAAGTAACTAATAAATTTTTAATTTATATTTTAACCGGGCATGGCCCTTTTCCCCTGTATTTGTTTTGTTTTATCATAAGAATCCCCCCCCCCCTGTCCGTGTTTCCAAATTGGAGATTCGGACCATTATGTTTTTAGTTGCCCCTTAACTACTGATTTTCATTTTTCTAAACCCTCGGTCGAACATCGGGTCCTCTGGATTAAACGGGGTTTTGATACCCTGCAGTCTATTATAAGTTGGTTAATTGTTTATTTATTACCTGGGGTATATGTAAGAATTGATTGTTTTTTATGTTATAATATTAGTGGTATTTATTGGTGATTTTTACATTTATTTGTCAGTTTTCCGTTTTTTCGTGGGTGCTTATGGCGCCTTCTTTCTTGCTCTCTCTGTGTGGCTAGAGCTTGTTTTATCTTTTTATTTCTGTTTTTTTTTTTTTTTTTTTTTTTGAACATGGGCTTATTCACATTTATTTTATATTTTATTTTGTGTTCTCTTGTATTTTTGTTTAACTTGTTTTATTTTGCATACGAGTTCGCTTTTACTTTTATTGCACGTGGAACATGGCATGATGCTTTTTTTTTCTTTTGGAACACCTGCTTGAGGTGATTTGCATTTTTTAATTCTCATCCTCCCATGTGTGTAGTGTTTATGCCAGCCATGTTAGCCCTTGATTTGATCTTTCTTTATGACAATGTAAATTTTCGTCTTCAAATTTAAATTAAATCTGTCCGGCAAGTCAGTGGTGGCCTGCTGGTCCTTCCTTGTGTTGGAAGGTCTTCTCCTGGTTGTACACCCAATTGCTCTAAGCCTGCTGACGATCTGTACGATCTGGGTTTACAACTACAACAATGAACTCTGGCAATATCATCCCCTAGTTTTCCAATCATTCTTGTCCGCATGTGATCTAGATGCTGTATTTAAGACATATTTTAAAACAACCAAGTCAGAAACTTTATACATTCACGGAAGGAGCTTCCTTCAAACATAATTCATTTAACACAGCCGTTTACTTCTTAATATTTTGAGTGATACCCCGGGATTCCTTTGCGTGCGATTCTAAATTTTGCACATCATCTACTTTCTATTTAATCACCTGTTATGCAAATTACAACAAGTTACTTCCTATGAATTTGCGATTTAATTTTCAGAAATAGTTTTCGTCCATAAGTTTCGTGCACTATTGGAATTCACACTGCGCCAAGAGCAAGTGTTTTCGCTTTTGACGTCACATTTTAGAATCATTTCGAAATTTTTCGAATTTTTATATTTAATCCGAAAAGTGTTTATGTATTTTCATTATTTTAGATAAGAAATTCTGGACAATCTTAAAGTATTTGAATACGTTTAAATTATGAAATGCAAAAATGTTTAAATTCTTAGAATATTGAAATATTTAAATGTACTTTTAGACAAAATTTTAAAATTATTTCAAAATCTTTAATTTAAATACTTTTTATTTTTAAAGTTATATGTATTAAAGCTATTTAAATATAATACATAAAAATTCAATTATTACATTTCATTAAAATTTTTTACCTATTTGGTGCCAAACCGAATTTGCTAAAAATAAAAATGCCTAACCTTAAGAAAATACTTTATTTTCACTGGAAAAACTATTTAATAATGTTCTAAGATTGTTTTCTTTATTTCAGCATAATATTGCGCGGTTTCCCGCTGTTTCAGTATCCTGATCAACTTATTGAAGTAACTGGAAGAAGAATGTATGGAACAAGTATACTAACTTCGGACGTTTCTTTCAAGATCTACAACAAGCAATAGACAGTGAATTTTCCTGTGTATTATTGTTGCCACCGATAGATTTATTACAGAGGTAACGACTGCAGCCAGCGATTTTTTCTCCGATTCCGATTTCCTCTGGCCTAGAAGAAGTGACGTCACAAACTAGCTGGATGGCTTTCTCTATCAGTGGTAACAGTATCACAGACTATTCAGCTTTATGATCACCACTGATATATGTATTTTTTATACAACATATCACTTTAAATCAAAGTATTACAAAGGGCAGCTTAAGGCACTATTTATTATGATGGAATCTGGTTTGTTCAGAAATAGTAAATTCATTTCGGGCTGTTATTGAAATCGTTCTCTTCCGTGTAACAAAGAATAAATCAGGCTGTGTTTATGTTCTCAAATAATCTGTGTATGATGTAAAAGTCATCCAAGTGAGATTCTCAATCAGTCTGTTAGTGTTAGAAATGATTTTGATTCATATCAGGAAAAGTAAACAGTAATTTAAATTATTTTGAATATATTTAAAATAAATTTGCCATCAAAAAGGTTTGAAGTCCTATCAAAATCTTGTGTTTGCGTCGTAGAAATTTTTTCATTTATGGAGCAAAAGTTCGTATATTTTCTCTGAAATCCTTATAAAAGTGCCTAATTCGATGATTAATGCAAAGTTTGTTGCTATTTTTACAGTATCGTGGATTTATTTTTATTAAGGAATTTTAATTTTTTTATCTTCAACATAAAGTTTCAGGTTGACTTAAGTGGCCTTTCAAAATTTGCTGCAGCTCATTTATTGTGTGCAAAGTGAAACAAATTGTATACAGTAATAGTAGTAGATTGAAACACTAACCGATATACGTACTGGAGATTTAGTTGTTCCGGAAATTATTTTATATTACTAATTCGGGTTGTTTGAGATCGTAAAAACATTTAAATCTGCGATTCCTGTTGATTGCAAATATAAGGCGTAATGCAAGTTTTATCCTTTTTCTATGTTCACCCAAGAATATTTTGAAAACCACAAACTGTCGATTATAATGTGACAGTCTGCAGCTGAGATTCGTTTTCTATATTTTTGATTATTTAATGATAGAAAAGAGGGGAAAACATAAAGTGAACGAACGCAAAGTACCGAGAAACCAAATTTACATTTCCGGCCTGACTGCCTTAAATATTAGTTTTTGAAAAAAAATATCTCTTAATCATATATTATGTAGAATTCAATGTAGTAAAGATTGGAACTTTTTATTTTGTACTAAATTTATATATACGTATTTTTATAATTTGTGGTAATTGTAAATCGCAGAAATGAGCATAAGTAACTTATTCCTTTCTGAAAAATTGATTGAAGGCTATGTGAAGACCCCGCCTTCACTCAAAGATCAGGCTCTGACTAAGTTATCCATTAAGTTATGCGAAAACACTGACCTAAAGAAAGTTATCATAAGTAATCCAGATCCACTTATCACTGAATGGGAGAGTCTTGTTGAAAGGCAGTCATCTGCTATGTTTGAGACGCTCTTTCTTCCCGATGTGTTAAAGGCACCTTTACTTTGTCGTATTCGGTTAATTGCTATTCGGTTGTTCGCCTGGAACAAAGAGTATCAAATTAGGCTTGGAACAACTCCACACGATACTGATCAGTATTTGACATCATCTGATTGGACAGTAGACGGAAGGATAAATGAAAGCAATGTAGCAGAGCGGTTAGTGCAAAATGAAGCAATTCCTGCCTCCTTGAGGTACCCATTAGCCTGTTTGCACTTTCTGGAGACCTTCATTTATTCTCTGTGGAATCAAATGCTTCCAGAATATCGGGAGTTTTATTTAGGGGAAATGGATCCACTTCGAGGACAATCAAAGTTGGTTACATTTTGGTCATACAAAGTGGCGGGAAGACTGGAAGAATGGATGAAACATGGGGACAAATTTTGGTATTGTGGGTTTTTATCAGCAGTGGCAGAAGGACAAAGGACAGCTGTTAAATGTTGCTGGAATGCGCTGAGTGAAGAAAGTAAAGGCCAGAAAATCTATATGCATGCTATGACAGTATTGTATAAGTACGATGAAGCAATAAAGAATGAAAAGTTGTTTTATTCTAGTGAGAAGTTTCTCACGCCTGCACATTATGTTGATATTTTATATTTTCTGTTCTCGCACATGTCAGAAGAACACATCATTCTGTTTTTTGAAATTTTATTCAAACATACTGATAACACGACAAATTATTCTTGCTCATTATTTTGTTTTTTAGAATATCCTTATCAGAACTATCTTATACCAATTATTTCTAAGTTGTGGAGCATTTTACCTGAAGCACATTATGAAAGGATGTTAATTGAACTAGTTAAAAGGTATGCCAATTCTGAAAATAGAAAAGGCTACCAAGATTATAATTATGGGCACTTATTTGTAAAGTTGTTGAAAGTAACCCCAATGCATTTCAAAATAAATGTATTTAGAGATAGGTCACTTGGTAATGTCAGAGGGGAACAAAATCTAGGCAAAATATTGTTACTCCACGTCTTCAAAAAACAATTTTTTGAGTTTAGAGATATTGAAATGATTCAGAATATTTTGCAACAGGTTAAAATGGAAGAGAAACAGTCAATTATATATTCTGACTGTGGAGAAGAACTTTGTAATTATCTTATAAAGAATAAAAAGCGGAGAATACTTGATTCGATTTTAGCACATTGTTTGCCAAAAGAGGGAATACTTGACTTCAGAAGGAAGTTTTTGCTTTCACATAAAGGGAACCTTATGTGTTTTCAAATTCTGGCGCATGAAAACGAAGATGCCTTAAAATCGTTGTTGAACTGGGTAGATTTTACGGAGGTGGAAGTTTCGAGGATTAAACCTACATTTTTTAATCTATGGAATTTCGAAAATGAGCTTACAAAATTTCTGGAGGAGGGTAAAATAAATTGCTTTGACAGAATATTGGAGTGGTGTTTACCGTATGAAGGTGCTCGAAAGCAATTTAAAGATGATTTAGTCCGATTGTATATAGGTTCAATAAATTTACCTAATTTGCAGTGCGGTAATTTAAATCGGTTTATGTCTATGGCTTTTCCATCTGAAGATGCCATTAGTGCTTTTAAACAGAAATTTGTTGCTGAAGGACATTGCGCACAGATGTTAAAAGAATGGATTCGGCATGGAAAATGGAAACATGCTGACGCTCTTATCGAGTGGTCTGGGTTATCTTCAACGGAAATTGAGCAGTTGAAAGTTAACGTGATATTTGATACGCAAATTCTTGATATGTTGCTTTATAAAGATCCACAAACTATTTATCTTTATATAAAGTGGGGATTGTCGAATCAAGAAACCGTGCTATGTTTAAAAAAACTAGTGGATGAGCGTCTGTTTACGTATGCGACCAATGGAGGTATTGGTAAACCAATGGAGGAGAGAGTACATAGGAGATGGGATCAGGTGATAAAATATCGACTGGAAGAACTAGCAGGTGAGCAACTGGATAGCACGATTATTGAGAAGATGGAATAAAGAAAGAAGACGTCCCTTTCCCAAAATTTGAGAAATAGTTGATGATATGAAATTGTAATCTTTGCGAGTAATGAGGAATTTTCCTACCTAAGATGTATTATCATTTTTGGCATTACTTTTAATATCTTACGCAAAATAAGTTAATGCAGGTATCAAAACATTGCATAAGTTTTAAAGTGCCAAAAACAAAGAATACGAAGGATATTATTACTTCAGTTCTTTTCCATTACACTTTTTTTTTAAACTTTTGTTTGTCTTCTTGAAGCCGATTCAAAGCATTCAGTACCGATTTTTATGATGTTCTAGGCGCAGCTGACGCGAAATAAACTTCCTGTGGAAAATAGCATACAAACTTAACAATAATATCACTGGTGTTTAGGATCCTTTATTCTTTGTTCAAAATACATTAAATTTATCAGAAGAAAATTTTCCATTCTAAAACCATTTTTTTTTTATAGATACATAATACAAAGAACGTCGCTTCTTATTTTTCAGAGGAATATGCTGTGTTATAAAAGACACAGATACTTTTATTCGTAGAAAGATCTGCCTTTCAAAACATATGTGTCTGATGGCATGAGCAAGGACTTGTTAATTGTTTTTGCAAATATACTACAATTTAAGCAGGTGTTCCAATTTTCGTTATCCCCATATTAAATGAAAGGCAACGAAGAATCTGTTTCTTTTCAGCCTGTCAACAATCAATTGTTTTCATTATATAAAACTGTTGTAATCTGTATTTGGTGGTGTAAGGTGTATTAATACTATATGGGTTATATATATATTTTCTGAGAAGTGTTATTTTTTCATAAAGCTACATGAAATTCACTGTGTATTTTTTTAGCAAAAATAAAAATCTGTCTTGTGAGTTCTTTTTGCGATTGTACTTATTTAGAAAAATGTTTTTGGAGTCCCTTTCATAACAACGGAAAATTTTAAATTGAATAATTTTAAGACATTTATCGTGAATGTAGAATAGCTTTATAGTTTTTGAACTCTCAACGTGGCACTTTCAATGTCTCTCTGCGGGAAGGGGACATTCGTAACAGTGGCGCCACTAAAGGGAGGTTATAACCTCCCTAGAATCTATCGAAACCCATTGAAGGTCGGAGAAATGATATTTGGAGATATGGAAAACAACATATTTGGTCCCCCCCCCTCCTACAATTTTTTTCTCTGTCTACGCTACTGACTCATAAACCGTTCATCTGAATCTTATAAAACTTGTATACTAGATGTTAGTAAAAAACAGTTTGAGCTCAAGTAAAAAACACTTTGAGCGAAGGATAAGGATAACTTCAACGTATTTAAGCACAAATAAGATAATAATGCAGTATACAATTATTTCCAGGATACGCTACATCCTCTTCGTCAATGCAAGATAGACAACAAATCCAAAGTCAAAACTAGGAAATTGTGTTTTTGACTTCAGGTTTGTTGACTCTCTTGCACTGACGAATAGTCTAGGACCTAGGAGAGTTCTGTAGGAATTTTGAAAGAAGTTTTGTTTGTTTTGACGAATGACACTAGGTATATTGTAGAGAAAAAGAAATTGGTCACATGTTCTGAATGGCAATAATTTTTGAGAAATGTCTGCCATCTTGAATCATGCCAGACTTTTTTTTTAGTTATTCAAACATAATATAGGATTGTTTTGTATATTTTTATATATTTATAAACATGCTAAATTAAAAAAAAAATTAAAATGCTTCAAATCTGATACAAAGTGATAATTTAAACCTTTTTATATGAAAATCTCAAATAAACAATTTGCTATTTCATTGAAATGACAACAGAAAAATGGAACAAAAACCCGTATATCACATTCTTTTAATTATTTTTTATTTAAACATTTAAGCATAGATTCATCGCTTTACATTTACAAAATGGACAGCAAGATATTTTTTCAACTCTATAAGGGCAAATATTAGCTCTTGCACATTTATGGCAGTTGCAGGAAAATACAAATTGAGGAGGTATCAATCATCATCATTATGATACTATAGGCTAAGCTCCATCTTCTTCTATGTAACCATACTGTAATAAGTCTATTGATGTTTTTTATTCCATCACATTCATCCCTATGTAGCATTGAAGGTATGTACACTTGATATGAAAGAACGCTATCAAGGAATTTGAGCGTATTGAAAAAAATGCTATGTCTTTGCTTTGACTGCTCAAACCATAGTACCTCATCACATTTTGTTTTTCATGAACCAAGTGTATTGTAATAAACAGTTAAGTATTTTATATCATGTCTTTATTGAGAGGAGAAACCCTTAAAATTGATTAATATTTTCTCTGATGAAATTGCCGTTTTAAGTGCCATAACTCCCTATTTTGCCTGTCATGCTAGAACCAACTATACTGTGTACGGCAAGAACAGATAAGATAATATTTTTTCCGTCATTTTGTGGAGTGGTATGTATCTGACGGATGTTCGCGTAACTTTGATTTTTAACAGTTCCTGAAGGCCATTTTTAAAAATCCTTTTTAAAGTTGTATAGTGCAGAGAACATGACATCTTCTGCTTCAACGATGAAATTCATAACTTTTCAACAGAGTTTGTTTCATCTGTTTTTGCTGTGTGTTTTCCGATCCCAACATCAGCTTCTTCATATTCACAATAAAGTGATTGCACTAAACTTACATAACCTTCTATTAATTTTAAACATATCTTTGGGTTATGTTTGGAGTCTCCTCCCAAATACAAAGATTTTCCCACTGTTTCCACGATTTACAATTCAGTCAGTGAATAGTTTCTGAAAATGCGTTTTGTTCTGGCTTGAATCCCAGAAGGTACATATGCATACTGACAAGTAGGGGCGATTTGGGGTTATTGAGAGTTACATCAATAGGATCAACCTCTTTTCGCCTGAGTTGTTTGTTCCCAGTTTTTAATACATTTTTCATTAAGTCAGAAACAATATCGATACACAAATGGCCTTCTGAAAATCTCAAGAATCTTTTCACAAGTTGTCAAAGTAGTCTCCAAATGTTTTACACATGAACCGTTTGACGTACGCGTTTTACGCGTACATAGGAAGTCAATCACCAGAGCTGTTCTCTCCTGCAATGTTTGCAGCTGAGTAAATGCTCGTACATCATCGTTATTTCAAAATTGTTTTCAAGTTCTTTGCTATATTGGGTTTTGTCTGACTTTTTCAAATCTCCATCACGCGTTAAGTAGTAAGATGTGGATGTAAGTTCGTATTCTATTAATGCCGACGTGGTTGTTGAGTGGACAAGGCGAGCATTTCCACAGCAATCATTTGACCGCCGCGTTGTGGGTTCGAGCTCCATGTAATGCATGGATGTTTGTGTTGGGGAGCAGTGTGTTCCGCCCTCCTCTGGTGCGCCTGGGGCAAAGTCCTAGGACGGCTAAATGGTTCACGTTCTGGCCGCTGACAAAAAGGCGAATGATAATGAGTCAAGTGCCAGGCCATTTGATAAAAAAAAAAAGTATTCTATTAATGCCTTGGTATCCAAACATTTGGGAGGCGCTACTTCAATGCACCGAAGATCATAACTCATTTCTTGGTGTGAAAATTAAATTGAGGATTTACCTTTCGTTTTGTTAGAGAATTCCTCATGTATAGGATGTAAGATATCTTTGGATTTTTCAGTCAACTTTTCTTTAACAATCTTTCTGCAGCCATTATTTCCCCTTTCTTGCACATGTAGTAAGTAATCAGTTACTAGTGGATAAAGTTTAGCTCTAGTTATAAGGTTTGATATCCAATAACTGTTACTTTTTGAAAAGGGTCTCGATCAAGCACAAATGTCAATGCACAAACATTAACATCTTTTAAATACTCTGTTAAGCGTTGGTCTTGAATTGTTAAGGTCACGAAAAACTCATGGTGGAGTGCGAATTCATTGTCATCTACAAAATTTTCTTAAAATATGTAAGTCTGTCATGTTTTATAAGATCGTGCTTTGTCACGCCTGCCTTTTGTCTCATAATTCCGATTATGCTTCCAGATCCTTTTGCTTTCTTATGGTAGTGTTGCTCTAGTGCTTGATACAAAGCAATGCTGCTGAATTTTTTACAAGTATGCTGAACTGTGAAATGACCATTCTTAAAGTCACTATATGGAACATAGGGGGCTCTTCTTACGGCTACAAGTAATCATTATAGAACAGAGTGCACCCTTGTGCATAATTTGCCCTATCAAATGAAAAGAATAGTGGCAAACTTTTATTCTACAAACATTCAGGTCTGAGTTATTTATATTTTTCGTTACTTTGGATGAGATCTCGAGCAAGAAGTGCCAATGTAGAGACAAACTGGTCCCAATGAGAAAATACCTTTCTTTACTGTTCGCCAGTTTCTTTGAATTTCTCAAAATCTCGTTTGACGTCACTCAAATTATTATCGTTTTGGTTTGGTCTGGCAAACGTTGCTCTTTGTACACTGACAACTGTATGAGTTCCACAAATGAAAACAACGCAGAGTACTTAATGTTATCCTTGTATTCCGTGAATGCCTTCCACTGAAGGGCTTGTATTACTTCACAAAGTATTCCAATTACTCTAACTCTCCTATCTGTTTGCCATCCAAATGGTTATCATAGGCATATTGATCTTGAATCGAAACTAGTGCTGTGTCATATGTACCATGGATGCATGACATTGAATCCTCTTTATTGAAGTTGTCCATGGATGTATGGATAAGTACGTCAGGTTTTATTGACGGTGATATTAGCATACGATGTTTTTTAGCTTTGATGATAGTTCTGTTTGTTATATCATCCGGTTCTGACTATCTTCTTTATTGAAAGTGTCCATGGAACTATGGATAAGTACGTCGGATTATATTGAAGGTGGTAATAGGACACGGTGTTCTTCAGCTCTGAATATAGTTATGTTTGTTAGCATCTGGTTCTGACTATCCTCTTTATTGAAATTGTCCATGGATCTATGGATAAGTGCGTCAGATTTTATTGACGGTGGTATTAGGACATGGTGTTCTTTAGCTCTGATGATAGTTTTCTTTGTTAGCATTTGGTTCTGACTATTCTCTTTATTGAAATTGTCCATGGAACTATGGATAAGTATGTCAGATTTTATTGAAGGTGGTATTGGGACACGGTGTCCTTTAGTTCGGATGATAATTCTGTTTGCTAGTATCTGGTTCTGACGAAGTACATCATCGCAACTGTATGCAACATAGCCTTTGACGGTTGAACATTGTAATGAGAATTTTTATCTATTATATTACGTATTGCTTGAGCATTGGTGATATATGCAAGGATGTTTCTTTAAACTATTGTGCATAAGTAAGGAAATAAGCAATCTAAAACATAGTATCACATCTGCGTTGAATATGTGTTGATTTACCAAATGAAAGTACTAATTACATCTAAAAAATTATCTATATCAGAAAAAATAAGAATTTATGCATTTTTTATGTTTGTCAAACTGCAAAACTTGAAGGGTCTACACTATCAATTACTAGTATTGATGATTTTCTCCCGGATATTAATGAAATGCGCACTTCTATCACTTTAAATCATTTTTAACAAATTCCTTATAATATTATTGAAGCGTACATGAAGTACGTAGATATCCGTACAACAACCTTATGTATTAAACATCAATAATTTTTCAAGCAAAAATCAGGAAAAATTAAGATGGAGGTAACTTTTAAAAAATGACCACTCATCCTAACATGTGACCAACATTATTTCAAACACAATGTATAGTACAATTAGTTAAAACAAACAAAACTTCTTGCTCTCGAACTTCCAACAGAACTTTCCTAGTTGTTACATTAGAAGGGAATCCAGCGTATCCTTGGAACAGCTCTATGCTGCATTTCTTATCTAACGGGCCTTACTTTTCATTCATTTTTTCACGGTTTCCAAATTCCACCGTTTTGGCAATATGCAGTTCCAATTATTGATACTGTAGAATTCACTTCATATACGTTTAGAAGGAGAGTTAATCGTTTCTATTAATTCAATATCAATGGTTAGTGTATTGGCTGGAGGTTGAAAGTTCTTCCTTTTGAGACACAAGGTTTTAAGATGGCGGAAGTCTGAGCAATGTAAAGTTGTACGTTATATGCACTGGACGACTGAGCTCTTAAGGATATGCTTCAGTAAATCTTCTTCCCTATCTGCGCTTTGTTAACTTTCGCAGAACACATTTTTCGCCGAAATTCTGCTCAAACAGTTCCGAAATATTTTCTGAAAAATAAAATGCAATGCTTAGATTATATTAAAACTAAATTTCATACTCAATAAAATATAGAATATATTTTTTATTTTAATCTAAAATATTTTTGGTGCTGCTATCTGTTGTCGTAATTTAATTCATACCGAATATTTTTATTTTTTAATGAACATTTTTAAATGTCTATTCCTTCTAATACAGTATTAAATACAACAGCAGATCATGTATAATAATGCCACAATCACGGAAAGGTAATTTCTCATTCTATAAATTTGTTAAGGGGATCAGAATGTACACTGAGGCAGCTTTGTCTTCAAGTTCCTTTGTCTTCAAGCCCGAGTTCAATTACCGTTTCGTGATTGTGGCGTTATTATAGTATATAATCTGTTGTATTTAATACCGTATTAGAAGGAACTAGACATTTAAAAATGTTCATTAAGATATAAAAATAGTCGGTATGAATTAAATTACGACAACAGATGGCAGCACCATAATATTTTGGATTACAATAAAAAATATATATTCTATATATTATTGACTATTAAATTTAGTTTTAATATAATCTAAGCATTGCATTTTATTTTTCAGAGAATATTTTGAAACTGTTTGAGCAGAATTTCGGCGAAAAACGTGTTCTGCGAAAGTTAACAAAGCGCGGCAAAAAAAAATTGCAAAATTGCAATTTTCGCATGAGATGTCTAAATCGCATTATGATCAACAAAATGATATCGTATATACTAGAAATATCAGAGAAATGAAGAGTTCGTTCAAAATTGAAGTTCCTTTGATTTGAAATCAGAAGGAATAGAATATAGGGTGCACTTCAAATATGTAAGATAATCGTCTGCGTAGCTCAATGGATAGAGCGTCGTCTGGCCAACTTACGATCTGTGGTACAAATCCCTTCAGAGAGATGAATTATTTGCAATCCAGAACATCAGAATGAAAAAAATGAAATGCATTTGCAATTCAGAATATCAGAATGAAAAGATGAAATGCATTTGCAATTTTTACATAACTGGATTGTTAGGTTGACTTTTTTATTCAATTAAATCCCACAATACTATAAGGACTCAAATCGAATTTAATTGAGTTTCTGAGATTGCAAAAAAAAAAAAATAAACGCAATTTTTTTTTTCTAATCTTATATTACGCATATGTGTTTTTTTTTTGTCAAAATTAACTTATATTTAACCTGTGTGTTCTGAAGAATAACCAGTCAGTTCTAAAGAATAACGTGAGTACTATTACATGCAGTCAACTTAATCGTTCATCATGTTTTTCTATTCATTGGTCTGTTCGAATTTCTCGTATAACACAGAACTAATTGCTTGTCATTATATTACAGACCTAGTATCTTACTTACAAAGTTGTAATACGATTTAAAAATCAATGAAATTGTTAGATGCATCTGAAAATGTTGATTATTTAACACATAAAGGGCAGGATTTGAAAAATTGTCAAGCTTCATTTGAAAACTATCTTATATTTCTTTTATTGCATATGAAGTGTGAAGACATTGGTGTAAACAGGTCGAAAGCCCAGGCCGACCGACTCGTCCGAAGACATGGAGCAGCAAAAAGGAAGGCCGGGGTGTAAACAGGTCGTAAAAATTCGAAAATGGATCGATTTTCTTTTAATTTATACTACCCTGAACGAAATTAAACGTAAAACACGTAATTGTAGACTAGAATACACGATATCCGGATATCGATTCATTTCTATTTAGCTAAATTGGGATTTGTAAAAGCAAATAAATTCGAGAAATTGTGATTCGTGAAATCCGGATACCCCCAGCCCCGTAGAGGATTTCCTGGCGCTGTCACTTGATTACTGATATCTGTAATGGGAGCGCCATTCCTGAACAAATATATGTTGAACTGTACATACGCCAACAGGAATCCAGCCTGCATTTTATATTAATCGATATTCCACCCGATAGCAGTCCAAAAGGAGAGCAACTGGTAACAAATTCGTAGATAAGAGAAAATGTAAGATGGAGTAAAAAATTATATCTTTTTGGAATGTTTTCCAATTATCCCTAAACCAAAGACAGACTTTAACGTACTTCAATCTCTGTTTACAAGAGATGTTACAGTTCAATGAGTGGTTTTATAAAATAATAATGAGTGTTTCCGTATAGCAAACATAGATGGCAGCACTAGAACTATGTAAGCTATGATGGGCTTATAAAGACTAGAGATATGTAAACCTAGAAAATAGTGAGAATAATTAGAAGATATCCACTTTTGAGGAATAAGTACTTACTGTGGCAAGGCAAAGGGAATAAGGATGCGTTACCCAGGATCCCGAACCACATAAATAGGGTATGAAAAAGTCAAGAGAGTAGTAGGGGGTGGCGCATCTGTTGCAGACAGGTTCCTATTTAAGGGGGGGCAGGGATCGCATTCGTCCTAAAATTCCTAAAAGTTTGAAGCTTACCTTGAATTCCTAAAATTAACCTAAAATTTTTAAATCATCCTAAAATTTTGTAATGTTTTGCTGCGGCGTTAAATTTACTCTACTATCGCCCGAATACATTCCATTCATACGGCAATCGATGTTAAAAAAGACTTCAGAAATTAAAACGTTGTTCAAAATAGCACTCATTTTTTACAAAGTCAAAGACGACAAAAGTGTGAATCACGACAAAATCGCCGATTCTCAATGTGGTTAAATCCTCTCCGTCCGCGGGCGGTTTTAGTGAAATACGATCACAAGACGAATGGCGACCCACCTGATCATTTACGACCGGAGATGGGGAAGATTCTTTTGTTTGTGGGAGTGGAAATCTCCACAGGATATCTTTGGAATCTCCAGTGCAAGCTAACAAACCTAGAAGCCTTTAACCTCTCAAAAGAGTAAAATAGAAAAAGACGGGTTCGATTGTTGAATAGTGTGCTTCCTCATATTTACTAGATAAATCACGAAGTTTCTCTGTGCAAAGTTAAAATTTTGCTCAACTATTCTTTGTTGGGAATCAATTGTGGGCAAAAATTTTGAAGAATTTTGGGTCTAAATCCAATAATACAAATATAGTTAGTCGGATTATGTTTCTCTTACTCCCCTCATTACGTAATATTTGATCAACGTCATGTCAAAACAGGAGAGTAGAGAAGGAATTTTTGTCTGCTATTAGCAACCTCTCTAGGCATTGATGATATTAAAGGATATCGCTTCAAAAGGATGCATTGCGTAGGGGCCTGGACCACATAGCAGTTTATGAAGAAAAGCAATGGATAAAATAAAATACGGCATAGTAGGGAGGTCCCGCAATTGGATCGCGCTCCCCATAAAAAATAAATTAAAAACAATGAAAGAGCAGAAATGTGATGAATGTTAAATAAACACATTCCCGCTTCCAACAGATAAAATTTTTAAAGAGTTTTCATTTCTTTTTAAACTTAAAATTTTGTCAAATTATTCCATGTTTAGTATGCATCTGGGATGAAAAGTACCAAAGATTTGAACTCTGTAAGAATTTTTGCTCAAAAACCAATATTTAAAAATATAGTTTTCTGGACTAGAGTTCTTTTGAGCCGCAGGAACTTGTGCATGTGTTTTTGTTTATTCTATCAAAACAGAGGATGATTGAAGGGAAATAGCTGTGTCTAGATTAACGCGTTGCAGTAGCTTTGATGAAATATAGGACAACTTATTTCCCTCATATTATTTAATTACTGCCTTCGGCGACCAGCCCTATTGTTTTTAAACTTGCAATACCTTTCTTGCAGTAGTTGTCGATCGTGCACCTCTGCGACGTAAGCCATAAATAACGGGGCAGTTCATAAAGTAACTGTCGATCGCACACCTACGTTACGTACGCAAGTCACGGCTAAGTGTGCAGTTTATGAAGTGTTGATCTTGTACCTCAGCTACGCGCGCAAGTTACGGCTAACGATGTAGTTCATGGAGTAGCTGTCGATCGCACGTCTCCGTTACGCGCTCAAGTCATGACTAATGGTTCAGTTCATTAAGCAGCTGTCTATCGCACACCTCAGCTACACGCATAAATCGTGGCTAGCGGTGCATTTCATGGAATAGATGTCGATCGCACGGCTTCATTACTCGCACAAGTCATGGCTAACGGTGCAGTTGATGAAGTAGCTGTCATTCGCAAACCTCAGCTACGCGCGCAAATTACGGCTAACGATGTAGTCGATCTGCATGTAATGTCGATCGCACGTCTCTGTTACGCGCTCAAGTCATAACTAATGGTTCAGTTTATTAAGTAGATGTCTATCGCATACCTCAGCTACACGCATAAATCGTGGTTACCGGTGCAGTTCATGGAGTAGATGTCGATCGCACGCCTTCGTTACGCGCGCAAGTCATGGCTAACGGTGCAGTTGATATAGCAGTTGTCAATTGCACACCTCAGCTTCGTGGCCAAGTCACGGCTAACGGTACAGTTGATGAAGTAGCTATCTATCTCAGCTACGCGCTCAAGTTACGGCTACCGATTTAGTTCATCAAGTGCACGTTTCCGTTACGTGCGCAAGTTATGACTAACGGTGCAGTTCATGATGTAGCTGTCAATCGCACACCTCAGCTGCGCGCGCAAGTTATGGCTAACGATGTAGCAATATGCGCAATTCACGGCTAATGATGCAGTTTATGAAGTTACTGTCGATCACACACCTCAGTTACGCACGAAAGTTACGGTTAACTCATTAAGTAGCTGTCAATCGCGTTTCCGACCGCAATGTGGGCACACGGGTAATGATACAGCTGCTGCGTATAAAATGAATCGTCTTTTATTAGTGGGTACATACAATCCACGTACGATATATGCAATAACGACAATTCTACTGCATGTAATAACGATATACACGCTGCGCGGGCACATGCAATCTGCATAGATTTGAAATAGCTGTCAATCGCGTTCCAGTCCACTACGAGGGTTCAAGGCTAACAGTTAAACACTTTTCCCAAAATAAATTGGCTTTTATTAGCATTATTTGCTTTAAGTCCGGCCGCTACGCGGGTGCATGCAATCCTTGTACATTACATGCAATAACTACTAACTTACCAGCTAGATTTTTGCTCTTATGGCCGTATTTTATTTTACAATTCTTCAAAAATTTTAAATATGATTTTGAGCTTTTTGGATATTTTTTTTTTTGTTTGTTAATTATATTAAGATTTTCTTTTTCTGTTTATATAAAGTTGTTTGAAAACTAAACTAACATTTTTCTAACATACATATATATAGTGTGTATGTATCTATATATTTACACAAAAAATACCTGTGATAAAGTGGCCACTGGATACTAAGTGATAATTTGAATTTTTAAGTCTACAGAGCATTAAAATGAAAAATGAAATAGGAAAAATATTCAAAAGATTACCTTTTTCTTTCAATGATGTTTGTTTTTTGTATCAATTCTTTTTTAATTAATGAAAAGAATGGAAATTAAACAGTACTAATAATAGAAATAATAAAAATTAGCTCCTAAAATTTTCCTAAAATTTTGAAAAAAATACCTTAAATTCCTACCTAAAATTTTTAGAAAATCTGCTATGATCCCTGGGGGGGGGGGGGGGGGTCAGAGGGTACAAACCCTCCTGAAATTGAAAAGTTTCAAAATGCTTACTAAACACGCATGTAATAAAAAGAATTTACTGAATCCCCATTCAGTTTGTCGTTCTGAAGTCTTTAAACTAGAAAAACAACCCGTTTTAACTACCGATAAATTAAAAAAGTAATAAAAAGAATAAAAACAATAAATTAAAAAAAAATAATAAAAAGATAATAATAATAATAAGTTTTCAGAAACTATGAACTAAAAAAAAAGTGCTCCGGTTGCTGCATCACTATAATAAGGGAAAAATTCTGTGTATGCAGTAAAATCCGAAGTCTCTAAATCTGGAAAAATCCCAGTTCCTGAAATCGTTAGAAGAAGCTAAGATCAAAAGCCAGTTATTTAGGGAGTTAAGGTCTGCACGGATCTAATTTAAAAATTTACCCAGTGCGTAAATATTAAGGTTTGACTTGGCCAAAATCCAAGAATTTTTTTAAATGATTCCTTCGAGCCTGCCCGTCCCAAAAACTAAACTAATTCCAGCGCGGCCTAGCCCCAATTTATTTGCAATACATTGAAGCCTGTTGACTCGTATGATGATCCAAATATGCCATTTAAGTTATTAAACACAAGTTTTATAACATATAGTAATAAATTAAAAATTACTCAAATTTGAAAAATCTGTATAAATCAAGAATGAGCGTTATTATAAAATGAGTTTTGATTCATCATTTTGGATTGATAATATCAGAGATTAAATTAGAAAACGGATCTTCATTGAGATTATATTTAAAATATGTTTTATTCACCAATTGAAGTTATCATTGAACAATGCAATACTGTTTCTGTTAGAGTTCATCAGCACTAAATATACTTGACAGCAGCGGTAGGAAAACAAACATATCACATGTCACAATTGTCAGTGTTTTTAAAACATTTCAATACGATTAAACGTTCTATGTAAGTATACATAGATATTATTTTCTTTGATTACCACATAATTATAAATATTTTTTAAATTTAATAATTTTAAATTAGAGGTATAAGATATTTAGAATACAAATATAAATAAATTCAAGGACACAAATTCGTCTTATCTATATATTAATTTTAAATTATAATAGTTTGCTCAAATAAATTTTCATTCAATATTTTTGTTATCAGAAATAAATTGACAGAACTGTGTTTAAATTTAAGAATAGAATTTATTTAATATTGATAATTTAGAAACATTCGGAATCCAATAATTGAAATTAAAATCACAGAAGAAATTGAAAATAAAATATCAGCGTTAAATTTTAAAGCATCAGTGTTAAAAATTAAAGTAAACAGCAGCTACTGGATTTCATATTTTTATCACCAGTCAAGCAATCACAGCATAAAAGCGATTAAACCTTTTTGCAATAAATTTAAAAATATAACAAATGATACTCGCACTTGACCAATGATAATAACCGAATGATCATTTTCGCAAAAATTAAATCGGAATGTATTTCAAATTATTAAATCAACTAAACAAATGACAAATCCCAAAACCAGATCCAAAAGTCACTTTATTAAACAATCATCCTATAGACGTACATCAAATACAGCCAAAGCGCTTTCGAACAACCTCGAGTTTATCTTCAGTGGCGATCGCCACTGAAGATGGACAATTAGACCACTAGGAGAAAATTCTACAAGAAACCCCAGTGTTCCCGTGTTGCTCCTTTCTCTGCGCCCCTTACACTTTAGCGGCAGAGAAGTGGGGGAGGGGTGTAGTTACGCTTTTGCCACATAGTCGTAAATCAGCTCCTCCTTAAGTTTAACAAACCAATGAAAAAAAAAATGTAAATAGGTTTTTCTTTTCCCGAGTTATATGTGGTCATGGTAGATAGACAGAGACATGTTTTTAATTTTTGTTATTCTGCACTTCACTATAGGGTGATAAAATTTGCAACAGAATATATCCTGGACAGCTTCATTGCCAGAAAAATTCATCATAATCCACCGCGTGGTTCAGGAGACATTTCGTTAAAAAACGTCTATTGAAATTTTCTTATTATTTTCACTACATACATAGTACAGGGTGTTTCACTCGCCCCCGGGCCCTGATTTTCTTTTATAACTTTCAAACTAGTGGACATCATTCAGTGAAATTTGACACGGACATACCTTGGTGTATAAGAAGCAGCTTTGCCTTTTTTGCAGCTCGTTGACATGTGTATGTGGAAATTCCCCATCTCCTGTGACAGTTTACATATGGACTTCTGTGGGAAAGCCAGCCGTCTGTTTTTCACTTTTGGGTCAGAGATAGTAGTGTCACCACTCGTGTGCTTCCGTAACCACTCGTGTGCTTCCGTAACCACTCTTCTCATATACCAATGTATGTCCATGTGAAATTTCATTGAATTGCATTCATTAGTTTGAAAGTTATGAAGGAAAATCAGGGGGGCAAACAGCGAGTGAAACACCATGTATAATGTATAGGGAAAATATTGTGGTAGGGAAAATATTGTGATAGGGAAAATTTTAATCTTCCGTTCCATGGCTGGTTAAAATTTACCCATCTACTTTTATTTTATCGTTTTGTCAAGAGATGGTATATATATATTCTAATTTCAAGAGTATTTAGGTGTTTTAATTTCTATTTTTATTCTTTAAGCGTGATTTTATACTTCAACTGAAATTGAAAACACTATTATTCGCCAGGAATAATTTTTTGTAGCTTAGAGCTGGTTTTTAAATTACGGGTAAAAATTAAGCAGCAAGTGGATTCGTGTAACTTTTTAAACCCATGGAATGGAGGGTTAAGTAGCCCTGAACTCGAATCGTACATTTCTAAAGTAATATCTGCGTGCGTGTGAGTGTGCATGTGCATATGTGTGTGTGTGTGGGTATGTATGTTTGTGTGTGTTCGTGTGCATGTTTGTGCGTATGTGTTCGTATGTATGTTTGTGTGTGTGTGTGTGTGTGTCTGCGTGCGCGCTTGTGTGTGTGAGTGTGCGTGTGTTCGTGTGTATGTTAGTGTATGCGTGCGAGTCTCTGACGCAATATCTTACGAACGAGTGAACCTTTTCAAAAATAATTTGATACGATAAGTGGATGCTGGAACCTGAGTGATTTTAAATGCAATCGAATGTTTAAATTCCCCATTTCAATTTTTGAATACAATTTTGAAACAATGACAAAAAATCAGGACCTTTAACAGTGATAATTAAATAACCATTGTATACATTGTTTTTATTAAAAGCGCATGATATAAAATTTAGTGTGGTTCACAGTTCTGTGGTTCACCAAAAGTGGTTCACTGAATCATGAGAATGATACAGTGAACCATTCTCATGATATTTCACGATTTTTAAATTAATCATTTTTGGTAGTCAGACGATCTGAGTTGAAAAAAACCTATTGAATACGAAGCCCTACTGATTTTAAACGGAAGTGAATGTTCAGAAGACCCCCCCATTTTCGAATAAATTAAAAAAAAAATATTTAAAATATCAAAACTTTCAATGCTGTTAAATAAATACTCATTTTATACGTAATTTTTCATTATAAAACTGATGGAACATATTTTGGAACGTTAGTATAAACCATTTTCGAGATATTGTACATTAAAGCCTGGAAAAATCCGTTAACATCCTTCTCGTGGATCTAGTTCGTTCCACCCATTCGCGAGAGAAGATGCTTTTTGTAATAATATTCTATTTTAACGTCTAAGAATTCGCTAATAGTTACTTATTTTATCAATAGTTATTTATTTCGCCAATAGTTAACAATTCATTTCGCCAATAGTTATTTATTTTGCCAATTTATTTCGCCAATAGTTATTTATTTTGCCAATTCATTTCGCCAATAGTTATTTATTTTGCCAATTCATTTCGCCAATAGTTATTTAATTTGCCAATTTATTTCGCCAATAGTTATTTATTATTTAATAGTTATTATTATTATAGAATGTCAAATGTCAATTGCAACTTGATGAGGTGTTTTCTCGTGAGTATGAATAGGTCGTTCTTTTTAGACTCAGTTGCCCAATCGCCTAATTTCAATTTGCGTGGTGTTAATTCAACGCCAAAAACATTATACCTTAGATACACTATATATTGTGCCTTAGATACAATATCTATTTCACTGTAAATGAGGTAAATCCGTTGCATTACGTAGTGAAAGTCACGTGTAAGCCCCTTTCAAATGATTTTTCTCGTCAATTTGAAAAACAACAAATTTTACATTTGCTCTAAATACGATATCACGAGGAAACTTTTAGAAAACTTTTTCGAATCCCTTACGAGGCAATTACTGATTGGATAGATTGAAATCTGCAACCAAAAAACGCACAATCAATCAGGCCTATTTTTAATCTGTAATTCACAGAATCGAAAATGATTATCGATGAATATTTGACGCGTAATCGACCTACCTGCTTTCACACCTATATAATTATTTCTAACCGTTGCACACCCACGAAGCAGTGGTGTAATAGGCGCGAGTATGGATAATTCAATTCACACTTGATCATAATCCTACATCGTAAGCTGTTAATAGCAACTAATTGCACCACAATACCCCCACCTAAATCTCGTTGTTTCTCTCTGATATGTGAATGTAAGGAAAATTTACGTGTGGATACGGAGAAAATATCATCTTTATTGGTCGAAATGTACAACTTTATGTCATTTTTCATATCCGGATGTCTACAGTGAAAAATTAACTGGAGTTTAACTTAACTTAATTTTCTCAAACCAAAATTAATTTGTTCCTTTAAATTTTACAAGGAAAACTTCAGAAATCGGTGTCGTGGGTCCAAATGATTACAACTATAGCTACGCCTACCCTTCACTTTAAAGGGCTTGAAAAAATCTTTCGATTGATACCATACCTGACAATGTACCCCCCATGTTTGGTAACTGGCCCCCTAAGGGAGCTAATGACATCACGAACAAAAAAAAATTGTATCGCGGCTATTTTTCACAACAATGATTGAAACTGTAAAGTCTTTTGATCATTAAGCCATAAATAAACCCTATATGCATGATCACGTCAAATTTTGTCCTAGACTGCCATGTAAAAAATATATATATATAAATTTTCGTTCGAATTAAAAATGAAAATTCTATCTAGTTCTAGATTTTTTGATATAAAAAGATTTAAAAAGATTAGGTTGTTTAAATTATGTATCATACTTTAGTTACTACAGTCCCATATTGTCTGTTGTAAACGAAACAAATGAGACTGAAAACAAAGAATAAACTTTTTCTTCTTCTTCTTCTTCGGCCCAGACCGTCCGACTTACCCGAAAGTGTAAGCTTTCTGCACTGTAAAACAATCTACAATCTTTGCTCATTTTTTCAGCTACTTTGCTGATAATTTCGGTAAACTGATAAGAAAAGCCACAATTACAGGTGTTCATGAAAATAATTCCAGTTTCATTTCTGAATGCTTACTTTGAAATTTTCAGTAACATGCTTGCAAATATTTTACAGTGTGTTTGTACGGAAAGTTTTGAAGTTCCCCACTCCAATTTAGATCGGAAATCAATGGGGGTGGCACCCACAGAAACTATTCCTACCTTCCCCTACCATCAACCTTTCAGAAGGACTTACGGATTCACATATTTAAGGTGCTCGTACTCCGCGTGAACAGTTTGGGCAGATCCGGAATAAACTTATTGAATTCTATAGGAGTTTTATTTTCGTCATTCATTTTCTTTTATTTTCGTCATTCACGTTTGTTTATTTTCGTCATTCACGTTCGTTTATTTCCGTCATTCACGTTCGTTTATTTTCGTCCTTTTATAGACGTCATTCACGCAAAACCATTTCGCCAGCACCGCCGATTTTTTATTCAAAATCAACATTTCTTGAAGTAATCAACATTTCTTATTTATGTCTGAAATTAAAAATAATCCGACAATAACAGCAGATACTAACAGAGTCGAATCAATGCATCGCCCGGTTTCAGAAACAGAGAAACCGTCTTCTTGAGGATACACGAGACAGCTGATATTACAGAAAAGATGGGGAAATTTTTGTTAACAGAAAAATGTTCACGTTGCCAAGGAAGATATGCATTACTAATAAGGCGTAATAATTAAATCGAACAGACAAGGAAGTATGAAACAGCGTAACGAACAGAAAGAAAGAAATATATTCAAGGAACTAAAATAATTACGAATATATGAGTCTACAAAGCATTTTTGCATAAAATTTTTGCATTTTTGTGTATTCATCAGTAATTTTGGTGATAAGGGAAACTTGAACAACGTATATAAACCAAATACTGCAGCACACAGCTGTGTCGAGGATACACTGGATCCTCTTCATCAGTACAAGAGAACCAACAAACTCGAAGTCCAAAAGAGGAACCTCCAATTCTCTTTTGGATTCGAACCTTTTTGGTATGACACACCCTGAAATGACCTGTGGATGCCTCCCCCACTGGGTTCCGGTCTAAATTGGGTGGCACTTCCCGGCCGTCCATACAGTTACCTTACACCTTTCTGGTAGGTCGGACGGTCTGGGTCTCAACAACAACACCCTGAAATGATAAATATTTGAAAACGGCATTTATAAATGTTGATCTCATGATCTATAGCTTTGCACTGCATTTGAAGTCCCTACTTCTAAAAATTGGAGTTCCATGTTCATTCAACAATTTGAAAGTTTCTACTTGTGATATCCGTGAAATAATAAATATTTGAAAACAGAAATTATCCATTTTAATGAAATCACATGTTTTACCTTTGTACCAAATTTCAAGTCGATAAATAAACTTAAAATTTTACGTTCATTCGACAATTCGAACATTTTTGCCTAACGCAATCTCTCTAGAACAATAAATATTTAAAAACAGGAATTATCCCTGCTGCTTTTATCATATGATCTAACTTTGTACCGAATTTTAAGTCACTTGTTTAAAATTTCCCATTGACTAGAAAAATCGAATATTTTTGCTTAAATAATAAATATTTGAAACTACTACACATCCATGTTGATAAGATCTATCTTAGTACTAAATTTCAAGTTCCTACCTCAATAAAGTTCGAGTTTCATGTTTATTTGACAATTAGAATATTTTTACCTATAACATTCCTTTAAATTAATAAATATTTAAAAACGGCATTTGTCAATGTTGATTTTATTACATGATCTACATGTTTGCACCAAATTTCAAGTCCCTACTTTAATTAACTTGGAGTTTCAAGTTTGTTTGACAATTCGAACGGTTTTACATGTGATACTCTTTGAAATAATAAATATTTGAAAACGGTAATTATCCGCATTGATTCTACAATATAATATACCTTTGAACCAAATTTTAAGACCCTAGTTCAATAAACCTGTTACTCGGCAAGTCGAACATTTTTACTTATGACCCCCCCACCCTCCTCCCTGAAATAATAAATATTTATAATCACAAATTATTTATAATGATTATGTGATTTTGCCATATGATCTAAGTTTGTACTAACTTTTTACCCCAATATTTCACATTGGCTCAAAAATTCGAACATTTTTGTCTATAATACCCCCAAAAGTAATATATATTTGAAAACAACAATTATCCTTGTTGACTTTATCATATGATTAACATTTGTACCAAATTTCAAATCCCATAGCTCAAGATTTTAAGCCTAATTTTAACTTATGCAGAATGCAAATTGCAGAATGCAAATATCTCAAGAATGCAAATATCTCAAGCGATTGTAAGGTGAGTTACATAAGAATTGCTGAATTTTTTTCACACAAAATTATTTAGCTCTGGAGTCTGGAATACAAGTTATATGAATTAAATATTCATTGGTTTAGCATAGACAATCAGATGATTTATATTGCGATAGAGTTTTAAATATTTAAGTATAATAAATTACTGTAGTACTGTGATAATGTAAAAGATATCACCACTGAATACATCACATTTTTGAGAAATTTTAAATGAAATTGCATTTCAGTTGGAAAGTGTTTCATAATCAATGCTTATGCATGATTGATCTTTCTTGTTAATCTAGTAGTGATCGCAATAATTAGGTTCAAGTCATGAAATTGAAGTGTGAAATACCAATAATTTTATCTGTTATGCTTATTTTCTGATCATAATTTTTATTTTCCCCTGTCATTCAACGGGCTATATATAGATTTTACCATACGCTAGGCAAGCAAATTCTGGGTATCGCAGTTACTCAGGAGTCCATTTTATTCTCAGGAATCCATCAGCAATTTCGAAATAGCTGTTATGACTCCTTAACTTTTGGACTTGTAAGCATCCGTCTGAGCAGAAAAGCGTATAGCAATTTAAATGAGTTTTGAATTTTTTGTGGCCCATATAATTCCGTTAGAAATTAAATTAATTGAAAATCCTTATAACTATGTTAAATTATATTTAAAAAGCATTATTTAGGAAATATCGGCAATATTTAATTGTAAAAAATCGGATCAACATGTATCAATATTTTTTCATTTCGAGTTCTCATTAGGTATTGAAATATTATGTATTTTTAATAAATATGAAAGTGGAAAGTGTTGTTGTTGTTAAGACCCAGACCGTCCGACCTACCAGAAAGGTGTTGTTGTTGAGACCCAGACCGTCCGACCTACCAGAAAGGTGTAAGGTAACTGTATGGACGGCCGGGAAGTGCCACCCAATTTAGACCGGAACCCAGTGGGGGAGGCATCCACAGGGACCGTACCCTCCTTCCCCTACCACCAACCTCTCGGAAGGACTTACGGACCCACATGTTTAACGTGATCGTACTCCGCATGAACACGGCGGCATTTGTGGTAGCGTGCAAATCTAGCGCGCAAACCACGGGGATACCGCACCCGAGATGGCCAACAGCACGCGGTGTTCCGAGGTGGTCACCCACCAAGTACTAACCGCGCCCGATGCTGCTTGACTTCGGTGATCTAACGAGAACCGGTGTTTTCAGCACGGTACGGCCGTTGGCTTACCAGAAAGGTGTAAGGTAACTGTTTGGACGGCCGGGAAGTGCCACCCAATTTAGACCGGAACCCAGTGGGGGAGGCATCCACAGGGACCGTACCCTCCTTCCCCTACCACCAACCTCTTGGAAGGACTTACGGACCCATATGTTTAACGTGATCGTACTCCGCATGAACACGGCGGCAGTTGTGGCAGCCTGCAAATCCAGCGCGCAAACCACGGGGCCACCGCACCCGAAATGTGCCAACAGCACTCAGGTGGTCACCCACCCAAGTACTAACCGCGCCCGATGCTGCTTGACTTCGGGGATCTAACGAGAACCGGTATTATCAGCACGGTAGGGCCGGTGGATAGTGTTGTTGTTGTTGAAACCCAGACCGTCCGATGGCCGGTGGATAGTGTGGAAAATTTTAAGTATATAATTTCATTTTAAGTCATTATTTCAGCAAGTAAAAGAGTGACCAGGGAAAATTACAAAAAATAAAGTAACTTTTTGGGTGTGTATTTCGTATTGGTAGTAATTCTGCCATATCAAGTCTAAATTTTCATTTTCTTTAATTTATGGTCCGAAATGTCATTGATCAATTTTTTCTTAACAGCTGTTATTTGTTAAGCCCTAAAGACAAGCAGTTATCGTCTCACATAGCGCGAGATTGCTAAAATTATAAAATGAAATATTTATGCTGACCGTTAATATGTACCAATAATATTTTATTGATATATTTTATATAAAAAATGATTTCGCTTAATCAGCGTTCAAAGTTGCAAAATATGTAAGCATTATCTCAAGAACGCTGCACTGAATAAAGGTGCAGAATTAAATAAGTAAAAAATTTGCGGTTACCAGTATATGCGTCTTTGCATATGTGGCCCACGAGTCTTTAACTGTTTCAACAGTGGCCCGTGGTGCAACATAACTTAAAGACCACTGCTTTACATCCTGTATATAAAATTAAAAACCTTTTCGTTTGTTTCGTATACAAACTCAGTTTTTGACGGATTTCCCACTCCTCAAATTTTGTATGGTTATAAGAATACTGCGCTGTCCATGTTTCGAGAGTCATAGATATTTAAGTATTTTGCATTTTTGCAACAACTCTATTCGAAAATAGATTCAGTTGCTAAATGAAAATGAAGATTGAATTAAAACTGCAAATTCGGTGTCATTTCAAATGGGTATCCGTGTTATTTTGGGTATGGATGTAGTATAATCCCTTTATCATTCTTGGCGATTTTAGACGAGAATCTGGCAATCCTTGCTATTATTTGGAGAACATTCCATTCTGGCAATCCTTTCCGCGTCTTTTTTCGTCCTTTTGTCGCCAAGGTAAAAATCGCAAAATTCCATTCTGGCAATGTTTCCGGCATCTTTTGCCGCCCTTTTGTCGCCAACGTAAAAATCGCCCTTTTATCGCCAAGGTAAAAATCAGCAATTTTTTTTATTTTCATGTTGTGTTCAATGAGCTACAGAACATCTGTTGCACAAACAACTATTTCTACGTGCGACTTCCGGCAGCCAGCGGGGCCGGATTCTTTGATGATTTTTAGTGGGCGAGCGAAGCGGGCGTAGGCGATCAACTGTTGCACAAACGGCGACAAAAGGTTGACAAAAAACGCGGAAAACGTTGCCAGAATGGAATGTTCTCTAAATCATAGCAGGGATTGCCAGAATCTTACCTAAAATAGTCAAGAATGCAAAAGGGATTAGACTACATCTGTTCCTTATTTTATGCAATTCAACACCATTTAAGACATTATGAAAGAAGGAAGGAGAAAATGAGTTTGTATCAGTATAAAAGTCATGTGTTGGCCACATCAGATTTTTCATTATATTCTTCACTTGAAATTTAGTACAGAGGTAGATCATAGGATGCAAACAACATGGGTAATTGCTGTTTTCAAATATTTATTATTTTAGGGGTTATCATATTTGAGGTGTCAAGTGAACGGGAAACTCCAGGTTTATGGAACTAAGGACTTGAAATTTGGTACAAAGAAGGATCATATGATAACATCAATATGAATAATTCGTGGTTTCAAATATTTATTATTTTGGATGGTGCTATAGTAAAAAATGTTCGAATGAACAGAAAACTTGCGCATCGAATTTATTTAGAGACTTAAAATGCAATTAATAGAAGAATCGTTTAATAAATAACAAGAAAGATCAATCATGCTTAAAGCATCGATTATGAAACACTTTCCAACTCCAATGCAATTTTATTTAAACAAGTCTAAAATGCAATACATTTCTCGGTAATATTTTAAAACTTATCACAATACTACATTAATTTATTATATTTGAAAACTTAAACCTTCATCGAAAAAATGAACTTCATTCAAATGACGGTATTGAAATATAAATTGCCTGGTTTAAACATCTCTAAAATGCGATACATTCCTCGATAATATTTTTAAAACAGTCATAATACTACGATAATTTATTATATTTGAAAATTTCATCGAAAACAACTGCAATTCATTCAAATGACGCCGTAAAAGTAATAACACGCCTGGATCTCTATAAAAACAGCATTTCATTCATAACATTTTCCCATTCATTTCATTTATCACAATACTATAATAATTTATTTTATTTAAAAATTAAGACCATGGAGCTACAAGTAATTAAACTCTATACTTAAAACTTCATCGAAAAAAATCGTCCTTCTCTTTGTAAAATCAATGAATATTTCATTCATATCAGCTATGCAGACTCCATGGGCTAAATAATTTTGTGTTAAAGAAATACAGCAATTCTAATACAACTCATTCTACATATTTTGCTGTTTACATTTTATATAAGTGAAAAATAGACTTCGTTGTAGAAATAATCAAATTTGGATAAGCATTTAAACTCAAATATATTGTCATTGCGTTGTTTCAGTATGTAGATGCACAGAATTTAGGCAAAAATAAAGTGGTTTTAGGACGGATACAACACTCAATATGAATTAAAAAGAACTTAAAAAATCACGATTTTGAGACAAGATGGATGCCATATTTCATTTTGAAGTGGGTCATGTGATCTTTTCATATCATGGTCACGTGATCGCTTCATATGAGAGGTGTAATTATTATTTTAATTTTTATTTAAAAAATTACTGAATATATTTCGCTGAATTTTTTTTTATATATTTTATGGAACGATTTAAATATTACCTAAAATTTTCGAAACAATTTGTGAATTTTAAACCCGCTTAAAAAATGTTTGAAAAATTAGGTCCCATAGGGCTCAATGTGTTTCATTTTTTCAACCCGGGTTCAATCCAAAACTAATTAGTTGATATTATTCATTTATATTCCCATAGGTCCTACAGATCGTCTGAATAACATGCTAAAATTTCATTTTGACTAAGTCATTTTTACGCAGTTATCGTGCTAACGGACGGACAGACAAACAGGCAGACAGAATGAACAAAGTCATAAACACTTTTCAACTTTGTTGTAAAGTGTTAAAAAAATGAAGGTTTTTAATTTTATACATTTAAGGGCGTGCTGCGGACAAAGACGTTCAAATTCTGAAATGTATTTCTTTATTGTATTATCTTTATTGTAGATCGTTGTACAATAACAGTGAAAAAAATCGCACTTTTGGGAAATGAAATATTTTAGATTGACGCAAACTAAAACTTTCGAATTAGAAATTTCGAGCGAACATATAGATATAATTTCTATACGAGATATGTTAAAATTTAGGTAAATATATACACGACAAAATAAATGATAAAACAAAATAATAAAAATATTTTTATTTAAAGGGATGCTGCGAAGTAAACTGTTCGAATTATGCAATAAATTTGAAATAATGCTTTTTGCGACTAGATATAAACTGAAAACTATTCACAGGAGCAAATCGTAAAAATAAGAAAACAAACGGGGTAATAATCAGTTTTTTAAAATGTATTTCAGATGTGTCACAAATCAACACATTTACATTATTAATCGAAAGCCAAAAACCTACTTTTAAGCTCCCTAGAGACTTGAAACTATCTTTCCATATGACTGTCCGACAGAGTTAACAGAAATTTTTACAGCTTTCAAATGTATGCATTTAAGTTATGTTCGAATTACTGAAAGCACTAAATATGTACTACGGAACATGATAATTTTAAAACTTTGTTGATAAATGGCTAATTTTTCCATAAAGGGGAAAAGTATTCTGGTTTGGGTTTTCAAATATGTGCATTTCTAGGAGAGTTCAACGTTCGAATTATCCAGCAAACATACAGAGGTCGTTCGCACTTTCTGGAAACGATTTTGTATTTATGTTTCTCGTTAGCATTTTCAGATAATGATTTGGCATTTTCAATATAATCGTTTGCTACTGTTTTGTTTTGATTGGAATGTAGAATAAAAGATTTATTTTAAAAATGGCTCCTAAAATTGATAGATGGTTACGTAAATTCGCTTTTCGAGGAAAAATATTCGTATCAACAAATTGTAAAGCAGTGTAAAAATCGAGGTTATTGCATTTCAAAGAAAGGTATTTTTAATATATTAAATTTGAAAGGGAAAAAGCGTCTAGTTGAAAGTAAAAATGGCCGCTAAATCGCATCCTAAGATTGTTCGAATGCGGGTAAATATCAAGAAAGTGAAGTCTCTGATCCTAAAAGAAAGTCCACCGACTTAAAGATCCATTGCATCGAAACTTTGAATGTCTTCTGGTACTGTAAGTAAAATCATTCATAAAGATTTAAAGTTAAAAAAGGTGTTTAAATCTAAAGTTCATCTGTTTTTGCCGAAGCATATTGCTGAAAGAAAATACGAATTGTAGAAAATTAAATGAAAAATACCTAGCTGCTGATAAATGGAAAATTGTGATAACACTCGATGAGGCATGGGTGTATTTAAGTGACTGTAATAAAAGAGCAATTTCCTATTGCTCAACGGACGAAAATGACGGTACGAAATGGCTTCGTCAATGTACAGAAAAGTTCCCAAAGGGATTCATGATAGTTGCAGGATTTTGTTACAACGGTAAATTGAAACTCAAAAATGTCTCAAGTAAAGCTAAAATTAATTCACTCTACTATCAGCAGAATATTTTAGAATCAATTTTTGAAGAAGAAATTCCAGTCTTATATGGAAAGGACCTCAAGAAAGTTGAGCTTCATATGGACAAAGCCTCTAGTCACACGTCTAAGTCAACTGGCGCTTATTTAGCAAAGAAAGAATCAGAAACAGGAATAAAATGTATCCCATTTTATGAAATACCTGTAAAATCACCTGCCGCTTTTCCTGTGGACTTTTGCGCTTTCGGTTTGTTGAAACGAGCCTTAGGAATACGACATACAAGAACACTGAACGGACTTTGAAAAACGACTCAAGGGGAGTGGCATAAAATTGACATGATGGTGCTAAGAAAAAGTTTACTTTCATGGAAAATTCGAGCTAGAGCTATAGTCAAGAATCAAGCAAATCACCGCAAGAAATACGCCCTTTATGCATAAAAATTAATTATCAAAATCGTTAATTATCAAAATTACAATAAACGGAAGCGTTACAGATAACTATGTAGAGGTTTGACACGCATAGAATCGACCGGCCGTCCAAATAGTTGCTCTTAGTCCTCTGGACGAGTCGGACGGTCTGGGTCTTCTACGCATAGAATCGAGAACGAGTTGCCAAGTGTAACTTAACATTTGTACAGGATCAAAATTACAAATGGAATCACGGTAGATATAAATAAACAGGAATTCATAGAGGAATATTAAGAAAGTTATTGCAATGAATTAAAACGAAAGTTATCATTAACAACACATTGGGCAAGAGCCGTAGAAAGTTTACCATTCTTGACGTCACGAGCATGTTCAGTTAATCGGATACCAATAGTACGTTTGACCAATGTAAAACTTGTAGTCATTATCAGGAGTTAAAAGGGGTACAACGTACACTCCAGCATGGCTTTTAAAGTTATCTCTATCAATAAACTTATCAGTACGAATGCAATTGAATAAGGTAGTAATATTTGAGTGAGCAGGTTTAAATCTAAATTCACGCCAAAATTGAATGAGGGGACGGAAAATCTTCGGATGATACGGAAGACTGGATTTATAAGGTCAACAACAACAACAAGTTTAGTATCTGGTTGAATAAATTTACGACGAATATAAGCAAAAATTTTATAAATAAACTCAAAGGAATAAACAGCTTCATGGCCAAGATTGAAGATAAAGTAATTTCATTAGAGTTAAAGCTGAAATAGACGAGCAAACGTTAAAACCACGATTAAAATAAGCGTTAAAGGAAGCTAATTAACGTTTTGTCCAGACAGTTCTTTTAATTTCCACTCTTTTAAATTTTTACAAAACAACTGTTTCCTGCACTTTATCTGCATTATATTTATTTTTATAATATATGTTCTTATAATTCTATAAACTTCCTTTCTAAGATATTTATAGTTTAAAAATTGTCTGGTGTTTTTTTAAAAACAAGATGGCGGACGAATCTTTTTTTTTTTTTTTTTTTTTTTTTTTGACATATGAGCTATTCACATTTTATGTTTCAATTACCTCAACTGCATAGTGTACATTATAGGTGAACATGATTACCAGATTTTCAAAGATAATTTACAAACTAAGTTCTCTAGGTTCACTTTAATTTACTGTAAATAACATGTTTTTGACAGAGTTTCTTTATCTTTCTAGTCATGTGCACATTTTAGTTCTAAATATTTCTGTTTAAATGCAACTATTTTCACTTATATCCGTGTATTTCCTGCCCTAGCGTCTTCAAGTTTCATGCCGTGGGAACTTATTTCAGCTGCTGCAATTTTTAAGCATCTGATGTGAGCAGGGGCAATATGTACTAACCAATATGTACTAACGCAGGGGCATGTCCCGGTTTACCCAGTGGATAGAATCATTCTGGGGATATATAGGGATTGCAGCACTAATTTAGCATATTGGAATCTTGACTATGATAAGAAAGTTGACAATAATTTAAATTCTATTAAAATATGTAAGAAGCACATTTTGTGTATAACTTTTTCTAAAAGGCAATTACGTTTCTGAAAAATATTTTTGTTCGTGTCATATATATCGAGAGGTAAAGAGGGCCTCGAAGGAATGCATGCCCTGGGTCCCAGCTAGGCTAAGTTGAGCCCAGGAAGTGAGCGCGTAAATATGAAGTTTTATTCATTGTTTGACATTTTTAAATCAGCGTAAATTTCAGAGCTAAAGAGGAATGCGCGTTAAAGTATAGACGTATACATATATAGTCCATGCGCATGCGCTGTCAGTTTCGTGCATACTTCGTTGTATGGACCATACAGACTGCACATGCGTAAAGAGCCGCATATCTGAGTTTCCACTTTTTTCCGTGCCTTTCTTTACAGTCACCAATGGATATTTAGTTTTAGACACAATAAATTTCTACCACTAATTGAAAATAATTTTTTATTATATCAAATACTTACAACGAAACGTTTTCACTTCACTGGTTCGAACATTGGAATACAAATTGTTAGTCGGCATAGAGTAATTGTCCAAGTGTCAGGCCGTCCAATATGTAACAGTCTGGATGACATCTCTCGGCAGGTTGCAGTTACCAAGCCAAGAATATTTCTTTTCTGTGACGTACGCTATTTAGAACCAAGCGGCCTCAGGGATTTGATGAAATCCTCCTCGTAGCATTTAATATTGGTTAAATATTGAATCAACATGTATATCTTGGCATGACATTGGAAATATTTCAAAATCTCAATATTGGGCAAATATTGGGGTTACATTGGTCTCCAATATTGGCTAATATTTTCATTACAATATTCCGCCAATATTGGAAGCGCTACATTGGAAATATTTCCAATAAAACGCCAATATTGGCGAAATATTGCCCCGAATCCCGATATTTTAAGTCAATCTTGGGCCAATGTCCACTTTTTCATATTGATCCAATATTGGCTGCCAATATTGGATTGCTACCAGGGATAATACGTAAACTTGGGCGTGCTAATTCAAAGGTCATTCAAAATCGTTAGGGGTCCTGATTGACTATGGGCATCAAATGGAGATGGCCACCCACTTTGTTCTGTCAAATACAGTCTGTGTGCACCTGAAACTGTCAAGAGCTGCTCTCTCTTTACGCCCGCAATTCAAGGCTGGAATGCATGAAAAAGATTTGTAAAATATTTATTGTTTTTATGTATTTCATGATTGAATTTTTATTTGCACCTTAAATCTACAATATGAGAATCAAATAATTATTTATAAAAAAAAATCAGTGGTGGCTCCAGTCCGATGGAGCCGAAATGCTTTAGCGTCAATTACAATTTATAAAATATAGCTCAACTTTGTAATATAGAAAAAAAGAGCTCTATCCAAAATTTGATTATATACATTTATAGGGTTTTTAAACAGCTACGAATTCTTGCTTGTTGTTTATAGCTATCAGAAACTATCACAGCTATCACGTTTAGTTTTTAAGATATAAAATTTACAAATTTGAAAAACGTAAAATTTTCCTATTTCAACTTTACAAGATGATTACTTGGAAACTAAAATAGTTTTTTTTAATAAAAAAAACAGACTTTTTTAATATTAAATTTTCTAGTACACTTTTGTTACATGTTATTTATATCTTTCTTTACAGTTTCAAAGCTATTTCGAGTGTAAGTAAGAAAAATGAAGGTAAAAAAAGGTCACACATATTTAAAAAAGATATATTTTAAAGTTATTTTCGATAGAATGGAGCTCCAAAATCCAATAATAGACACTTTTAGGGCTTTCAAAGGGCTACAAATTCTTACTTATTATTTATACCTATCACCTTTAGTTTTTAAGGCGTATAAGCATTACAATCTTAATGAAATATTTTTAATCTTCTTCAATTTGACAAGACGAGTAATCAAAAACTATAAGAGCTTTTTCAATAATAAATATAGATTTTAATACTGACAAGTGTTTGTACCACTATCAAACTATGCGCAGCTACATAATGTGAAAAATTAGAACTAAATAGAATGTTTAGTCATTCTCATGATTAGAACTCGAATAATTCACATTTTAAGATTTTCATAGAATTATTTTCTAAGGGGAAAATGATAATTAAGGAACAAAGCGTAGTGCCATATAATATATCGGTGAAATTGTTAATTAAAACCATAATATGGATGTTAATGGTATATCAAAATACTTTGTATCAACACAGATAAGTGCATTTATAGATGTGGCTCCTCTTTTTGCAAACTTGAGAAAAATTTTTTTAAAAAATTTTACGAGATATTTTAAAAGAATAACTTGGATAGAAAATCTGTAAAATGACACATATTTTCTTCCATGCTGGTAATGTTTGTGATTGAGTAAATCTAGACACTATGGAATATGGATGTAGGAGAAAGAAGTATGGAGATATACTAACACGCTAGATATTATTTTACTTATTTTACCAAAAGAAAGTTTGTTTTCGTGTATTTTTGTCAAATTAAAAATGTAGACGCAAAAGGGGTTGATTAAATTGAGTATAATGATAGAAAGAAAATATGGAAATCGGCTCCAACTGATACGTAGCGAAGAATCCACAGAAGTTACAATATCAACATGAACTCATAAATCACTTTTTCTAATTAGAGCAAACAATAACGCAATATATGTATTTAAAAAAAATAATGAAAGACCTGCTCTGTATTTCGACTTTTCCCACGACTTCGCGGAGACTTAGGATTGCTCAACATTCTAGCAGCCTAACGAGATGAACAATACAAAAAAGAACCTTTTCCGAATGTATAATAACTTTCCAACAAGAGCAGAAACCTGTAGCCAGTGAATATCAGCCCACACGCAAGGTCACTCACTTTCTTGGTTTTTGCTGGCAGACATCTCCAGGTTCTTGACTCCCCTTGCCTGGGATTTTCCCACCAACTTTAAATCTCAACCACACCCAATCGCCAACATTGGTAGTAAACAAACAAATAAACAATTAGGGGAGAAATTTAGTTGCACAGAAGGTCTTCAGAAATTTCCCCTCCATTTTGATAGAGTCTTGGATAGTAAGGATGAGGAGGATAGTGCCCGGGATGAGCCAAGTATCATGATTATGGCCTTGGGACAGACGAGCTGGGAATCCTGTGGGCGTTTAATTACGGATTATTTGCGAAAGGTTTCTTTTAATATGCGTATTCTTTAATTATGTATTCATAAGCTTAATCGAACGTGGGCACTTCTGAGGAAAGAGACGTGGATCTCTGAGATATCTCTAGTTAGAATGTTTCGTCAATAGCGGTCATTGCAATCCAGAATTATCTGAGAAACTTCTTTTAAATAGTTCCGTTCAGTCAATTTTGCTCATGTGATGAAATTATTAAATATAAACGATTTTATTTATATTTAGTAGATTTCTAACATACTAAAACATGTATGGTAAACAAGAAGTAGACATGATCTCCTGAAAATATCAGGGAATGAAAATTTGTTTCGCTACAGAAAATTTCATGGAACAAACGTTTTAACTAATTCCATACTGTGATATTCATAGAGGAGGCATTTATACAAGCGATCAAAATTTTTAAACAGCTTTTGAGGCAACACAACCTCAAAGTTCATTAAGTGTTCATATTTACCGAAATTATGATTTCATTGAAAACAGATGACGGCGCTCAAAATGTTTAGTCACAAGGATAAAGATGGATCTACCCCCTTTGTCCGCGAAGCAAAACATTCGAATATTGCAGCATTATATAAACATCGATTTTGATGCCTTACACCTTCTAGTAGGTCGGACAGCCTCGGTCGAGCAAACAAACATTATGATTTTAAGAAAAATCAAAGCTCGTTATTGATGTTATTGAAATATTATGTAAAATTTTGCATCAATACGGGTAATTTTTGTGTGCCTTGCAGTCATTTTACATGTATAAGAGAGCAAATTTGACCTGGACCTACAATTTTAAATTCTGGCACAGAAGATGTCTTATGAAAGGTGCACTAAAGTGGGGACAATTTAAAGCTCTGTGATAGCTTTAAAGATATTTATTTAAATTTTAAGCTCATATTGTAAAGAAACTGTCAATCAAAATGCTGTGAATAAAAATAGTGTTTTACCGATTTAACTTTGAGTTTAACTGATTTAACTTTGAAACAGTTGCAGGGAGTTTAAACATTTCTTGCCATGTTTGGGCCAATATCGCCTCATCTACAATTTTACAGAAGACTATCAGACATATTAGGCGATGTTAGAGAATAATACACTGGTTTTTTCTCAATAGCTAGTCTCCTTTTAGATGATATAATTATTTTAAACTTTTGATTTCGGTTAGAATATACTCTTTCCTCAATAAATGGCGCGATAAGATTTCTTCACCATTCCGTGAAATACCATATATTTTGTGTTTAACCCATTCTTTATTGACAGTGTTATGAAAGGAAGTGCTGACAATGGGAATTGTTCAAAGCAATCGACTGGGGACAATAAGTACATTTCTCCCTTTCCATAAAATGGTGCCTTTACGAAACTTGTAAGCTGATAACCACTTTCAGATTCCCCATAGAGCTGTGGTTTCCGAACGTTATGTTACTATGCGCCCCTTTAAAAATATAATTTTGGCGGCCTCCCCCTTTATTTCATAAAAAAATCTGATGTGGGCAACACATGACTTTCCTTATATAATGCAATAAAAGTACTATTTTTACAGTTAAGAACAATGTTATTCTTATAGTAGATACTTATATTCTTTCCATCATATTGAATTTTCTTCAATTAGTCGTCATTTTCATTGATTTAGCGTCTTTATCAATTTGGCAAACAATTAAAAATATCGCCAAGTTGGCGACATTCCGTCAAATTCATCGCCAAAATCTCGCTAGGTGTTATGGACGGAGAAATAAGTTATTCTTACAGCAGATAAATGACTATTGGCGTTCAAATAAAAAAGTATTATTCAAAGTATCTTTTTTTATGAATGGAACTAGCTAGATCCACGAGAATGATGTCACCCAATTTATCGCATGGTATTACATATGAAAAGTGAAAATGTTTCTCAATAGGAAATATTTTTTTTTTATTTTATATAACTTTTTGATAATTTTTTTGGAAAATTTGCAATATCTCGAGAACGGATCATGTTAGCGTTCTAAAATTTATGTCAATCGTTTTCTAATGAAAAATTACATAAGACATGTCTATTTATGTAACGTTATTAGCGGTTTTGATTTTTTGACGATTTTTTCAAAATTTCACTCGAAGATTTAGGGGGGTTCTGATCATTCGACTGCAAATAAAAACAATAGGCTTCCAATGTTCACGGATTGTGATTTTTGTACCAAATTTCGTTCGAATCGGTCCATTCGTTCGTCAGTTATCGTCTCCACAGACTCACTGACACACACACACACAGACATCACTTCAAAAGTAATTGATTCGTGATCAGGGATGCTTGAAACGTGCTCTCCCATCGAAAACTCGGATTCGAATTTTCGACCCCGTCACCATACTTTCCTTATACATTATGTATATAAGGAAAGTAATAATACAGACACATTTTTAAATGGTAAAAAATGTATTAACACAAAAAATGAAAGAACGTAATTGACAGACTAATAACAAGGTTTTACTATATATATATATATATATATATATATATATATATATATATATATATATATATATATATATATATATATATATATATATATATATATATATATATATATATAAATTGAAAGATTTTAATCGAAAATTATGCATAAGCTACTGTTATGTACAAAAAAACCCATCTCTAGCATATCTGTTACAAATGAGTAACTATAGACCAAGACTAAGGATAAAGATAGAAGGTAACATATCACTACAATGGAAAGGGAGATGAGAAGAATATTAGGATACAAAAATCACAATTAAAAGTATATGAATATATAAATATAAAAAAAGGGAAAAGAAAACACGGCAAAAATGAGAAAAGGCAATAATAATTAGCTCAAGATAAGAGATTAAGACATAGAGAACAATCAATTGAAACCACACAAAAAATGGCGGTTAGTTCGAAATTGCATTCTCATCAGGACAGCCATACAATTCGAATTAAAACCGATAGAATAGCCAGTTTCTGACAATGGCGATAGTATTTAACTATAGACACCATTGGAACTGTCTACTGGCTAGTGGAAGGAGAAAAATAAATCAATTGAATTACAAATCTGAAAAATAATACCTCCTCGAACAGAAATATGAACTCACAAGCATTGCACCACGTGTAAGATAAACTAGTGACTGAGCATTTCACCTCACTTCGTCAATGCGAGTGGGCACCGGAATGAATACATTTGAACGATACATAATATGTATGGAGACTTTCAAAAATAGTAATCAGTATAGGACTCAGGACAAGTGGAAAAAAGTCATTCGAAAATAGTAAACAGTATTAGACTCAGGCCAAGTGGTAAGTGAGGCGATAATAATGGGTGAATTCTCAAAAATGAGTTAACTAATCAAAGATAAATAATGCATGTGTAAAATTATTACGTGGTATATTTGAAATTATTAATAATATTATTTACAAATACTTCCGGATATTGGTAATTTTGACAAATGCGTTTAAGATTATTGATGAGGAGAAAGTGAAACTGAGGATCAGAAAGTCGATGTATTCGAAATAGCTGGTTTAAAATGATGTTTCTAAACAATTGAATAGAATTACAAGATTGATATGATAGCAGCTTTATGATAGTGAAGTTGTAAGAATCTTTTTTATCATATAGATTGGTGATTACATGATTATTGAGGGTATCTAAATTTAGATCTAAAAAATTAACAGTTTGACTAACGCTAGGCTCATTAGGAATTAATTCTAGGTTAGTAGGGTAAAAATCAATATTAATGGGATAGGAATCATCAATGATAATGCAAATTAAGTCGTCAGCATATCTATATATAATATATGAATTAGAGTTAAATTGACATTCATAATAATAATGATATAAGTTTGCGAGTATACTACTACTACAGCCACCTTGTGGTACACCAGATGTTTGTAAATAAATGTTATCACCTTGGATAATATAATTGTTGTATAACACAAAGTGCAAGAGCGTAGGAAAATTTTTGACATTAAAAGCAACATGATTGGAAGATATATAGTCATGATAAAGAGAGATAATAACTTTATATAAATCTTTAATGACAATATTATTAAATAGGTCTTTAAAATCAAAGGTTTGGAAACCAAGAATTTGTGGAAACTTGCTAAGGTGATTAACTAAATCAAAACTATTGTTCAAAATGAAATATCCTGAATTTAAGAGATTCATTAAATCTATTTAAACAGTTAAGCAAGTACTTACTAGCTGTAGTGGTAAAGGTATTATGTCCACAAGTGACTGTTCTAAAACTGAGAGGTGATTTGTGGAATTTAGGAACCAAAGTAACATAAGGAAATTTAAAAAACTTACAATTAATATTTAAGTGTGTATATAATTTTAGCATTTTAGTTTTGATTTTGATAGATTGATTATTAAGGGGTTTAAAAATTTGATTATTTTTTAAGTAATTCTGTAACAGAGAAACATAATATTTTTTACAAATGATGGCATAATTATTAGAAACTTTATCTACATAAGTTATGACAAAATGTTGTTGTAGTTCTTTAATAGCAGATAGGAGTTGTTTATAAGGATACCTAGGCTTCGTTAATTTAATGTTTATAATAACATTTTTAAGTAGATGTAAGGTAGTATACTTCCATAGATTGAATGCTTCAATAGGAATAGAATGTGAACAAGCAAGTTGATATATGAATTTATCAAAATTAAATGATAGAGACTGAAGAAGTTGTTTAAGGTGATGGCAGAATGGAATGCGAAATTTAGACCCTTTATTCATAATGTCCCTAAGTATATCATTCTGAACTATACTGAGATCCCCAGTAATAATGTGACCATGAGAGGAGTTGACATAAGGGGCAAGATTTTGATTGCTGCATACACATGATGTAAGATCATCGGAGTTTAATGTCCTGGAAACTTCATTGTAATTGTAAATAGTTCTACCAATGGGTAAATTATATTTGAATGATTTTTGTATTTTGATATCATTTACTGGTAACAAGTGCTGATGTTTTGCAAATAAATTATTGAAGTTAAGAGAATTAAGAATAGGGTGTTTAAAAGAAATTACACAGTAAGCTATTTTAGTATGTGGATTTGGTGAATGGAGTAGGTGGTAATTTAAGAAATTTGTACGTGAAAGAAGCAAATCATAAAATAAATGTTTAAAATGCTCATGAGTTAATTTTAATTTTAAAAAATTAGTATAAACAATACTTAATTTGCTTTTTCTGACTTTATATAACCAAGTTCTAACAGGTAAAAAATTGAAAGTTTGAGAATAATTACTCGTATATTGTAATTTCAAAAAGTCTGCATTGTAATCAATAGTTTTACTTAAGTTACTTTTTCCTTTGCCACGCTTATATCGCTTTTTACTAGGAGTTGATAACTTTGAATACTGAAAAAGATGTTTATATACTGAAGATTTATTAGAATTGTATTCAAAACTATTGTTAACAACATTATTATTATTATAAATTTGATTTAAGCCATAGGGGAAGAGAGTTATATATTATTTAATGTAATAATTTTCAAATACTAATCTATCAGTGAGTGAAATTTTAATATCTAAAATATGAAGGGATACATTTTTAAATTCGTGTGTAGCAAAGTGCTGATATTCAAATTGATTTTTAGTAGGGAGATCATTAAAGGCTTTATGGTCAAATTTTTTAATATGATCCCTGTGGACATTTATTCTCAGATGTAAAGGGTTGCTGGTTTGGCCAATATAGGATAAGTTACAAATAGTACAATTAAGTTTGTATATGCAATTAAATACTTTGCAGAATTTTTGTGAAGTGGAATTATTATTAATTTGTAATGGGTCAGCATAAGGACAAGTTTTGCACCTAAGATTATTGCATCTATTGAAGGAATATGATTTAGATTGAGAGTAGGTATGGTATTCTTCCAAATCGTCTATAACGCTTAATTGGTCAATGTTTGTCGATCTATAATTATCCCAATTCATAATAATAATTGACCGGACTCAAGGTAATGAATAAAATTTACATCACGAATTTTAATTAAAATTCTCAATATAAACCCCTTCAAAAACTATTTTGTCAGGTACGAATTTCAAATTATAACTAATACCATAAAGAATAGAAACGAAATTTCGGAGAGCAACAAAACAAGCATAGTAGGTAAGATCTAAATGAGATTTTAATACGAAATATTCATAGATAAGCGAAGTGTGGACAAATAATCATATTCATCCGGAATGGAAGATATACAAAACCGTTAATCCGTATATATATATATATATATATATATATATATATATATATATATATATATATATATATATATATATATATTTATTTTTAAATTAATTTATTTTTAATGCGATGGATGTGCTTGTTTATTAGCACAAAGTTTTTCACATCTAGGTGTCATCGAGGAGAGTGCTACTCGTAGTTCTTTTTCTGCTACTAAACGGGCTCGATATTTGGATTTCATTGCAGCTAATGCAGAAAATCCCGTTTCGCATAAATATGATGTTATGAATGGCAGAAGTACTTGCATTGCTTTGCTTGACAAAGTATTATATTCTTCACTTTGATTCAATCAAAATTGAACTAGGGTTTCACTTTGAAATTTTTGTTTCAATGAAAGAAGTATCGCATGATAATTCTATCAATTTTTCCTTTTCAATAGTTGTCAATCCAAATTCATCATCTTGTTCATCGACGAATGGATTCTGTATACACGCGAACTTTGTAAAATCAAGATCTTCGAAATGATGTGAAAAGTGCATTAGCAAACCATCCAAGTGGTCAATAAATGGATTTTTGTTTGCTTCAATATTAACTCTTGCGCAGAAATCATTTATAAGAGGAAACATGTCGAAATTAATGTTTTGTAAATTTGATTTCCATAGCTCCAATTATTTTTATGAATGCATGAATGCTTTCATTTTATCTATCATTGCTTTCATTTAGTCTGTGGAGAAGATAACTGACGAACAAATGGACAGATTCGAACGAAATTTGGTACAAAAATCACAATCCATAAACACTGGAAGCATATTGTTTTTATACGCAATCGAATGTTCAGAACCTTGCTAAATTTTCTAGTGAAATTTTAAAAAAATCATCAAAAAATCAAAACCGCTAATAAAGTTATGCAAATAGACATTTCTTATGTAATTTCTCATTAGAAAACCATTGACATAAATTTTAGAACGCTAACATGAACCGTTCTCGAGATATTGCATATTTTTCAAAAAATTATCTAAAAGTCATATAAAAAAAAAAAAATCTGATGTGGGCAGCACATGACTTTCCTTATATAATGCAATGATTTTACTACTTTTACAGTAAAAATTTTTTATTATTTTTGTAGTAGATATTTATATTCTTTCCAAGATATTCAATTTTCGTCAATAAGCCGTCATTTTTATCCATTTGGCGAGTTTATCGTTAATTTAGCAACATTTAAAAAAGTCGTCAAGTTGGCTACATTCCACTGAATTCGTCGCCAAAATCTCGCCAAGCGTTATGGACGTTGAAAAAAGTTATTCTTACAGCAGATAAATGACTATTGGCGTTCAAATACAAAAGCATTATTCAAAGTATCTTTTTTCATGAATGGAACGAACTAGGCCCACAAAAATGATGTCACCCAATTTATCGCATGGTATTACATATGAAAAGTGAACACGTTTCTCAATAGGAAATATTTTATTTTTATTTTATATGACTTTTTGATAATTTTTTTGAAAAATGTACAATATCTTGAGAACGGTTCATGTTAGCATTCTAAAATTTATATCAATCATTTTCTAATGAAAAATTGCATAAGAAATGTCTATTTGCGTAACTTTATTAGAGGTTTTGATTTTTTGACGATTTTTTCAAAACAACAGATGTTCCGTGCAACAGATGTTCGTAGCAACAGATGTTCCGTGGCTCATAGAGTGATGTAGCAATTCGAACATGGATCTATTATCGGAAAATGAAGTTGTTATCAATTTTTTATATATTATCGAAAAATATTTATTTTTTATATTTTTTTTATATATTATCGGAAAATGAAGTTATCAATTTTTTTTGCACTCTGATTTTCGTCCGTTCGCTGTTTTGCCCGCGCGGTTTCGTCACTTCGCGATTTTGACCGGACACGAGCTCGGTGGTTTGCGCGCTGGATTTGCACGCTGTCACAACTGCCGCCGTGTTCATGCGGAGTAGGATCATGTTAAACATGTGGGTCCGTAAGTCCTTCCGAGAGGTTGATGGTAGGGGAAGGAGGGTACGGTCCCTGTGGACGCCTCCCCCACTGGGTTCGGGTCTAAATTGGGTGGCACTTCCCGGCCGTCCAAACAGTTACCTTACACCTTTCTGGTAGGTCGGACGGTCTGGGTCTCAACAACAACACTAGGGTCAGTAAGGGAACAGAACCGAACGTGAACAAATTTTCGATTTCCCCACTCCAGGGACGGCGAAAATATGGGGGTTGAAATGTCTTTCCAGACCATACAGAAGCCCCGGTAGCCTAGAATGCTGAATCTGTGGACACTGTAGCATCAACCATGGGACGAAACATAATAGTGTCAGATTTTCTAATTCTAACTGGGGTTGTAGAAAATAAGGAGGGAGGCTCCAAAAGTCCTTCTAGATCTTCTTGAAACCCCGCGGGTGAATTAGTCTCAATCTTAGCACACCACGTATCAACTACATTGTATCGACTACGGGACAGAATTCTAATATCTTCCATTGGGGCGGAATAAAAGGAAAGGTGTCAAAACGTTACTCTATATCTTCCAAAAGTTCTTCGGTGATTTGAGGGGTGAAACTTTGATCTTTGGTAGTATCGACGATGGAACTGAACCTCACTGAGTCAATTTTCGATCTAGACGATTTTTTTCGACGCATTGTTAAACAATACATTGTTAAACAATACATTGTTAACGTATTGTAACGTATTGTAACGTATTGTAACGTATTGTTAACGTATTGTAACGTTACAATGTATTGTTAAACAATACATTGTTAACAATACATTGTTAAACAATACATTGTTAACATTAACAACGCATTGTTAAACAATACATTGTTAAACAATACGCCATACATTGTTAAACAAGAAAGATCAACCATGCATAAAGCATTGATTATGAAACACATTCCAATTACAATGCAATTTTATTTAAACATCTCTAATATGCGATACATTCAACGGTAATATTTTTAAAATTATCACAATACTACAATAATTTATTATATTTGAAAACTTAAAACTTCATTGAAAAAAAATGAACTTTATTCATATGACGTCATTGAAATATAAATCACTTGGTTCTCTATGTAAATACGGTAAATATTTCATTCATACACTTTTGTTCCATTCCTTTCATTCATCACAATACTATAATAGTTTATTTTATTTAAAAACTTAAAACCATGGAGGTACAAGTAATTTAACACTATGCTTAAAACCTCATCGAAATAATCGTCTGGTACTCTGTGTAAAATCAATGAATATTTCATTCATATCAGCTATATTGCAGACTCCATGAGCTAAACAATTTTGCGTTAAATAAATTCAGCAGGTCTGATACAACTCATCTTATAGCTTGATATGTTTACATTCTTCATAAGTGAAAATTGGGCTTCGTTGTAAAAATAATCAAAGTCTGTTGATCATTTAAACTCAAATATATTGTAATTGCGTTATTTCAGAATATAGATGCACAGAAATTAAACAAAAATAAAAGCGGTTTTAGGACGGATACAACACCAAATATAAATTAAAAAGAACTTTAAAAATCATGATTTTGACACAAGATGGATGGCTTTGATCATTTAAACTCAAATATGTTGTAATTGCGTTATTTCAGAATATAGATGTACAGAAATTAAGCAAAAATAAAGCGATTTTAGGATGGATACAACACTAAATATAAATTAAAAAGAACTTTAAAAATCACGATTTTGACACAAGATGGAAGCCATATTTTATTTTGAAGTGGGTCACGTGATCTCTTCATATAATAGGGGTGTAATTATTATTTTAATTTTTATTTAAAAAATTACCGAATTTATATTGCTGAATTTTTTTCATATTTTTTATGGGATAATTTGTGTAATTCCCAAAACTTTCGAAGCAATTTGTGAATTTTAAATTCGCTTAAAAAATGTTTGAAAAATTAGGTCCCATATGGTTCAGTCTATTTCATTTTTTCAACCCGGATTCAATCCAAAACTAATTGTATGATATTATTAATTTATATTCCCATAGGTCCCACAGACCGTCTGAGCGACATACTAAAATTTCATTTTGATAAAGTCATTTTTACGGTAGTTATCGTGCTAACGGACAGACAGAATGAACAAAGTCATAAACACTTTTCAACTATGTTGGAAAGTGTTAACAAAATGAAACTTATTAAAAAAGTTTAAAGTTATTTTTTAAGAGTGCTGGTTTTCATTTTTTTACTGGCTTATATACAGGTTGATTTAAAAGTTCAGAGCAAAAGTAAAACGCTATAAAAAGTATCAATGGGTCGGAGAGACCTGCGGTTTGCAGATTAATATTCATCGTGGTGGGGGGATTTTGTGTGGCAAGAATAAAAATTAGTTCAAATTCTCGACACTCGGGGGGCTGCGGCAGATAAAACTATGGAGGTGGCTTATGCATGAAGGTGATTGCACACATGACTGGCCTGCGAGATCCCCAGATCTCACACCTTGTGATTTCTAGTTTTGGGGATACCTAAAATCACGGGTCTATAGAGGAAAGCCCAGTCCTTACGAGCACTAAAAGGTGCCTTACGGCAGGAGGTAGCAGACATTCCCGTTAATTAGCTTTTCATGCTGTATCAGCCGTAATACCGCGACTGCACTTAGTACCGGAATGTGGTGGAGGACATATTGAGCACTTGCAGTTGTAAATCATGCTGAAATAAAATCTTCATTTCACAATTACTACCTCGCATTGTTTTCTTCGCAGAAGCGCTCCCCTAGTGTCGAGATTTTGAACTATTTTTGTTTTCATGCCATACAAAATCCCTCACCACGGTGAATATTAATCTGCAAACCGCATGTCTCTCCGACCCATAGATATTTTTTATAGCGTTTTACTTTTGCTCTGAACTTTTGAATCACCTGGTATATATATATATATATATATATATATATATATATATATATATATATATATATATATATATATATATATATATATATATATACATATATACATACATATATATATATATTTTGTTTTTTTTTTGTTTTTCTTATAACTTCCTGTTTCGGTTGAGCCGCATACAGGACCAGTGATGCCGGAAGAAGGACAAAGAATGACACAAGACGAGATCACAAAGTTTATTAACACAAACAAGCATCACTGACGAAGGTCAGGGGGGGGTGCAGCTTCACATTTGGCGAGGACCCAGAAGGCGGAAGACTGACTTCATCCTCATGAAAACACCCATACTTTACTCGGGATTCGAACCCAAGCCCACTAGACAGCAGTCGGAGACGCTATCCACTTCAGTACATATATATATACTATATATATATGTATACTATATATATATATATATATATATATATACACACACACTACAGTTTAAACGCTAAGATTCTACTTTTTTAATTGTGTGGGCAAATATTATCTTATTTAATTAAAATAACTTTCTAGAAGAATTTTTTTTCTCTTTAGGTAATGCCAAAGGAAAAAACAAGAGGTTAAATGAGCACGTAGAATTATGCGTTGGCGGCCTTGACATTCAAAAGCTCTTCTTGGAAATTCCACGAAAAACTGGGATAGGTATGCAAATGTAATTGACTTGCTTCGTCGAATTTCTTCTGACTCGCATTTGTATGTTAAATACGCGGTTCAAGAGAGAAGAGTTGGCGTGCCCCTTTTTTTAAACCTTTGTTGTCTAAGAAAAGTATTTAGCATTTTTAAGTTACTGGCGGTTGGCACGCGTTTAACCGGATATTTAGTCGTTGATTGGTGGGTACGCCGTTTTGTAGTTTTGTGACGATACTGATGGAAGGTTAAAAGGATTAGGCAAATTGATAGCTTTCTCAAAGATTAAATCACAACAAATAAATGACAAGGTTTCTTGCTGTCGTGATTCAGTCATCCACAATTATAGAATTGCAGCAGTTTTCTGAAACTTCAAGGCAACGTTTCTTTATCTGGTGTCCGCGGCACACGCGTATTCCTGAAGGTACGAGAAGAGTTCGTTGGGGTACGTGCACGACGGGACATGCATGAAGGATTCGTTGGGGAGTATGGGGAGAATTGTAAGCAAAGCTGGAGATGAATAATTAATGTTTTCAAACCAAAATTTTTTTTTAGATTGGTGGTGTTTTAATTCGTTGAATAATGTGGTCTTTTGTCACCTGTCTGGTTTCAAGTAGGCCAAGAATTATCTTATTTGGACACTCACATATCCCTATAACAGTTTTCAGGCAGGCTGCTGGTTCGGCAATAATTAACTTACGTAATTTTTACAGGTGAAGTAGACCTTTTAGGTTCCTTCAATTTCAGATCGAAATTAATTTGTACAACTGCTTGCTTCTTGTACGTTTCTATACGGAATAGCATATTCGCCGTATTACTTCTGAATTCTAACTCGCTGTTATAAATCATAGGGCCCATAGAAAAATCAGAACTCAGTAGACAAGATCTTAGTAATCCCCTGTAGTTGACCTGCATGTTTCAGTTGTCCGGCCGTCATTGTAAGGAACTCATATCCTAGCCGGTATTCATAGCACAGATCTTCTCCTGGCCAGCCGTCGCTGTATGCAATGAGATATATTTATAATTGTAATGGACCATACAGCCTACATAGAATGCGATGCAATTTTTTTATTATTTCTTTTTACTTAACAATAATAGACTGTGTTTAGTTCTCCAAATATATAGATATTAGATCAGAATAATGCGATTATTAGTGTAATCGTATCATAATTCTTTGTCTATCATGAAAACAACCCACAATACGTTTAACCTACATTTTAAATATTCAAAATCACCGAATATCTAATATTATATTGCATTAAATATCTGAACAAAGGAGTAACATATTATGTGTAAGTTGAAATATTTCACCGCCTTCACTTTATGGAAATATAAATTAATAAGCTTTGAAAATATTTAGGTCTATGCTATTAAACAATCTGTAGATGTTATTTAAATAAATAATTTATCTAAAATTGCTTTGAAAAATACCGAATTCATATGCCAATTTTTATCATTTATCTTTCAGAAATTTTTTGTCCACAATTTATTTTAATAAAAACAAAGTAGTGACATTTTTTGCTCATGGGACAGAAAAATAAAAATTACAGAATAGGGGAGGGAGTTGTTTGAAATGCTAGGTGATAAAGGGTAGAATTTTGAAAGAAATGGTCAAGGATACAATTGAAAGAATTGGATGGATAGGGGTACAATTGAAAGAAATTGACAGACAATGATACATTTGAAAGAAATAGAATGATAGTTAGGAGGAACAGTCTTCTGGCTTTTCTAGACAGTAGACAGGCCTTTAGTACGGCACTGTCATACTTTAAAATACACACTTTCAAAATACCCCTACAAACTACACATGGATCTGAACAAGTTAGATTAATTCCATGTATTACCAAGTCGACAAATATACCTGTCTGCAATTTGAGTCATGGCCGTGCTTAGCTTTGATGAATTCATTGTTCCATTTGTAAAGCAGAATAATTATTTGCATCTCTACAGCTGTTGAAACTGGGACACAAAGCAAGGATGACTCATTAGCACCTATTGATATCATGCCTCAAAGATAGCACCAATGACAAAGCACCCGTTACTCATTAGCGACTGAAGGCCGACTGTTGTAACACCACGTAGGATATTTTGAATTGATCATTTAGTTACGCACGTTCGATGAGCAAAAATTGATGTATTCTTTGCTGATAGGCGACAGTCACGATAGAGTTTCAGAAAAAAAAAATCAGGTTCGAATTTATTAATGGATTGCTTTATGACATTCTTTCATATTAAAGTGTGCGTAATATTAGTTTGGAGAAGGATTTTCTATATTTATTTTCTGATGCCTGCAGCAATGTTCTTCAAATTCTGATTTACGGCGTCTGACTTACGTAAGGAAGGACTCAGGGTCCAGCTTTATTTTGGCTTCCCTACCGAACATTTTAAAATCCATGAGTAGCTTCAACCGTAAATAATTGTTTAAATAAAATAGAAAATGTTATGATTCAGCATTCTAAAATCGCTGCGTTATAAATTTAGCTCAAAATTAAGTTTCAAACTCATAGTTATTCACAGTTAAGTTTGAAACAACAGAACATTTTTGTACGGATTTTCTTCCATATTACTAATATTCTTAGTAATTTTTAAATCTTATTATAATTTTTGTATTTCATAGTAAAATCCCGGGCACCTTAAATACGGGGCGCTCCAGGACATCGCCTTGGAGACTATTGTGTAAATCAGACTCAGTTGGTCCATGACGAAATTTACAAACACCTTAAAGATCAAATAGGTTGCTAAACCAAGCATCTTTAGTCTTACTTCATAATATCTTATACTTTCATGCCTTACACTGCGTAGGTCACTTTCTATCACAATTAATATTGGAATCGATTTTTTTTTCTATACATGGCCAAATTATTATTTTGAATATTTTAAAATAATTATAAATTTATATTAAGTTAGCAACAGGTCAGTAATGTCATTAAATTTGATGTATTTTAATGATCTGGGTTAATACAGTGGAATTATCGATAAAATGGCAGCGACAATGTTGATTCCACGTCGACGCGGTGGTCAAGCGGTCAAGGGCAGGTGTTTCCTTGTGATCGCTGGGTTGCCAAGTTGTGGGTTCGAGTCCCATCTGCGGACATGGATGTTGTGATGTTCCGACCCCCACTGATGCGCTAGGGCAACGTCATGTGACGGCTAACAGGTTCACGGCTCTGGCCATTGTTTAGGAGATATTGACTGTTCATGTTATATGTTCGGGATATTTATTCTGTTTGCATAATGTATGTCTTATTCTCTGCCATTTGAAAAAAAAATGTTGATTCCACTGACATATATAGAGAGAGATAAAGAGCGGTCGTAGATAGAGAGAAAGAGAGATATACAAAATATATCTATAAAGAGAGATTAGTATAGAGAGATAGAGATATATACATAGAGAGGGGTGCATCAGAAATAAACAATAATAAACGCAATTTCCGTTTGTATGATACAAATAAAGCTATACACTATGGAATATAAACGTATGAGAGTGTCGAGTGGAGGTTTACACTCCAGATATTTCTATATTATATGCATTTGTTCTTGTAGAAAAGTATGATTTTCTCTTATCATTATCATCTTCCCCTTCCCCAGAGGCTTATTATGTGTTGGCATTCATTCGATGAGGAAAGAGCCACTTTGATGCAAATGCATTTTGTCAGAAACCCCACGCTCAATAAGAAAGCGATAGCTGTCAATCAACAAAGATTTTGTTCAAGGGAAATATACATATTTCTGATAACAAGTAAAATGTTGTTGTAGTTAGAAAGGACATCATATGACTGACTAATACCACAAAATGGGTAGGCGGCAGAATACCATTTCATCTCATCTCATCCAAGGATATGTCTAGAGTCTGTCCACTGGAGTTTCTCAGATATTCCTGTTCCATAATGTTTAATTCTTCTTGTAATACAGCCATCATCTAGATAAAGAAGACGTACTTTTCTTTTCAGATTTCGTACATCTACTTTAAGGTATTTCGTCGAAGTTTCTTTAAAACTCGGCAGCAAATAAGTGCTATTTCACTTATCTGTGCCAATACAACACTAATACAACGTCAACAATAATATAGTGATATAAGTTGTAAATTTTACTTTGCCGCCGAGCTTCATTTATTCATGTTTTTGAAACTTTATAAATTCTAAATCAAATTTATCTTCAAATTTTAACAGAAAAGTATATATCTCTTACCAGAACACACGAACATCATTCATTGAAATCAGTTCAGTAAAGACTGTAGATCTGTGAACACGGAAGAAAAAAAAGCCCGGGATGAAAATTGCAAAAAAGGTTATTTTGAAGTTTTTTTTTCTCGGGTGTTACTTAACTTTTACTCCGGTTAACTTTTTCTTAGCTTCGCGGTCATTTTACAGAAAAAGATACAAGTCTTAGGTTGTTTTGGATGCTGAGGTACAGACCCCTGGATATCGGAGTTGGTCAAGTAAAGTATACACTTGTCAACTACGCATTCGGACATGACGATTTGGTGGGCCGAGATGTTGACGCGTTCCCAACTGTAACAAGCATTGTGACAACCAGGTGCATATTTGCACCTCGTTGCATTAAAATTTTAAAAATGTAAACTTATGTATACTTAGTGAAAATAATACATATAAATTATATTTATCATCGTATTTCTCTTTCTAATTATAAGGCATTCATAGTTAGGTTCGTTGCGCATTTGTTGCTGAATTTGAAAATATGTTCGATTAGAATCATTTAAAATATTTTTGTATCTGTTTATAGGTGTATTTTCATCTTTTTCCGGAATAACGCATTTGAAGTTTATAAGATGTCAAAAAATCCATGCGAATCTGCGGCCAACTCTTAGCTAATGCATATAACAATTGAAGCGCTTGGGAGAACATAATTTTAAGCGCCAAAATGACTCCACTTCACCATAGATATACATTTTAATAAAATAGAAATTGAGTTTTAAAGTCAACAACAAATAACATAGAAACATTCGTCTAGTTAGGGCTGTTCTCCGATCTGACTGTATTTCACAATGGAACGGTATTTGGATATATCTGGGGAAACCCTTTAGCTAATGTATATAACAATTGGAGTGCTTGGAAGAACACAATTTTAAGCGTCAAAAATGACCTCACTTCACCACAGATATACATATAATAATAAAATAGAAATTGAGTCTTAAAGTCAACAACTAATAACATTACAAACATTCGTCTAGTTAGGGCGGTTCTCGGATCTGACTGTATTTCACATTGGAACGGTATTTGGATATATCTGGGGAAACCCTTTAGCTAATGTATATAACAATTGGAGTGTTTGGAAGAACACAATTTTAAGCGTCATAAATGACCTCACTTCACCACAGATATACACATAATAATAAAATAGAAATTGAGTCTTAAAGTCAACAACAAATAACATTAGAAACATTCGTCTAGTTAGGGCGGTTCTCCGATCTGACTGTGTTTTGCATTGAAACAATATTTGGAACGATTTATTGCAATTTGAATTCTTCAATACCTCTGATTTTTAGTACGATAAATTCTTAATCTTTCCATTCCAATATTCAGCGAAGCTATTATCATAGAGTTTATAATACAGTCATATCGTAAAGAAACTAAATTTGGATCATAGTAAATAATAACATAGCATAAAATAAATAGAGATCGTTGACAATGTCAAGATTTGACAATATTTTCAAAGTCTGCATTCACGATGAAATAGATAATTATAAACATTGACAAGATGTTCATCACATAAGGAATTTCTTATTTATGATTTTAAAGTGTTCATATCAAAAATGCATATTCCGCTAAATACGCAGAGCCCAAACAAGAGATTAGTTTTTGTTCTGCATTTGTCAAAATTGGTTATTTAGCTTTGGTATATATCCTAATATAAACGTTTAAAACGTAACAATTATCAATTTTAGAGTTCACCTTATTTCTTTTTGAAATCAATTAATAAAATATTTTAAAAATACCCGTAACAGAGAAAAAAGGAAAGATCTACACAAAATCTTGCCACGATCAATCGGCAGAGCATGATCGACTGATTAAGCACCTCTGTTTCTGAATGTTCATCACTTTTGGCAGCATGTCCACATCCAGTATTCTGCAGACACTTTCTTGCTGCAAAAACCTTTTAAAATTATTATTCTCAATAGAGACAAACTAGACTCAAACGGATAATTGCCAAGTGATAACAAGAAAACTCGTAATTCTTTCAATGATAATATTTTTTATCACTATTTCATATTTATTTATAATTCAATACAAACAGGTAATTGTTTCTCATTTTTTTTCCAGGGTCGGATACTATGATACCATGATCTACGTCACCCTACTGTGATCACCCATATTTTGGAGATCATACTTTTCCGACCTTCTAGGTGAAAGCTGACCTGCGCCGATGCTGACGTTTTTGACAGAATCACGGGAAGCAGGAAGAAGGAGAGGGGGGAAAAGCTGTCTATCTTCGGAGATCAATTTCAAGGGAAGCTGTGCAATCATATTCATCAGATGACAAGAGGTTGTTGGCCACGGGAAGTATTCCGCGTTGTTAGAAAATGAGTAAGAAGTATGTCCTGGCTTAGAAAGACTATACAGTAAAACATATGCACTCACCTTTGCTGTTGGAAATAGAAAGTTTTATGATTAAAATAATTCAACAAGAAAACTTTCTTCCGTCAATGTCTGAAGCTCTTTCACCGGATTGTTTTGGTATTACTACTCTTTGTCATGTTGTTTTGTACTACTATTCTTTTTCATGCGTACCAAGACTACTGCGAGAGGAACAAAAGTTAAAAGTTGATTGCGAAGAATTACAGGCATTTATGCATACACAGAAATCTTCACCCATTTCCTGTGGTTTTTGACGGAAAAAAGCGTCAACCGTTCGATCACAGGTGGGTCTTGCAGCTCGCAGAATGTCCTCAATAGGTAGAGTGTCTGTATTTGCGACATCTCTGTTAAGAGTTTTCTTGGATAAAAATTTTTGCGTTTGCTGAAAGAAAACGACTGATTTTTCAGAGGATTTCTTTATTTTTCTTTATTAGTAAAATATCTTAAATATTTTACAGTGTAGAAATACATAAATGTATCCCGTCAAAATATTTTCTGTACGCTTTAAACCATAATGTGTTTATAGCAAGATTAATAGGATGCAGGCCTACCTTGCCGCCAAAATTACACCACACAGGTTCTTTGTTATGCTTTCAATGATTTTCTGGTGACATATTGTTCGTCGCCGAGATTGCTCAGTGATTAAGGGGCTGGAATCGCATACGATAGACCCGGCAAAATTGATCCCTGCTTCCCAAAACCATATACGTGTTTACACGGAGTGTCTATTCGGGAAATGATGGATTAGTGACACGATGGGTCTTTGTACTGGCTGCTACCCCCATTGGGTTCCAGTCTAAATTGGTGGCACTGTCCTGTTTGTCTAAACAGTTACCTTACACTTTTCGGTGTGCCGGACACTACGGGAATGAAAAAAAAAAGCAGCAGTAAGGTACGATGAAAGATATATGTGTTAGTTCTGACCTGCATCTGACTTTTGAGTTTCAACCCTAAACTGTATAAATTGAATCAGAATCACGGCTTTGAGCAAGCCATTCCAATTTTTATGTATCCATATCCACTGAGAGGTTGCTAATAGTATCCTATAATAACAACTCAATAGAACTCTACAAGATTAACACAGTTGGCCACATTGTTGACGGTGTTAATCTTGCAGATTTCCAGTCAGGTGTACCATGTATTTTGAAGAGCGAAGCGTAACTTTTTAGACATGCAGACACACGTTCTCTGTCTGAATCTGTCAGTTCTGTAGAAGCTTTAAAAGTAAAGATATTCTTGATCAATTTGGTACCCTTTATCATGCAGCAGTCGAAGCAAACGTTTGGCTTGTTTGTACACAGCGCTGCCCCTGGGAGCCCGTGGAAATATGCTACATCTCCGCTTTGGCCATGTCTGAATACGAGTTAACTATTTTTCAATAATATCTGTATGTTTGTCGTGTGTTTGAGAGTCGGCGGCCACGATATATCTCGAACAAATGAAGCAAATAGAATGAAATTTGATGCGATTATTTCAATCAATGCCCATCAAAGGCCTATTGATTTTCGAAGTGAACGGACCAAATATATTCCTTAAATTTTATGGTTAATCTTTTCCCCAAATCAAAGATGCGTTATGAAAAGGTAATTATGATAAAAGTATTACAAAAATAGCTCTTTTATATGTAATTTATTATTTAATGGCGTTATTTATAGGAAGCTAATATGAGTTATTCTCGAGATATTACGTTTCGGATTTAAAAGAGGAAAATCATAAAATATGAAATATACTCTATATCATAAAATGAGAGAATGCTTTAATATTTTTAATCCCAAATATATGGACATCGCAGTTCAGTAGTTATCTGTAGTAATTCTCGTGATATTAGGAATTTTGCTTTTCCACATGTAGTGTGACATCTTTCAAAAACGTCAAGTGAATTATATCAAATTTGGTTTGATTTATCTATTGTCGGCTGCACGCAAAATTGGTACCACAGCTGGTATGATCGTATAGTGGTTTGTATGCTTCATTGTGGCTGCAATGATCCAGGTTCACCCTGGACACGACTGTGGTACCAGTTTTAAGTACAGCCAACCCGGTATTGATTTAATGCAGACAATTTATCACCCCATCACAAAAATAACAGACAAATTAGTGCAGGGGGCGGGACAATCCTGTGGTTAAGGTACGGGAATTGCACTCGGAGAATTCGAGTTCGATTCCCGACTCTGCACAAAGTGTCCCCTTGTTCACGCAGAGTACGGATATGTTAAATATGTGAGTCTAAAAGTTTTTCTGGGAGGTTGGTGGTAGAGGAACTGTTCCTGTGGATGTCTATTGAGTTTTGGTCTATATTGGGTGGCACTGTCCTGGTCATTCAAACAGATAACTTATACCTTTGGGTAGGTTAGATGATCAGTGTCGAAGAAAGAAAGACAAATTAGTGTCGTGTAAGCTGTACTCAAAACTGATAAACACTTATTCATTAATATGCCAACGGCCCTACTGTACTGAAAACACCGGTTCTCGTTAGATCACCGAAGTCAAGCAGCATCGGGCGCGGTTAGTACTTGGGTGGGTGACCACCTGGGAACATCGCGTGCTGTTGGTACATTTCGGGGGAGGTAGCCCGGTGTTTTGCGCGCTGGATTTGCACGCTGCCACAACTGCCGCCGTGTTCACGCAGAGTACGATCACGTTAAACATATTGGTCCGTAAGTCTTTCCGAGAGGTTGGTGGTAGGGGAAGGAGGGTACGGTCCCTGTGGATGCTGATCCCCCACTGGGTTCCGGTCTAAATTGGGTGGCACTTCCCGGCCATCCAAACTGTTACCTTACACCTTTCTGGTAGGTTGGACGGTCTGGGTCTCAACAACAACAACACTTATTCATGAAGGGCGCTGTAGCCCAGTGGTTAGCGTGCAGGAATTGCACTCGGTAGTCCCGGTTTGATTCCCTCCGCTGGCAAAACTGCCGCCGTGTTCACGCGGAGTACGATCACGTTAAACATGTGGATCCGTAAGTCCTTCCGAGGGGTTGGTGGTAGGGGAAGAAGGGCAGGTCTCTGTGGATGCCTCCCCCACTGGGTTTCGGTCTAAATTGGGTGGCTCTTCCCGGCTGTCCAAACAGTTACCTTACACCTTTCTGGTAGGTCGGACGGTCTTGGTCTCAACAACAACACTGATTCATTAAAAATAAAAGGTCCATTGATTGAAACGAAAAAGCCCAGTAAATTCTGAGAGAGATCAAGTAGTGAGGCTGATATAAATTTTCTTCTCACCATATCGAACCATGCTAATTTCTAGAGAAAATCCTGTGCTACCCCCTCCTATTAGCTTAGAATTTAAAGCTAGAATTGTCTGTAAATTAATTATCACCACGGGACGTTTTAGTTTGAGGTTATAAAGAAATGTAAATAAAATAAAATCGTACCTCCTATTAGGTTAATGATTACAATTTTGGAGCAATGATTTTACGCCTGAAACTAATAACCTCTTCAATTTAAATTTGATCTGTTTTATGAATAAGATCGTTGTAAAAAATATGAAATAGTCCATTGTTGAAGACAAAAGATTCATTGAAGATGCAAAACGCATTTCCTGACACAAAGTATGCACTTGATAAAAATGGTCTGCATCAAATGCGAGGCACATCCTCGGCAGAAACGTGACTATATCTCATTTAATGTAGTCTGAAGAACAGTTTTTCGAAATCTTCCTTCAGGCTTTCACGATAAATGTGTTAAATAAAAGGTACAGAAGAAATAGCATGTGGTCAGCTCATGACTTTTCTTTCCGATTCAATTTGATCTCTGCCTACAGTTATTAATGTTCATTGAAATAATATATATTCTTCATAGGAATATATTTCAATTGAAAGTTTATTGAAATGCACCATATTTTTCACCTTAGAATTAGGATCATTCAACAGGGACACTAGACTTGAAAGTGCATCCTCGGGCTTACGGGTACTTGGCACAAACCATTTTGAGATTTCATAACTTGTTTTGGGAAAAAATTCTTGTTTTTACTTTCCCTACAATACATAGTAATGTATAGGGAAAGTATTGGAATCATGCAGAAAATCGCAACTCGAGTTTTCGACGGATCTACACGTTTTGAGACCTCTAGAGTACGAAAAGACTATTTTTAGCGTGACGTCTGTGTCTGCCTGTGTGTCTGTCTGTATATCTGTGCAGATTTTGTATCCACTCTAACTAAAAAACTAATGGAACGAATTTCACAAAATTTGGTAGGTAAGTCACTTGTGGGCGAATCTGGTGCTGATTAGTTTTGGGTACGATTCGGGATAAAAGAACCCGCCTTTTTTTTGCGAAATGGTCCGCTAAAGCTTGTATCCACTCTAGCTGAAAAACTAATGGACCGAATTTCACAAAATTCGGAAGATAAATCTTGTAGGACACCCTGGTGCTGATTAGATTTTGGTACGATTCGGAAAAAAATAACCTGCCTTTTTTTGCAAAATCTAAAATAATCCTGCCCGCAAAATTCTAAAATAAAAAACTACTTATGTTGAAATATATCCATTAAATGCTTGTTTAATACGTATTTTTTAACGAAGAAAAGAATAAGACCAACCCCATTATACTAGGACCAGTCGTTCTCGAGATATTTTATTTTATTCGAGTTTTCAATACGCCACCTTTGAAACTAAGTCCAGTTATCAAATGAGAATGAAAATTGAATTAAAAGTGTAAATTTAATTAAAGTAAAGAGAACGTGAATATAAGTCTGCAGCGAAAATCATATGTTGCCCACATCAGATCTTTTGTATTTTTTGTGCCCACATCAGATTTTTGGCGAAGAGTTTTATTTTTTATTTTTGGCGAGGAGTTTTATTTTTTACTTTCCTTATATACATAATGTATAAGAAAAGTATTGTGACGGGGTCGGAAATTCGATTTCGAAATTTCGACGGGAGAGCACGTTTCAAGCATCCCTGATCACGAATCGAACATTTTTGAAGTGATATCTGTGTGCGTGTGTGCGTGTGCGTGCTTGTGTGTGTGTGTGTGTTTTGTGTGTTGTGTGTGTGTGTGCTTGTGTGTGTGTGTGTGTCAGTGAGTTTGTGGAGACGATATCTCACGAACGAATGGAGTAATTAGAATAAAATATGGTAAAAAAAATTACAATCCGTGAATACTGGAAGCCTATTGTTTTTAAACGCAATTGAATATCCAGAACTCCCCTAAATTTTTCGAGTGAAATTTTGAAAAAATCATCAATAAATAAAAACCTTTAATAAAGTTACGCCCGTTCCTTTTTCCCGAATCGTAGTAGAATAACCAACAAATGATTTATATACAAAATTTTGTTAAATTTGGTATATAAATCACTTGTAGGTTATTGAAATATTATACTCCAAATTTTGTTAAATTTGGTTCATTAGTTTTTAGCTAGAGTGGATAAAGGCAATTTCTGCGGCCATTTCGCAAAGAAGGCAGATTCTTTTATTACGAATCGTACTATAATCTAATGAACATCAGGATTTCCCACAAAAAACATACCTACCAAATTGTATGAAATTCGGTCCATTAGTTTTTCAATTAGAGTGGATGTAATATCCACACAGACACACAGAAACATACACAGATACACCCTTACACACACAGACGTCTTCCTAAAAGTAGTTTTTTCGTGTTCTAGAAGTCCCAAAACGTGTAGATACTTTGAAAATTCGAGTTCCGATCTTCGGCACGATTCCAATACTTTGAGTACATACACATACACATATATATTATCTGTGTATTATCTGTGTATCTAAATTCCGTGCCTATGCAATTACAATAGTTGTGATTTTAAATGATCCCTAAACTTTTATTATTTCTTCAAGGAAGCCTAATTTTAACATATGCAGAATGCAAATATCTCAAGCGATTGTAAGATGAATTACATAAGAATTGCTGAATTTTTTTCACACAAAATTATTTAGCTCTGGAGTCTGGAATACAAGTTATATGAATGAAATATTCATTGATTTTGCATAAAGAATCAGATGATTTATATTTCGATACAGTTTTAAATATTTAAGTATAATAAATTACTGTAGTACTGTGATAATGTAAAAGATATTACCACTGAATGAATCATATTTTAGAAATTTTTAAATGAAATTACATTTCAGTTGGAAAGTGTTTCATAATCAATGCTTATGCATGATTGATCTTTCTTGTTTGTATTAATGTGGTGTTGCTTTATTGATAGTTTAAATTTTTACGATCCTTTCAGTGCGGGGTCATATTGGGTCGATCTGGTTCAATAGGTCCAAGACCGCGACTACGATGCCTCGTAATGCGTATTGATGTGCAAAGAAGCCTTATAGACAGACAGCGTATTCATGTGAGGATGGTCTGGGGTTATTTGCTCCTTTAAATTATTTACTGCTTCATCGCAGCTTTCATGAATAAAATTTTCAATTGTTTAATTATATACTTTAAGAAAAATCAATTTTTATATAGAAATTACTTTTAAAAAATTATTGATACATATAAACTGTTCACAAAAAAATATAAAATTAATTTTTTCTAATTTTATACCTTAAGAGGAGAAGACATATTTTTAATCTGATTTGTGTTTGTCTCTGTCCAAATGTCTACAGTCGAAAAAAATCTGATGTGGGCAGCACATGACTTTCTTTATATAATGCAATGGATTTACTAGTTTTAGAGTCAAAATATAATGTATAATATCCACGCTGCTCTGTTGTTATCGTTTAATTGTAGATTTGACGATTTTCAAGATGGCAACATGCAAAACTATTTCAAATAACACAATTAACTTATACTTCGCGCAACTCTAAATAAACAATTATCAATATTGATAGCATCCTCAATAAGATATATATTCCATATATTAAAATACTTTAATAATTACTTCATCAATTAGGCGTAATTTTCGTTAATTTAACGTCATGTTTTCAATTTTGACGATATTTTTGTCAATCTCGGACGAAATATCGCCAAGTTGGTAATACTTTGCTAAATTATTCGATAAGTTTACCAAATACATCACCTAGTGTTACACACAAGCAGATAGAAGAGTATTTCTTTTATACTAGAAGTTATTCCCGTCATATGACGGAAATCAAAATTTTCAAAATATTACTTCCCATTTAGCGTCATTTTTATCCCTTTGGCGGCATTTCTGTCATTTTAGCAACATTTAAAATAGTAGCCAATTTTGCAACGTGCCGCTGAATTTCTCGCCAAGCGTCACGGACGAAGGAACGGAGAAATGTCTTATTCTTATTGTCTACGCTTATGTTCTTTCCAAGACTTCCATCATCTAGTCGCCATTTTCATTGATTTAGCGTGATTTTTATCAATATGGCGACATTTTCGCTAATTTGGCAACATTTAAAAAAGTCGTCAATTTAGCGATATTCCGCCAAAACCTGGCCAAGCGTTATTCACGGAGAAATAAGTTATTCTTGTAGCAAATAAATGACTATTGGCTTCCAAATACAAAAGTATTTCCTAAAGTATCTTTTCTCATGATTGGAACTAGCTAAATCCCCGGGAATAATGTCACAAAATGTATCGCATGATATTACGTATGAAAAGTGAACATATTTCACAATAGGTAAAATTTTTATTTTATATGATTTTTTGATAAGTTTTTTGAAAAATGTGCAATGCATCGAGAACGGTTCACGCTAGAATTCTAAAATATATGTCAATTGTTTTCTAATGAAAAATTGCATAAGAAATGACGATTTACTTACAATTAATAAAGGTTTTAATTTTTTGATGAAATTTTCAAAATTTCATTCCAAAATTTAGAGAGCGTTCTGAACGTCCGATTACGCATAAAAACAATACTCATCCAGTATTCATGGATTGTAATTTTTGTACCACATTTTCTTTGAATCGCTCCATTCGTTCGTCAATCATCATCTCCAAAGTCACCCACACACAGACACACACACACACGCGCACACACATACACACACACACACATACACATGCTCACACAGGCATCATCTCAAAAACGTCTGATTCGTGATCAGGGATGCTTGGAACGTGCTCTCCCGTCAAAAACTCTAATTCGAATTTTCGACTACGTCACAATACTGTCCTTATACAGTATATGTACAGTATATGTAATAAGGAAAGTAAAAATCTATGGATGACCTGTCATTCTTGAAAAAAATAAAAAAAATGAAATTTAGAATCAAACTGTTAGAATTATTGTCATTATAGAATCCGCTTTGAAAAGTTCTTCTGTGTTTTTACTTGGATATTTTAGAAAATGCGGAAATATTAAATTCTAATGAAATAGAAACTTACACTTGTCTTATTGCAAATTAATACTAAGTTAGCGCCTCAGTAAAAATATGAATACTAAAGATGAGCGGTAACAACTATAGGCGTGGCCATATACTCTATTGATATATTGATATATGCCTAATATTCACGACTGACTTTAATATAGAATTTTATATATTATATACTTTATTAATACTATCGATAATTATAAACTGTGAACAAAAATATTTCAAAAATAAGTTTTCCTAACCTCATACTCTATGAGGAGAAGAAAAATTGTTATTTGATTTGGGTTTGAATCTGTCCAGATTTCTACAGTCGGAAATCATCTATATGACCTATCATTCTGAAAAAATAAATTTAGAATCAAAATGTTAGAATTATTGTCATTATGCAATCCGCATTGAAAAGTTCTTCGCTGTTTTCAGTTGGATATTTTAGGAAATGCAGAAATATCAATTTAGAATGATAACATCGTCTTTGAAATTTAGACTTGTCTGATATTTATTGCAAATACATACTATTTCAGAGCCTATCTAACAATATAAGTACTAAAGATGAGAGTTGACAAATATAGGAGTGGCCATGTACACAATTGATACATGCGTACTATTTATTGACAATTGAATCTTGAAGATGTTTTCTAAAAGATGCTAAATTTCTATAATGGATAATTAACAGGATTTGTTTAATGTCTTTAGGAAGGGGATCTGCTAAGGAAACCTTTACAGTTCTTAGAGATGATCGATAACAAATTGTTTATAAATTTATTGATTATACTACAGAAAGTGACAAGAAACTAAAAAAGAAAGAGCCTTAGTATCCTATTGTATTTTATTTTATCTACGTACAGATGATTATAGAGAAACTTGTTTTACATTTCTTTTACTTCAACTGGAGCTCGGTGTGTTCAGGCACTATAAAGTACTAAAATAGGCAGGTAAATAAGCAAACACAAGTAGTTCATATAGTGGCTGCTGTGTACATGTCAGACGTAAACATTACGCATTTATTATATTTTCCATATTAATTTTGCAGTGATACGAATTTATGAAAAATTGAAAGTGGCATGTCCAGAACCGGAAATGAAAATTATTAGTGATCCCGTCAACCCCTCTGAAATTCATTAAATGATCTACACCAATCACCATCTAAGGTGAATTCATTACCACCCCTGGGAAATAGATGTTTCAAGAAAATATTTTTTTGAGTGAAATTAATCCGGAAGTCGATATCTTTAGTATAGTGCTCCTAGATCATATATGGAATTTAATGCTGAAGTGCTAATAGTCATTATCTCAGCTCTATCTTTAATCAAATTTAAGTATAGACATTTCGGGAAAAATTTTAAGGGGAATAAAAAACCCTACTCCCTGCAGGATTTGATGTTGAATACATATCAGTCATCAATTAAGCTATATCTATAACCTTTTACGAGAGAAAGATGTTTCAAGGAAAATAAAAAATTTGTGAATTGGAAGTGACATCCACAGAACCGGAAATGTAAATTCTTAGTGAACCACTTCACCTCCTCTAGAATTGAATGATGAATCCATATCAGACGGCAATTATCTGAGCTTTCTATAACTAATCCTATGGTATAGATGTTTTAGGAACAATTTTTGAATCGAAAATAGAAAGTAAACCTGATGCAAAATTTTTTAATAACCCCCCTTACTCCCCTCCCCCAAGAAAAAAAAACCTGTTTTTGAATCTATATCTGCAGTATCTAAGCTCTAGCTATAACAAATCGTAAAAAATGGATGTTGCTAGTAAAAAGAAAATTTTTGAATCAAACCTGAAATCCTTAGTAAACTCTACAATTTCCTCTACAGTTTGATGATCAATGCGAAACAGTCATTATCTAATCTGTATCTATAGCAGATCCTTAGAAATAGATGTTTCAATTCAAAACATTTCCAGAAATTTATAATAGGGTAAAATGCTTGCCATCAATTAAAATTATTGCATCAAGACGATTTTAGATAAACTAATCTATTTAAGCATGGGATGTGACGCTACACAGCAAAAACTTCGAGAAAATTCGAGAATGGCCTTAGATTAAAATTCACATTTATTATGTAAATCAATACAGAAAATCATAATAAAGAGCGATTTTGACTAGGAATATATTAATGATAAACAAAACCTCAGAAAATGTTCAATTGAATTAAAATAACAATCGGTTTAGGAGGCTCAATATGCTAATTTATTCAAACAAATAACTATAAAAGCATTCAAAACACTATAAAATAAGATAATAATAAATAATATAACATACGATTTTACAAAAATTAAAAAAATATAATGGCGGAATGGAAGAAGTTTCAGAAGTATTTATATCAGTCTGGAAATAAATAATTAAATTATTTTTATTATTCAGCCTAAATTACGTACTTTCCTCTTTTCGAATTCTGTTCATACGAGTATTATGCTGTTGTTGATTTATGAGGTATATATATTTGTGAAATGTGCCACTCAATTTATTTATTTATTTTTTTTTTACCGGGAAGTAGTAGAGGAGGCATCCACAAGGACCGTAGCCTCCTTCCCCTACCACTACTCTCTCGGAAGGACTTGCTGACCCAGAGTTTAACGCGATCGTACTCAGTGTGAATGCGGTGATAGTTTAGGAAGAGAAGAGAATTGAACTCCGGTCGTCCGAGTGCAATTTCCGCGCGCTAACCACTTGTCTGTCACACCTGCAGTACTAATTTAAAATGAAGAGAGTAATGGCAAAAAACGAATCCTGTATATCGCCAAAAACTTTTTTAGACATATCTAAAACGTGATACATTCAGCGCTGACATTTTTAATATTTTACAACATAGTTGAAAAGTGTTTATAACTTAGTTCATTCACTCTGTCTGTCTGCCTGTTGTCTAACTGCCGTAAAAATGACTGTATCAAAATAACATTTTAGTATGTTGTGTAGACGGTCTGTGGGACCTATGGGAATATAAATGAATAGTATCACCGAATTAGTTTTCCATTTAATTCGGGTTGAAAAAAATGAAATGCATTGAGCCATATGGGAACAAATTTTTCAAACGTTTTTTAAGCGAATTTAAAATTCACAAATTGCTTCGAATGTTTTGGGAAATATTCAAATTATGCTATAAATATATATAAAAAAAAATTCTGCGAAATATATTCGGTAGTTTTTAAATAAAAATTAAAATAATAATTACACCCATATTAT